>NTHP01000009.1:1046024-1067949 GCA_003416845.1 Oplegnathus fasciatus
AAAAAAAAAGAGGAATGCTGGACAAGCTGTAATGTAGCTCCTATTTTTGGCTTGGGCAGGAACAATGAATTCAATAATAAACTCCAGCATGTACAGCAGCGCTGCAAAGAGAGTTATACAGAACCCAATAATACAGTAGGTGATTCATTATGCACTTGTGGGTGTTTTGTGGCTTTTTTGTTCTTTAGGCCGGTAGAAAAGGCCTGGAAACTGTAGCTGCAAGTAATGTATGTTGATTTTATTCAGATGGAGAACAATCAGCTGCTACTAAGTGAGGCTAAAATGTTGCATGCTTATGTAAGTCGCTGCTAAAAGATGAATCAAAGAACAACTGGCAACTGCTTATAAAAAGTGTATAATATCTGTAGATAATTATTTATCGACACACATCTCACAACGTAATTCTGTTTTTAATTGATGTTTAAATACTGATAACAGGAATCATTAAACATAATTACTGTATATTTTTAAACTTATTTATTGTGTAATCTCAGATGCCTTTTAATTACTTTATAACACCACTGAAAAGCAGGAAACCTGGGCAGGTTTACAGGATATATGCAGCATATAACTAAAAATGGGTGAATGGTAAATGTGTATGATGTAAGTAAACCAAAAAGAAACATTTGAATTCGTTAACTTAGGTGTCCTTGAGAGACTTGCTCCCACGTGGCTGACTGTAACTTGAATATAACTATGTGGCAGGTTTATGGCAGTTAGATCACTCGCTGGCACCAACATCACAGCTGTTGTTTGAAGGGAGGTACGAGTACCGCTTGTTTACATTTGCTCTGACCTCGCCTAAGTGGGCTTTTCCATTATAAATGCACACTTGGCCGTGCCCAGTCCATTCCCTAAGTAATGACACATCTCTGTTGACTTTAGCCCAACAATACCCAACACAGAAACACTCCTCTAAGACAGCTTACAGCACCTGAGTTTTGGAATGAAGAAAAAAAAACTGGCTTGACATCTTCTCCTTATTAGTTGTTCTTATTAAACCAAACTGATTTAACCTCTAGTGCCATATGCTGGAAATCCACAGAAAAGTCTGCTTACTGAACTGAGATTCTACACTTGCAGTGCGAGACACTGAGCTAAGCTTTTTATCAGAGACTAAAGCTTCACAGACTGAGCAAGCAAGTTAGCTGCTTTGCATAACATCTACATCTGAAATAGGCCCTGGTCTTAGTCTTCAAAAAGTGCCTCAATCCACTATGTTTCAGCTCTCAGTCAAGTCACTTAAACCAGGCTGAATCCATGTGAAACAGCAACAGGGTGAGCTGGGACTTAAATATTAGTCTGTTATTAGGAATGGGCAGCTTCTAAAATAACTTGAAATATCCATTTAGCAGCACTAAATAGCCAACAACAGAGACAATATACTTTATTAATTATCATTACTACTATACAATATAACGTGAGTAATAGTTTAGTTTTACAGTGAGAGACTGGAACGTTTGGCTTGAAATAAATTGCACATTTTAAAAAACCCTGGGAGCCATAACAGGTGCACCAGCACAGGTGCACAGTTGTTCTCTCTCCAGCAGGTAAGGCCCCCGGTGGGTTCAATATGCCCAGCACAGTAAGGGTTTATTCAGGCCGGAAAAATAACAGATCATAAATGCTATTTGTAAAGAATGTGCAATACTATATTGAAGCAGTTTTTCAGGCTGGAAATGAATTTGCTCTCCAGTAAAGGCCTGCCTCTAGTTCACACATGCAGCTGTTAAGAGGAAGCTGGTTAAAAATGAGAAACAACCCAGTGAGCTCACTGTGCAGAGCTGGCTGGTAAACAATGGTGAGTTAGACGTGTAAATTCCCAAAACCAGACAAAATGCAATATCGTCGTTTTGACTTACGGTGTGCTTGGTCCCGTCGTAAAAAAAACAGAGCTGTTCGGCAAGCTAGCGAGCAAGCTAATAACAGGCTAACGGCAGTGCATCCCAATTCATGCGCGGCTTTAGAGGAGACTGATGTGTCTTTTGTCAGTCCAGGGGAAAACCCGCCCGTGGGAAACAATGCGGTGCTCTTGTTTAAGAGTATTGTACTGACATAGCCGGGTAAAGTCTTGCTCTACCTGCGTTTGTCTTCTGACTCTCCGTAAATAATCCTCTATCCTGTTTTTTAATGAAGCCAGGAGAGACGCTTTACGGAACTGACGACACCGTGGAATTCATTTTGCAGACGCGCTCCGATCCAAAGAACGTCTATTTACGAGAAGATGGATCACTCGGTACGAAGGCAAAAACTGCCACGGTGCTGCCTGGTCCCCGCCATTACCAAGCAGCTTGTAACATCAAATCATCTTTAGTATTTCTATATATTTATAAATGTATTTATATTGCATGTATTTATAATATAGCTACTTCTGGCACAACTCCTAACAATATATTTTTTCAGTTGCCTGCTTTCAGATCTGTAATTTATGCGTTGTTTCAGCTGAAAGTGCAAAATATTGTCATCATTAAACTAGTGGTTTCACACCTCCAGTGCTTTCAAACTGAGTGCAATGTGCTTATATTAACGATCGTTTTATGGCTTTCAGCGCATTTCCCCATCACACTTCGGAATTGTACCTGGGATTTGGAATGGAGTGAGAGTTCTTACTTTTTCCTCCAGCCCGCTGCAGCCCATCTTTGGGAGCATCCTGCAGGTGATGTGTGCGGGGTTCAGCCGGTAGCTGATGGCTGTACATTAACTCAGGTAAGTGTAAGTTGAACGTGTTCTTTTAACACTGCCTCAAGAAACTGACCTCCGTGGATCCAAAGGTTGGAATAATTCCCAGAAACCCTGCCCCCTGTGGCTGCAGCTGTAAATTCACTTTGATCATTTAATTGGGGCACAATGACTTGTTCTGTGTAACAGCAACAGACATACTTAAAAGTTGCCACGTGTGGTATGAATGCAATATGAATAGTACACACAGTTGTTATGAGAAAATAAATTACCAGCATGGTTGGGGCAAGGTTCCTTTTCTGTGAGAGATAAAGAAATGTAAAAGAAATGTACAATATGCAGTTGCAAATATTTGTAGTCACTAATTAGGCGTGTATTATTATAGTATTATTCAGCAACTTAATTGTTTTATTATTTATTATATCTAAAGTTAGCCTGCGGAGTACTCAGATATTTTTAGTGAGGATGTTTTTGATGTATCAAATTATGCAATATCTGAATCTTAGCCTTCTGGTATATTTGCAGGTTTCTTGAAAAGTCCTAAATGCATGTTGCAAAAGCAAATAGCTATACTGTCTCCTCCTCACAGATAAAAGATGATTAGTTGTGGGAAAAAGATAATACCCATTGTGTGGGAACAAACACGAAAATGCCCCATCCCCCTCCAAACAGTCAGCCTATCATTAACATACAGTAGCTTGATACAGTGGGACAGCCAGTTTAGTGGGCGGTACCCAAGAGAAATGCTTTTGCATTTATTCTTTCATCATTGTTTTCACATAACACCATAATCTGAATTTTTAAAATACATTAGTGAGGCTTCAATGAAACAAGGGTATCTCCCATAAGTATTGTATTATAAAATATGATTGCTTATGTTCTTTTTTGTTCTTGCTCCTTGATTGTACATGTCTCCAGGTACTCCAGTTGTTAGGTTGCTTACCTCTCATCTCCATTACTTGTGTGGTACTCTTCCTTATCCTGCTTGTAACTTCCAAACCTCAGATTGTGGGGAAAGCACAACATAGCCACAATACTGCCCTCTGTGGGTATGTTTTAGTATGTGATCTCCTGAGGTGCTGGGCCACTGCTGTCTTGTGGCTTCTCCTTTAGTGTACTGACCATTTTCATAAAGATCCTGTGTGATCTTAATTACTGTTCACATTGTTGCCACAGATGCAGATAATCAGACTTTAATGTTATTTGTAAATAGAAAATTAAAAATCATAGTTTTTTTCATTTGCAAAGACAATTCAATGCACTGTATTTGACCAGTATAATCCACTCTGTATCAATAGTGCTTCACGGAGAGTCTCATATATTAAAAACAAATAATAAAACAATTGAAAAATATCAAATAGTAGTGACTCTGCACAGTCTGTCAGTACTTCTGAGGTCAAGTCACAATCCCAGTCACGGTATGGATCTCATGGTTTCACAAAAGTTGAGGGATAAAACCAGTAATCACAGATAAAGTGCTACAGTTATGTGCACCCATGAGTACATTTATACACACACACACACACACACACACACACACATATACATATATATATATATATATATATATATATATATATATATAATTGATGATACAGTTAACGCCCAGTGATTAAAGTCCTGGGCATCATCATAGTTTGATTCAGCCTCTTGGTGACTGATGAAAGAAACACAATGAATGTTTGAGTATAACACGGGCACATGAAGCATATGCTTCTTGCACTCAACTGTGTAAGCTATGAATGAACCACTATGAACAATGTTAACAGTGCTGGACGAGATCCTACAAATGCTGACAGGCCGAGGAGATTCATACCGCTTCTGCAGTCAATCAGAGTCTGAGGAAGGAGGTGGGAAGTGAAAGCGAGGGAAAGAGTGAACGTTTTATTAATGAATAGATTGGACGCTGAAAGAAGTGCGGAGCCAAAAGAAACTCTCATGGTATTTTTTGGAAGGGGCGTGAAATGCCATATGGGAATGTTTTGCTGATGGAAGTGTGCTTTGAATACAGTACGAATTTTCCAGCTGTCGGTGTGTTTTTCGGTGCCAGTCTGCTTCACTACCTTTCCCAGTGAACATGGTGTGGTGTTTTGTGCAATTTCTTCTTCTTTTCTATCCTAAATAACTTAAAAACAAGAGAAATGTTTTACAGCTTGCCAACATGTTAACAGTATAATCACATGCAACATAATTAGCCGCAGCTGCTGCTACTGCAGATGCGTGTGTACAGTGCTGTCCACCCAGATTATAGCCCACAGCAGTTGCACTCACACTCCAGATTGGCCAATTACCATCCATTTCTTCTAGTTATGATTATGATTCATTTTTATTGTGTAGTGAATCTTGATTGATTGGATTGAGTGGATTTATTGACTCTTCCCCTAGACATGCTAGTTACATTAGTTCCATGTGTTTTACACATGAGAAGGGAGATGACAATACTTGAGAGGCTAGCAAGTATGAAAACATGGATAATAATGTTCATACATTCCTTGGTAAAAGAAATGGCCAAAAGGCACCTATGCTCTTTTGCCTTTGGGCAATCACAGGAAACTGTGTCCATTTGTGGCAAACATTATGCAAATTAACACTTGGGGGAAAAACATTTCTGTAGGAATAGCATGAACACATATACAGTACTGGTAAGGAACCATACTCACGCACCCATTTGTGTGTGACCACCCATTGCTGCTATGGAAAATGCAGCGTTAGCAGTGTGACGCACAGAGGAGGTGAGTGCATATTTTTTTGCTAAATGTCATGGTTGTAGAAAGTGGCGGAGAAAGTTTTTGATGTTGAGTTAGTCAGAGACCGCATGAAGCGTGAGTTTGGCCAAAGGACGACTAGTTACTGGAATCAGGGGATGTTATTCCTTAGTCAGTCATTAATGTGCAGACTCACCTGTTGAATCATGTCAAGACTCACTCAAATTTAGGGAAAGTCTCACGCAGACAATTTCTCCACAAATCCAAATCAGAAATCATTGCTTTTCACATTTTTAACTTATGAGAAATCTATCATGTGCAGCACACATTTAGTCTACTGCCTGCCATCGCTCCTTCAACACAATCACTAAATACTGAATAAAAACCTTTTTTGGTCCATTCTATACCTAATATGCCCTCATGATGGCACCAAATCCCAAACTTAAACACAGCCAAATAAGAATCAGGTTTACAGCATATAAATACACAAAGAGCAGACTTCATATAAGCCAGTGCAGACTAACAAGATGCTTCAGCTCTCATCATCAAAAAGACAACTCAGTTCAAAAGCTGATGAAGCTTTTCACATCAGCTTGGATATCATCTCTGCGAGGAAAAACGATGCGGCCACATGATGATGACCACAGCAGCTTTTACAATCACTTCCATGATTTACTGGATGACTAACAGCCTTGCAGAGCCGCCTGGAATCATCTGTTGACTTCACATGTGGGCTTCTCAGCTTATTCTACACAGAGTACTTAATGAACATGCCAATCACTACCAGGCCCTGAGCAGATGACATTGATATATATTCTCCAAGAGATCACACCAGCCTTGATTGCTTTTGTTCATCAGCTAATCAGAAACGCTGCTAATAGACTGATGTTCTCTTTTGAAGTGTTTACATTGTGGAGAGACACCCCACCCTCTTTTCAAACAAAGAGTGTTTGACCTCACAGTGGTTGTTTAACACTGAAGCGTGTGTGTAAGGTACTGCATGTACTCACGTAGACAAATTCCTGTGAAGCAGCCACACATGTACACACAAACGCATATCACTGTTTTGACCACGAAGCTACTGAACGCAGGGTGTTCCAGTCTTCAACAGCAACCAAAAAAGTTCCCAAAAAGTCACTCTCATCTGTTCTGCATCAGGAGCAACAAAAACATCAGCCTCTGCCCTGAGGTTTGCGGGGCCCTCTATAGCTGTGAGTGAGCCATTCAGGAGTCACCCTAGGTAAATATTACAGGTCATTGCCATTGAAGGTTTTTCTTTTTCCTTGCAGGATGTCGTGCTGCTGTTTTTGTAAAGCGTGTGTGTTGTCGAGCTATAATATTAGCACAGGAGCTTTCAGAGCCCAGCAGTGTAAATCCTCTCCTTCCGTTTCCATCGATAAGTGACTGAACGATAACAGTTAGAAACACATTTCGAGCACATTTATTTTCCACATTTGCAGATTTCTGTATTTTTATTCCTGGTTAGATATAGATAAATATGTCTCATATTTATATGTTTGACAAACTCTGACTGATTCTGACAACTGAGCTATCTCCATGACAACCTGAGCAAACTTCATCCACTGACTGAGAAACGCTGTGAAATGCAGTTAAAAGCTCTGGTACTGGTAGTAAATGGACCTGGAGTTAAGATTTTTTGTTAAACCACTGTTCCCATATGAATAACGTTTGGATAACACTTGAGAATAATTTCTAATTACTGTCAAATATTAGTGCTCAACTTTAACTGTTTTTAAAGGTAACTTCACTTAATTGTCCAATGCTAATACATAGTATACAACATTAGCCTGAACCTTTAGGCCTTAACTCAAAGTAGCATTTTGCTTTTGATCTCAACTGATAGTCTGATAATAATTTTCTTATCAACATCGATGAATTAAACATGAAATAAGTATTAATATTGATGCATGTGAACTTGATATTGCTGTAGTTTGTCTCTCCCACTGAAGAATTAGTCATTCATATGGAGGCTTTTGCAATGTTGGAAGCATTCAATGTTCCCATGTGTGCCAGAGATGTTATTAATGCTTCCTGAGTTTATTTTGTTTCTGAAATCAGCTACCTGTACTTGGCAGAACACACTATAGCTTGTTAAAAACCACACACATGAACAATGTACATTCGCATAATGGGACACACACACACACAGATGTGGCCAAATGAGCAAGCCGCGATCAGAAGTGTTTGCCTTAGATGCCAAGATTGGTGTTTTACAGCTGTATTTGTTCCTGAATCTGCTGGTTTATGGTGCACCCTAGGTCACACACTACATCTAAACACTGCCAGAGTAAAAAGGGGGCTTGCATGTACCCCTTCACCTCAACCCTGCCACACACACACAGGAGTGAGAGGCCTGCCCACACACACTAAGCAGGGCACAACCCACATCAAAGCAAACGCACTAATCCCACAAGGAAACAGGGGATCCATAGGCCCAATCATGAAAGGAGAAAGAACACGCATATGAAATGAATATAAATAAGAGCTATCTCCTAAACGTTTATGCCAGCTGTAGTTAATCAGTAGTTAATGAGAGTCAAGAAACTTTGTTTTTCCTGAGGTGCCATCTTAAGAGACCGTTAAAGTGATTTGTCCAGGAGTCACACTTGTGGAATGAGTGAGCTCATGTTGGAATCATCTCCAAAGAGAGAGTAAAAAGAAAAACAGGACATCACCATTGAAATGTACTTTAGATTCGAAGAAAGCATTGCTACATCTCGTGATAAGCGTCAGCTATGGTCTGGCAAAAACAAAATTGATCATCTGAGCCTCTAAAAATACGAATATCCAGTTGTGATGAGCAAGGCACAAACACAAAATGTGACTTTTGAAAAATAAATGTGCATACACTTGCATTTTTGTAAACGTTCACACGGAATTTATGTGCTGAGTTGAGAAAAATGACCAACAAAGGCAGTTGACGAGGAAAAACTTGAATCTGGGGGTTCCTTTCAAACCAATATTTCAATGCAATGTTTAGGAGCTTACAGGACCTCCAACATATTGTGTATTCTGAGGAGTCCTTTTTCAAATCAAGGAGCTTAAAGGCACCTCTTTGATCTTGTTGTATGTCCCAGTGTTCTTTGAAACTGTTCTAACGAACCCATAAGTTTTGCAGTGAGCCCAAAAAGCCCCTAAACTAACCTCGGCGCCTTCGGGAGGTTTGAGCACTGCGGGATCACAGTGGGTTCGGTTCACAGAGGAGAGCTGCGCAGCCACCTGGTGGGGCTGTGGGAGAGGAGAAACGGACTGTAATCAAACAAGCCGCCACAGAAACACCAAGCCTTCACTGGGTTTATGAGGCAGTCACATCCAGTCAACCACTAACAATGAAAGAGGAAACACCTTTTTTTCACAGACATTCCATACTGTTCTCTGTCTTTAAAATATGTTTTACTTATGTTGCCTTGTTATGAAACTATTGTGAGATTTCAGCATCACTTTTGCTGAAAATGATAAACCTGCCATTTTATATTCCCGGGAATGAATGAGTTGAACTGCATTTTTGTGGAGGAGGCATCAAAAATTGTATGCCTGTGTGTGTATGTCTGCTGCATGGCTCAATATTTCTATGAATTATACACTTATGCACCAGCCAGCTCTGCTCTAACATAATCCTTTCACACGCACGCACTCAGACATCGGCACTCTTGGTTTTGTCTGTGGTCTCTGTCTGAGCTCCTTGGTGACATTTACATTATTCAGCCTTATGAGACCCATTAGGCTGACTGCACTGCGCATTGAGTCCAGCCCGGTTCGGTGTAGAGCTTTCCATTACGCTGGTCAGCTGGAACTGTTGGGAAATGCTTGTGGGGGGAAAAAAGAGAAAGAAAAATCAGAAGACAGAAATAGGGCAGATGAACAATGGTAAAGATAGGAACTTTGGCACTTGAGGTATAAGATCTAAAAGTTCTGTGCACATTTTTTTGAATGTTTTTCAGTCTTGGAGGCATCCCAACACCAAAGAAATACTAAATACATGACCTCAACAACAGTAGGAGTAGATCTGACGCTGCATCACGAAGATTAATAATAATTAAAACTGTAGGACAGTATTTGGCATGGACAAACAGTGGCAACTAAACTAAAGTCAACATTTACTCCTGCACAAGCAGTCAAACGATATACTCCTTTGTGCGCTGCAGCCACATTTAATGTCAAATCCAAAGTTGCATTAAGTAATGTGCCCAAGGTGCCAAAAATGTGTCTGTTTACCAGGCAACGGCACAATATGAGCCTCACTGGAGCATTTGTCTTCAAGAATAATGTCCAAATTTATGTCAAACTGACCACTGACAGGCCCAATGTGATTACAGGCTCTACGACTATTAACAAGCAAGGATACAACTGCACAGATACATATACACATAAATAACGACAAAGAATCCTACTTTTCTTCAAACAGATAAATAACCCACGTATTATATGCCCATTTAATCTTCACAGTCTTCGGAAAAGCTGCACAGAAAAAAAGCAATAGAAACCGCAGAACAGCTGCATGGCTCTGTAATGTGTAAAGACCTCATCTCTTGCCCCAGAATAGGCTGCTATTACCCTCCCCTCACCTCTATCACCCCTCCGTACCCCCAGCCGTAATAGTAGTGCAGCAGGCCAGATGTGTGGGACATGGAGGTGCAGAAAGATCCTATCCAGCCCCCCAGAGATTCCCAGGTCCATTTGGTCCTCATGTTTCAGACCAGGCTGTCAACTCCAGTGCCAGGCTCCACGTGATGGAGGCCTGGCAGACAGGCTGCTGTCACTGGTCACGCTCAGTGGCGGCTAGCGTAAATGATTTAGAGGGTGATTTATGCGCATATGCACGTGTGTGTGGATGCATGCACAGTCTCCCGACATCTATTTTTATGATCTATTTCTGTCTACAGTATTCTTTGCCTATTCTTTCTTTCACTGTGTGGCATTTATTTCATTCTTTATCTCACACACTCTCACAACACATGAGCATTGACATTTCTTCGGAGTATAACTTGCTCTAGAGACATATTGGTCTTATGGCAATGAAATTACATTGTAAATATATACAGTTTATATCCACATACACACAAAATCAGAAGAGATGGATGTAAAGTAGCTGTATCAAACTATGCAGTTAATATACCCACAGTGTGCCTACATGCAATATTGTTCTACAGTGCGATGAGATATCATCATATACTGTTTATCTACAAGTATTTCTAAAGAATTGTGTTTTGTTAAGTTCTATAAAAACACAAAATCCCATACTCCTGAACTTCTGATGAGTGCATTAAAATGTAAACTGGTTTCATGGGATTTTATTAATATGGAGTATATCCTCCCTTGATGTCAGCGTAATGGAAATTCCATTGTTATATTTACTTTAATAATGGTATTTTTCCATGTGTGCTGAGGCATATCTGTTGGACTTTGTGCAATCAGTCACAGGGCAGAATTGGTCCATTCCTCTTGGGCTTTCCCCCCTGAAATGCGCGGAGAGAAAGATAGATGCTTCCAGTCCTTTTAAGCCATTAAGAGGGTGAGGAAACATCCCCTCGAAACCCTTTAAAATGACAAGAACCCCCCCCCCGCAAAAAAGCAAATAAGCTCTCCTGCTCTTCCTTACTTTCCTCATCTTTCGTCCTCTGCTGTCCCTCCTCCTAACTTCAGCTGCAACATCTTGGAGATGATAACACATAAAGTAAAAGCCAGTTGTTGACCTCTGCCTTCTAGCTGCTGTTGAAGTGATTGCAAAGGGAGAAACTGACTGCACTGACATCCATCTGCAGACACAGGATGCTGTATTAATGGTTTCGAAATCATTCAGTCCTAAGAATCAACAACAAACCTAAAAGCAGAAAAATCACTACCACTTTACTGGCCAAAAACTACAGATATGCAGGAAGCACTGGTGCAGCAGCATATAAACTGACAGAGTTTGTGCAGTTACTTGTGATGGGGGGACAGCAGGACCTCAAAAACATGCTTGCCTGGAAGTGAATACCTCAAGAGGGTTAATTTACAGAGAGTTTATAAGGATTTAGGTATGCAGGGGGCCACAGCCACCCAAATAGCCACTTTCTAAGCCTCTCTCCTGTAGATAAGACTACTCATCAAAATGAACTTACCTGTCAAATCTATTAAGATAGGAGGCCAACAATGGGGCAGACTCATTCCAGAGATCCTCCGCCTCCAAAATGCTGGCCTCTGTATCTATGTCACTATGTCTGCCTCTGTCTATCTGTCTCTCCTGCATGAATTTAAGGGTAAGCACATTTGTGACCCTCCCCACCCTCAGCACGAAGTGAAAGTGGGTCCATTTTGGCACGGCAGGCTGCCGTTATCCTGAAGTGAGTTTTACAGGTCAGACGTGAGCGCTCAGCCCACCTGCTTTCTCTCCCGCTTGCAGATTTTACACTTTCTCGATTTTCCCTCCTCTCATTCTTGTATTCCCTCCAAACCCATTCCATGTTTTATCCCCGGACTCCTTTAAGAAACAGTGCGCGCAGAGGATCCAGAAAAGCTTCTAGCGGATGAGAAATTGTTGCATTTTTGGAACATTACAGCATGAATCTGACATGTTTGGATAGAGAGCACCAGACATTGTAAAATGGAGAAATCGTATCACTCTGTGAGTTTTCATTGATTCTTTTTTGGGCACTCAGGCAGAGACTGAGGATTTGTTTGGGAAAGCAACACGAGACCTCAAATAGGAAGTCAAGGAAAAAAAAAAAATTGAATATTTTATTGTACACGGAGAACTACAGTATATTGCTTAGCAATATTGAGTCAAGTCAGCTTCACCAATACTTTATATTATATACTGTATGTACACATATGCTTGTGTATGTGCACTCTCTTTATCTCACTCTCACTGTCACAAATCAGTCAGTTGACCAAAAGTGTATAATCAAAAGATTCACCATATGTTGACATAAAAAATAAATAAACACATCATGAAATACCCTCTCACAAACACTTGTAAGGACAATCGCAGACATATTGCATCCCCTAAACCCTAACCTGGTCCATCACAATAACAATCACAATGCCTAACCCCTAACCTTTACCCAACCTGAAGTGAAACATGATCATGTTTCTAACCTTAACCCTCAAGACTTGTCTTTTGGAGTAAGGCAACTTTAGGAGTAAAAATTTCCTCACTTTCCAAAAATATCCTCATTCTCAAGGTCTAAAACTCAAATCAGTGCTTACAAAGTACAAGAGCACACATGAGCACACACACACACACACACAGCTGCATTTGAGATTGCAGATCAGGAGACATAATGTCCTTATATGGTCATGGTGTAATTTCTATCCCAGTGCTGCTGGCTGGACTAAATCTCAGTGTGTTTAGAGAGTTTATGAAAACCTGTGAACTTGGGTTAGCAGAGGACTTAGAGGAGCAAAAGACACCAGAGCAGCTCTTCCAAGCCAATTTTTGTAGCCATTATTGCGCAATTGCTGTGATGTTATTCCCCACTGATCAAACCTGTGTTAAATTCTTATTGAACTCACAAGTTTTTCTGTCTTTTTAAAAGAGAATCGCTGACATTAGGCAGGTGCAAACTCAGAGTCAACTTCTATCATTTATATTAGAGTTTGTTGGCACAGATATCCATAATTAGCAAATCTTACATGTGATTTTGTGACTTTGGGGCGTTGGAAACCTCCAACATCCCAAAGTGGGACTGCTGGCAGTGTTTAAATCTTCCAGCGATCCTCTTCCACCTGCCACGAAGGTTTCACTGTACCCTGAATTATGGCTGTTTGTGTTGCACTTTTCTGGTGAGGCCTTGTGATAAATGAGTGCATTCGTTTTCGTTTTTACGATCTTCTCTGCAACTTTCTATGAGCTCAGAATTTCTCTCTTCCTCTCAATCCTCTGAAACTGAGAAACAAAGACAGTATGTTCACTGGATCAACTGTAGAGATTAAACCAATCGAAACTAGCCATAAAACCAGAGCGATCCCCACATTCTCTTACAAATCCTTATCCTACTGAAGGAAAAAAAAAATTAAAGAAAACAGCCTCAACTTTATTCTGGATGACTGCAGCTTATAACACTGCTCATCATGGCGTCTCAGAGCCTTTCATTGTGGCTTACTGTGAGAGCTGTTCATCTTAGCCCTGCAAGTGCTGCTGATGTTACTGAGACGTGTCCTTCACAGTTACGAAATATATTCAGCTCAGTGTTTATCCCCCCCAGTTACATCCACCTCATCTAAGAGTATGTAAAGTACATCTTGGGTAAAGCAGAAAAGGGTCTTACCATTGTATATCCATCTGTGGAAGCTTAAGAACCAGTTTAATACCTTTGACTGCTTGAAGCTCAGCTAGGTTTAGACTGCCAGCGCTGAAATACGGCAAAGAGGGTTTTTTTTATCCTGAATTATAACCAGGATGTGCAAAGTAAACTTCAATGTCCTCTTTTCAAACCCCCTCTATGAACTCTTCATCTCTCCCTCTTACTCTCACTCTTGTTCTCAGAAATGGGTCAAATGTCCATGAGGGAAAAATCTGAATATACATACACTAGCTGTATCTGATCAATGACCATCAGCTGTAGAAAAGTTTGTTGACTGTGAATGTTTGTTGGTACATGAAAGGATGTGTGCTTCTTGCAAACAATCTTGGGGCTTTCCATTTGTTCTTGTACATCAGCATCCATCAGTTGATATTTTGGAGTTGGAAACTTTGAGATCATCTTTTATCCATTTTCCTTTCTCTGTGTCTTGTTTTGGAGTTTGACAAAATGCGTCATGGGAGACACAAGCATACACACAAAGTGACGTATTTGTTAGTGACAGAGACAGCACTTGTGATAACAAGTAACAGCCAGTGCAAGTTTTGCTTTCCCAACTGGCTGAGTGTCATAAATACGAAAAACAGGTTGCATTGTGTTGAGTCTTTTGAGTCACACTTGGCAAAAATATTTCCACCCAAAATAGATGCACATGTTGCCTGATGAGTCCTCTTTTTGCTCTGCATACTGTGAAGTTGGGATGGGCAGACTGGTGACCAGCTTACATTTGTGTTAACACATGGGCCTACACACCCATACCACACACCAAAAGCATACTCCACATGTTTCACTATACCCCTGATTTACTACCTCCTGTCTGTGTGATTGTATATTCCACTCTTGTCTCTTCCTGCCAAGCTCATATTCTCTTGCTTGTTCAAAAACTTTTTTTTTTTGACTGAAATTGTGTTTTGTTGCTTTTCATTATATGCAGAATTTGATCAATTGAATCACAGGAGGCCAGCAAATGTTTAGACAAATAAAATCACATAGCATGAAAGCACAATATGACACAGAAGGCTGGTGAAATAAATGAAATTCTGACTTTTTTTCTCTATTGTGGATCAGGTTTTGATATTGTCTCAGCTAATATGCTTGTGTCGCGTTCTCTCATACTAACTGAAGAGACTGTCAACAGTGAATTGCTGATTTCTTGTATGTGGAAAGTGCTCGGTGCATCTGAATGCGCATCTGTTTCATGTTTGACAAAATGCTTCAAAGATGTCACAGACATGTCCAAGCCAACACTAATTCAACTAAGTCCCCATAGTCACTCATTATGTCCTGGTGTTCTCAGTTTTATGCTTAGTTGAGTGAAAAAAAAGATGATCCCGCAGAGTGAAGGCAGCATATCTGACAGGAAAAGTCAGGTGTGTGAGGCTTTATCTGCTATATAAGAAAAAGGAACAGACCGGGACAGAATGTCTTCTTTTCAGTCATGCTGCATCTTGAACTTTAAGCTGGTTTATGCGTTTTCTGACTTTCTGCACATTTTATACGTAAATTATCTCCAAGTGGCATCAGGTTACCATTTTAGTTTGTTTTCTTTTCTCTCATAGTCAATCATCCGTGAAGCCTTTCTCACCCCTCTTAAGCACTTTGCATTTTGACCTTTGACCTCTGTACCCACACCACGCAGATCTTGTTCCCTGGGGGATGGCCATGACCCAGACTGAAATATAAAACACAGAACGACAAACAGAATTGAACAAAATTCAATAGAACAATGCTTTAACAAACAAACGGAACAAAGAGTGACAAACAAGGCATGAATCCCTCACCTGTAATTATCGATTCACACTCATCATTTGTCACTTCAGGGGGACTAACTTATCTATTCGATCTGACTCAGTTGGCCAGATCTGGGCTCACTGTAGCCAACTGAGAACCCCACAGAGAAATCCCCCTCCCTCACATGGGGCCAACGTACAAACAAGTAAATCAATAGATGAATAAATTGCTCTCTTCACCACAAGAGGACCCAAAGGAGAAATAGAGGAGAGGGAAGGAGAAGGGCAAGTATGCATCTCTTAAAAGAAAACTGGTCCTGAACAGAGGATGCACAGGCCAGTTTTGCTTTAATGAAGAGAGGCTCTCTCTCTGAATATAAACAAGCAAGAAGCAGAGAGAAAGAAAAGGATAGCAATCAGAAAAGGGAGCATCATCTCAGAAAAAAGGATTACCTCATGACTTATTCATGCACCCTGCGTGGCTGGTTAGAGTCCCACGGGAAGAATTAGATGGGAGGCAGTGAACTCTGCTGTCGATGTCTCCACCACCATGAGGTCACATGTGACCCAGCTCGTAGGCAGAAGCTCTCTGAGCGCAGTCTGCCCTCCGCTGACCTGTAATACCAAGCCCGAGACAGCCAGTCAGACTGCACATCAGTAAACAGAATTACCTCCCCATAAATATACAGTAAATGTCTCTCAGGGATATGTGGTCGGCCACAAATTCATCATCATCTCTTTGTTCAGCAGATGCCTCTCTTGAGTCGTGTGGACTTAAGGAGCGTTTCATTCATTTTATGAATTATTTGTATGGATGAAGAAAGTCTTTGTTCAACGCCCAACGACTCCAATCCCTCCCTTTGCTGCTTGTTATTTGAAACTCGGACAAACCTAACATCAAAAAATGGACAGTGTTTGTTTAGACAAACAAAAACATGGCCTCCGGGCTGCAGCGCATGTCTGGGAGTTAGCCCTGTGATTGCATTGGCTGCAGAGTGTGACAATCCAAACCATACCATGCAGGGAGAGGCAGGGGAAGGCAGCATGCTGGAATGACATTAGCAGATGGATATAATTCACTGTGTAGGAGCTCCCTCGGTTGACGCTGAACACACAGACACTTAAACGTGGATTCATACGGCTCCTGGTCTGCCTCCAGCAGCACTGGAGCTGCAGTGCGTTTTATCCCAGTGAGAATTTAATGAGACTCAAAACTGTGGTGTTGACTCAGTCGGACTGCCTTGGTTTAGTGTGGTAACCGTTCATTATGGCAGGGCCCTGTGAGCGCAGACTGCATTCAACAATTCTGTTTGTCGAATTGATTGGAATATTTAATGCTGCTGTGCTACTCTGTGGTTGTTTTGCGCTGCTGGGAAGTGCACAAAGTTAAAAACAAATATGCCTTTGATAAATGTCGTCTTGGCCTCAGAGACAAGCATTTATGTGATGCAACCTCAGAAAACAGTGAGGAGAATCATACTTTACTTAATCAAATTATGATCTTCAAGGCACTTAGTTGAAGGGATGGTAAATAATGCCTTTGTTCCAGAAAACACGCTTTCTTTGTTCCCTGTGACTCAGGCATCATAAACAAAAAAATGTATTTAGCCGGTTTTGTGGCATCTGTCTTTTTGGCGCATCCCTTTATTGCTCCCTCTCTTTTCCCATATCACATTTATCAGTAAGTGTTTAGTAAAGGGAGAGAGAGCAAGTGGCCATTACTACTGATGTAAAGCACACATGCACAAATACTGACTGTATTAACACATGAAAGTAAGCAATAAATAATATTACCTGCCTGCAACTATTCGTACCTTCATATTTTCCTCGAAAGTGGAATGTTTGATCAGATATGCACCAATAACAACAAGAAGGCAGAGACAATATATTAGATGAAAATAACGTAAAAAATATTTCAGTACACATCAATAAAAAATAAACCCAAGTGTTGCATATGAGAGGGATCTGATCTGGCCTTTACTGGGGACATTTTAACTCATAACACCACGGGACGGTTTTATTTGCAACCAGAGAGAGAGAGAGGGGGGGGAATAAATACAGTATAGCCCGCTCACATTCGAGTCAACTCTCTGAAGCTCCCACAAAGTGACAATAAAGAGAATCTGCGCTATGGATAGGAGATGCAGAGAGAAGACTCGGATGGGAGAGAAGGATGGATAGAAAGAGAAGGGCAATAAAAGTGTTCAGGAGGGATCTTTATTTAGTTTAGGACTCAGACTCTAAAGTGAAAGCAGATGGGACTCTAGTCTGGAATAGTTTCCACTTGAAGTCTTGGACTTGTGTTTGCTCTGCTCGCTGTTTCTGAGCCCGTTCCAGTTTTCTTCAACCTGTGTTTCTGGGCCTTCAACAAGAGGTTTGGAACCACAGATAGGAACGTACACATAAATCTTGCTGGCGCTTACAAGAACGTAGATGTGCGCACTTGTTTTGTACACAGACATTTGAGCAGTCCAGTCTCTGCAGTGTGTACAAAGATGTGCAGGGAGCATAATGCTTCATAACAAAGCCAGAGTTCGCTGTGTGAGGTCAGCTGAGTGGTATTGGAAAGACCCTCCACAGTGACAGGGTGAGCGTGAGAGAAACCTCAAAAGCTAAAACAATAAGATGTCTGGCTCAACACTGCAGCTAAACAATGCTGAGCGAGGTACATGAGGGGTCAGTTGACAGTATTGCCGGACTGGCACACAATAACTTGCAACAACAGCTTACAATGCTGAGGCAGTTTATTTTTTTCCCCCCCTTTCAATCACAAGAATGATGTTTGCAACATGCACATCTGTAATGTGACCCAGAGAAGCAAAGTCAGGCAAATAACCATCCTTAGTATTTATCTTTGTGTAAATGCACAATGCAATTTGGAATCAAGCTGCACAATTGCGTGATCCCAGCTCACAGAGTACCAAAAACAAGTATCTATGATACGTCCTCCATCTGTGTCCTCCACCTGACAGGCAAGCCACATTCCCATTCATTTAACAGGCGTGAGAGTGAAGGGTGCGTGGGTGTCTCAGAGCCCGCCTTCAGTTTTGAGTTGACTGTAAAAAGATCCATGTATGTATTTATAGCCAACTGTAAATAAAGTACAATCAGCGCTTGTCGGGTTCTCCAAAAACACACACAGACCGGGCCATGAGCGATAGTCTCGCTCTACAGTTTGGTTCTTTGAAACACATTTACTGTATGTGCATTGTATAGGCAGGCACACACACACACACACACACACATACAGTGTAGGGAATGATTAAGCTGTTTTCAACATCTCTAGCTGCACTCTCTAGAGAGTCACTGTTTTGGTCACCTTCTCCATCACTTAGAGTTGTGCTTGTGTAAGTTTTATTTTTAGCCAGTGATTAATGGCACAAGCTATTCTTTTGTGAGCAGTCTCCCATATGCCCATTATTCAGTGGAAAACAAGAGCACAAGAATAAAGTAATTCTGCTGCCGTGTGTCTGAATTCATACAGAACAACTTTTTTCACACGCTATACTATTCGCAAGGTCGGTAGACTTGGATCTCGTTCACGCGTCGACCTCATGGTATGCATTTTTCACAAATCCGAGAGTCTGCTGCCCCGAGGATTACATTGTCCTCCATCCTCAATCTTTTTTCCATGTCAAGGGCCAGAATTTGTTTGATGCCAACCTTAGTTTTGGCTATTCTCTGCACTTCTACAATTTTATAGGATGCAGTAGTTAAGTAGTTTAGTAGAAGAGATGGCTTGTTAGCATAGGGAAGATCTGGAGCCATAATTCAGATATCTAAACGCAAACTAAAAATTAAAACATTTAAGGTTGTACTTATGCTTAAATATTTGGTTTAAATATTACTTTAAGCTTCCAGGAGAGTAAAAGATTTGGTCTTTTTTTAAACTTACACTCAACTCAATTTAATGATTATAATTATTAATAATTATTACTTATTATTACTCTTTATAATCATTTAATAATTATAGAGTACTGTCTAGACCTGCTCTATACAGTATGTAAAGCGTCATGAGATAACTTTTGTTGTGATTTAGCACTATATAAATAAAACTGAATTTAAATTGAATTGAATATCCAATTTCTACTATAATTGATGTTGGAAAATATATATGTATATATATACACACAGGTACCTTAACATTAGCCTTAGGGTGCCTACCTTTAACCTAGTGATGTTTTACTTTTTCTGAAAATGTGATAATGTACAAAGATGACTCCATGACTATACTGTAGGTATAACTTACACCTTAACAAGTATAGAGTATGACCTGTAACATGTAAGTCAACTTCTAAATGCATTTAGACTACATTTATTGCATACTAATTAAATCTGCATTTGAAATCACACAACAGAGCATAAAATACCAATATCGAAAAGCACATTGCAGGTATTCTGGTATTTAGGTCAAAATGAACATGTGCATTTTAAACATACTTTTAGTATTGAAACATGATACTTCATTTTTACTGGGAAATCCTTGTCCTGACCAGAAAATAACAAAAACTACAGGACATCAAAATCACCAAAACAAGATACAAATCACTAATGGGATTAACACTAAAAATTAATATTAATGACTGGTGTCTTTCTGTATCACATGAAAAAATGTATTGACTTTCACCCAGAAATATAGTTCTACAGACTTCATGTCAACCATCAACCAAATCAATTTGGCCATTTTGGCAAGGAGGCTTATTTACCTTTGCCTATCTGTATAGGTGTTAGTATACGTGTTGACCCAAATACCATACCAGGTAAGATCACAAGTAAAGATCTGTATGTGTCACGACTTCAGCCACATCCTAAAACATTCATTCAGTTACCTGTTCTGTTTTCTCTGCTGTTTACTGTTCAGTTCAATTCAATTCTATTTACTAACTCTCCCTGTCATTGCAGATCCAGTCAGTCCCTCCTGACTATCCCATTTCCCATCATTCCCAGTTTGCCTGACCTGATTGTCTATCTGGTCTTGCCTGGTCTTGCCTGCCTTTTGACTCAAATAAACTTTTATCTTAACCTGTCTGCCTGTGAGTCATGCTTAGGGGTTCTACAGTAAATTGTCGTGATTCTGAGCCTTTACGTGTCTGTATGGGATGAACGGTTTATGGATTGAGATATTTGATCAGTCAGTCATTTGTTTTTGATTATTCAATACGCCAAAGAGTGGTGTAATACATCCCTCTGTGTTCAAAGAGAAGCACTGACTTTAAAATTGAGAATTAAGCCCTTGCAAAGACTTCAGTTCTTTTAGCAGTTTGCCTTAGACCTATATGTAGGTAAACCTACAGTACTATCTTGTTTAAAGCAAAAGTTCAACATTTAGTAGTTTAGTGTTGTCAGGAACATACTGTAGGCCTATAGCCTATATGTTGTAACATAGGCCTACTATGTGTGTACTCTGTGTACTAGGTGTGCAACATTGTACTTACAGAAGCCTGAGCAAACGTTGATGGTGGACACGGTTGGTAGTTAATTAGTGAGCTTTAGAGGTGATGGTAGGTGGCTGCTGGCTGTAGGCTTGTATTTATTGAAGAGATTTAAGAGTGGTATCGATCCTCTTATCTAACTCTCAGCAAAAAAGCCAATAAGTGCATTTCTTAGAATGTCGAACAATTGCTTTAAACTCTAGTCATCACAATTATCAACCAGCGGACACCTTCAGGAATACAGTACATCTCAGTGGCGGTTGATTAAAATGCTGGAATTGCCTGATGTTGAAACATAGCTGCTCATTTAGACCTTCAATACCTGCAAATGTGGAAAAGAATTCACAGTAAGCAAAAAATTCGTTATGTGAAAAGAGTAGGGGAAAAAAACGAAAACTGTTTCACTCTGACCGGCTCCTGTAATGAAATGGAATTCTCACCTCATCCATCTTATTCCAGCACACAATCTCTTCGGCTGATGTTTTTTCCCCTTTCTCTCCCTCCTTCATTCATGGCTCGCTGGCCTTGACATCTTACTGTTCCTCCGAGTGACATGCCACACTGCCAGGAATTCAGTCCATCTGAGCTATGCACAACCGCAAACCGTATCCTTTACAACCTGGACGACTTGCACAGCAGGGGCCAGGAGAAGCGAGAGAAAGAGGCGGACTGAGGTTCGGCTCTAAGAGGGGGGTGAAAGAGCCAAAGCCTCCTGTCAAAAATCCCCCTTGTTATTCCTCTGAAACGTGAGGGTAGATAGTGTTTTGTATTCACTATAATGTCTACAAATAGCATCCTCATGTGCTGAGTGTTGGTGTTCTGACTGCTGCTTAACGGAGAGAGCTGGAAAGAATGTCACAAGGCTGACAGAGAAACTTGGATGTTTCTCTAAAGCTGGGAACACTGCACAATACACAAGACAAATGGTGCCCTGACTTGGCCGTGACAACGGATTTTCAAGATCATGCTGTCTCTGTGGAATTTAGAGCAGGTCACCATGGTCACCAGTAAATGTTATCCTGTCGTTCAAAAGAGTCTAAGATTCAAATCTCTGACCTCTCAACTCAGCAGCAGAT
>NTHP01000009.1:1067997-1132083 GCA_003416845.1 Oplegnathus fasciatus
AATGTCGGTCAGGATTTTACCATTTGAAAAGTCCTACTTTTCATCTGTATTAAGACCATAAATCAATATCCTAATTAAACCTTTAAATAAACATGGTTTGGTGAGGCCTTAAAGGGAAAAAAGAGGATTCACAAGAGTGATGTTTCCCATATGAGAAAGAATCTGGTTTGTCATCTGAGTAAATTAATATTCTCCCAACTTTCCCCATGTCAGCATGACCTACAAAATAGTTTAATCAGGTATAAAATAGATACACGGACCTCTGTGCACTGTGTGTCCACTCCCTTGGCATTCAGTTATGTTCATGCTTTACTATTAATAACTTAGCCAACGGAGCCCTCATCCAAATCTCCCCTGTCTTTCCAGGGGAAATAGTTACCATGCAGCCATCTTTCATGCTGAAACTGCTGGAATACAAACCGTGAAGCACTGACCGGTACTGTGTTTCATTGTGGAAAGACTTAAAACTGAAATGTGGGTGAGAAGAAACCAACCAGTGTCAAGCGACTGCAGTGAATCAGAAGGAGATAATAACGGATTAAAACATCAGCAGCAGCACAGTTACACTAACAGTGACTTGCAAAAATACCATTGTTTTTCTTGTTACATTTTTTCCTTCCTTCCCCGCCGCCAGACTCAACCAGCACTTGTTTTTCTTCAATCAGCAAGTGTTTCAGCCTGTGTTTTTCCACGCTAAATATAATTCAAAATGACAGTGCACTGTAAGTATGATAGAAAAGGGCTTTGGAAAGGTGCAATACCCTGATGCATCTATCTAAATCTCTGTAACTATCAGAGTTTGGGGAGAGGGGAGGTGAAGGGAGTTAGCAGCAGAGGACACAGTAGGGGAGGTGGCAGTGATGAGAGTGAACTCTCATGTTGAGGTTATGGAGGGAGTCTACTTTCTGGACATGACAGGAAATGTGGGAGCCATGGGGGACACCACGAAGATATCCAAAGCGCCCCCATAAATCTTCATCATTCACAGCTCACTATGTCTGATATCTCTATTATGTGGTCTGCTGCTGTCATCGGTAAAGAAGCCAAACCGATTCTTCCAGAGTTCAACCATTCATTATAACAGTGAAACAAAAAAAACAAAAAATCAACCTTGTTCAAATGGCTCATTTTATCTGCAGCTACACCACCCACTTTGACTGGGACAATCCATTCAGATCTTTTGACCTTTCGAGCACGTAAATGGCTGCAGAATAACCATCACGCAAAGCTTAACACTGTGATAAATGAGTGAAAGTAATCCAGGTTTTTATCAGCCTGAAAACAACATTTTTGGGAGACGCAAAAAACCCTAAACCTTGTTAATTTATATGATTTCTCTCTCTCTACTCTCTTTCTAGCTCCTTTCCGTGCAAGAGAGAGGAAATGTGGTTTCATTACTCATGTGGGCCAAAACACATTGTCCTTTTTTCTCGTGTTTTCTTCATAGAAACAGCCTGTAAGAGACACCCTGGGAGACATGTGGAGCCCTGAGACACTGGGTTATAATCAAACACAGGAGCCACAGTGTCCTGACTCAGCTACTACTACTACTGGCAGCTGTAGTGACTCAGCCCTTTCAAAGAAACACTAGCTGCCATTTACAGTAATGATTTATTATATAATGAGCACCCTGGACCACTCAGTTTCCCTGTTGGTTTTCTTGAAGGTGGTGCCACATTTCAGTTTATCATCAGTCTTACCTGCATCAATATAATAATGACATAGCAACAACATGTTTAAAGAACTGTGTGCCTTGATAATACTCATCAGACCGAGCCTGGGTTCAACGTCCATGAATCATGACCACACCTACAGTACTTGCTGGATGTGGATGCCTGATTCTGCTGATGCTGCCAACCTGAATATGACAGGCTGGCCACAAAATGGCAGCAATGATTCATTGTGATTTTACTGATAAAAAGCCGACTCTTGCACTGTCAGTTCTGTAGAAATGTAAAAGCAGAAAAAGAATTACAAACTAGTAATTAGCCAGTTTAAACATGTTCGTTGATGATAAGAGGTTTACACACTTCCAGCATTTCTCCCTTGCTCCATCGGCTGACCAATATACTGAACAGTCCATTGGGACAAGAAATGATTGTGCTAAATGCTAAATGTGATTCATAAAAAAAAAAGTTTTCTTTTATTTCCATGCTTTCCATTTTTAATTGTGTTGTGTGCTGTGTGTTTGCAATATACTTGAGATAAGCCATCACTGTCATTATAACCTGTAAAACATGTAGTTTTGAATAGTGATATATATATATATATATATATATATATATATATATATATATATAAACCACATGAATAATAATATAATATTTGAACCACAGAAAAGAAAGTAAAATTTTGCTCAGTAGACCAAAATTAAAATGTAATGCTCACATATTTGATTGCACAGCTATGCCACCCAGTCAGATCAGTCCTCTTCTCCTCAGCTGTCAACTCTGTCATTCTGCAAAGGAGCGTGTCTGTCAAAAAAAACACAAGACTCAGAGTGAATTTATTTAAGTGCAAATAATGTGGATATAAGCCATGCCGCTTAGCAATACTTTTTCCTTCCAACTTAATCTAAACAAAGTGTTGAGCAAATTTTTCGTGCCTAGAGTACTTAAGCGGCCCGATGCTTTAAGCTGAAACGACAAGCAGTTGGCTTGTCTCAATGATAAGCCTGATCCACGTCTCTTCTTGGCCAAAAAGCTCCACACAACTGATCTCCCTCTCCCTGTAAATACTCCCTAATTCCCTGTTTTACTTCTCCACTTTGGGCAGACTCATCTGAAGCTATAAGACTTGTCCGTGTCGAAGACAGAAAGATGGAGCAGTTCTTCTCCAATCAGCCACAGGAGGTTTGCTGAGATTCTTTTGGTCTGAAGGCAAGCAGCAGGGTGAGGGAGAGAGAGCTTGGGAACACATTCTGATCTGTAAAATGTGTCAAAACAACAATTATTCATTTTGTTACATGAGAAATATGTTGAATTTCTACATGTTACATGCATATTTCTGTTATAAACACAGAAAGGACAATTAGTCTGCTATTGAAAATAAAACTTACAGTATATGTGTTCTTTTTTAAATTTATTTCATTTTCATTCACAGGAGTTTAAATATGTTTAGATCATTTTGGAGTTAGACTTCTAGAGTTATTTTGTTTGGGTGAAAGACAAAATGGTCAGTTCAACAAAATGACAAAGAAATCTGAATCTGTGCACGGTACTTTAAAACTTAAACCACCCTGACTTTGTTACTTTGCATGAGCACTGCTTCCTGCACCGGCAATGAACGCTGCCATCGAATGTAAATCACTGCTGCAGAATAGCTGCATATGTATATAGCTCATATGAGACATGGTTTGGAGAAAGACAGGAGAAGGAGGGAGAAATCATGAATAAAGTGCCAAAAAAGTGAAGCAAGGGAGAAAAAAAACATCTGCTCCAACAGAGACCTGACCAATTTAGTTGTAGTTCTGAACGCAAATCATCATAAAAGTAAGTTAGTTTCAAAGTTAAGCTTCATGTGGTTTGATGTGGAGCAACATCTCTGTGGCTTACACTGACTACTCTGATTTTGAAGAATTGGAAATTCAAAGTCAATAAAAGTAAAGAACAGTATGGGGGTTCCTCAGCCTATTATTACCTGTTATCAAGGAATATTTATTACACTTGCGAATTATGATGATTACAGGCTGAACTACTGGCTTTATCTCTGGTAATCTGACTTCTGACTGCTTCTGCATCTGAGCACATGCACTATAATCCTAGCCGTAAAACAGTCTCATGGAGAGACTCTTGCATCAGGCTGATGGGCACAAATTTTACATGCTCATACTGACAGAAGCTGTTTACAAGTGCCAGCGAATAAATCAAATAGTTATAGAAGAATCATAATAGAACTGAGTGAACAGAAGTTGCCACAAAACAAAACTGTAAGCCGTTTCGCTACTGGGAACTAATTATGCATAGCTTAAGTTTCTCAGAATAAATTCTTGTGAGATAACAGTCATGGGAGATTAGAATAAAATGGGAAATTAATTAAAACAGAACTTGCAGAGAACGCTGTGGCTTCGGAGAGCAACTACTTTCTGCTATTGTTTTCACTGCGCATGGCCAAAATGCAAAAAATAAGTGGATGCCCTGAGATCGGATGTCTCTGCTGATTTGCTCTGCTCTTATTGAATCCATTACAGAGGTTTACATGCGTGAGATTTTGCTCAGGAGTGAGTAGCAGACGAATAATCTGGATGGAATGCCGGTTGTAACCCCAGAAGTAAAGCTTGCCGTTATTGTTTTTATTTGAAAAAGCTGCAGAGGATAATGCCTGACGTTTCCTTGACAGTGAGGGGTCAGCGACCTGCACCTCCTTACAGAGCTTTGGGATGTGCTCCACACACAGTGGAAAAACATCAGGTGTACACGTGATGTGCAGAGCCATGGGGAAATAAATGGGCAACTGTGGTGTTTTAAAATGCTGAAAATGCTCAGTACAGAGTATAGAATTTTTCCCTCTAAGAAAAAGCTTGACTCGCAGTCTATCAATCTATCAATCTATCAATCATAAATCAGCATAATGGTTTGTAATGTGAAACACATTTTGCCTCCACCACAAACAATTTTTCCCTTTTAAAGGCTTGGTGTAGCATCTTTTTTGCAGAACTAAAAAGAGGTGGTTTTGTCGTCCTGTTGCTTTTCCTCACTGCCTGTGGCGCTGGTTTAACCTTCCTGATTGAGGGCCAAGAGTGTTTTCTTAAGTTCGCTATCTCTGTCAGACCTTTGGCTCACTTCTTGGACAGAAATAAAGAGGGCAAAGAAGAAGTGAGGCTGGGAGAGAAAAAGAGAGGGGGGGTGGTGTTGTGACAGTGAGATGGATGGAGGAGAAGTAGATGGAGAAATGGTGAGGTTTCATAACTGACGCATGGGCATGGAAGGATACATGGTGGAAAAAGTCAAGTCAGGACTCTAAACCTTATTGTGAACTCAGAGTAAGCTGCTGCTGACATTCTGACAATCCTTACTGACTAACAGGCTGACAGGCAGTCGGACCAGGACCAGCTCTCCTGCTGCAGTCGCCTACTGTAGAAACACAGATCAAGAGAAACAGAAGAGAATGAACAGAGAGAGGGGACGAGGGGGAGAGAGGTATGGAGTCCATTAGGACTATTGCAGAGCTGGGAAGATTGAATAATCCTGGCTTACACAGCTTCCCTCCCTTTCCTCTGTGCTTTCCAACTGAGTGCCATCCACACGACCTTTGAACTCCGTCTTAGTAACCTTGGCCCGTAACTCATGCAAATAAAGAATTACTAACTAGAAAGGCGCCCCACCCTATAATGTGTTGGCTGGCGACACCACAGCCTGCGCATGTGCTGAATGGCCCATTCAGGCTCAGAGCATGAGATCATGAATAAATGGGTTGCTGCTCTTCGTTCGTCAAAATCAGTAAAGGCAGTGGATGGCTACAACACAGGATTGTGTTGTGTCAAAAGTTTAATCTATTTGGGGTTCTGCAGTCTGGTGATGTACCTGGTTTTGTCACAGACATTATTCCATTCAATTTACGTCACACATAAGATGGGAAAATTGTACCACTAAAATAAGAACACTTTGTTCAAGAAACAACGGGGTTAGTAGCACAAGATTATTCAAAATGCTACCAATCAAAAAGAGCAATAAAAGTCTAATTATCAGCAGACCATGGAAGCTGAGAGTGGTTGTGATAGCTAATAATTTATTCAGGTCCGTTATTTCAAGATCACCAAGTAATTATTTTGTCATCTTGCATAAGAAATTGTGCTAAAGTTTAGTTTAATAAATTCACAACCTCACTTGGCCAGTATAACCATTAGTCAGTGGTGGCTAATGTTGGCAAACAGTAAATGAATATTGCTGTCAGTCCACTGATTTCATGACTCTTCTCTACTTGTGCAATACGTAAAATAATTTTGGGAAGTGAAGGGAAACTCAAAGTGCCTTATCCTGTAATTACCAGTTGTGAGTCAGTTCAGCAAAAGTTACATCATCTCGCCTTAAAATATTAACCTTTATCGGTCCAATTGCGAATATGTCGTTCTCTTAGGAATATGTGAAAGTATAAATGTATTTATGAATCCCATAAAAGTGTAAATGATTTTCTGAATCTCTATCAGCATTAAGATATTGTAGCTTGGTTGTGTAGCATTTCACAGCCTGAAGATAAACTGGCCAAAATGTTAGCAGATCTATCTTTGTTGTTAAGTTTATTACTTGATATACTCCAACAGTCTCAACATAGCTGTGTAACATACATTTAAAAAGAGTTCTTGGAACAATTTGAATGCAGTTCATATTTCATGTCTTGCCTGAGGTACCTCCAGCCTCCTAAAAGCCAACAGATTGATTGACTGCCCATAAACTGAAATGTTTGGGCTCTCACCAGAGTATCTGACACCTGCACACTCTCACACGGAAACATTCAGGAGCTATGGGGAAATAAGCATTTTTTTTTAGAAGCACTTTGTATTTTTCATACTTTCATACTTTGCTTTGCTGACTGATTGCTCTGCGCGGCAATCCAGAGAACAGATTATTTTTTTAACGTTTAAAAACTTGATTAATAGTGCTATTTTTAAGCAAAGTACAAACAACGTGCATTAAACACTCCGTCAAAATGGCAATTAGAAAGGCTAAAACGGCACCAAACTCTCAGTGGAATTATTCCCTTCAATTCTTGTAATTTCTCACTAATTAAGAATGGAGCAGAGTTCAGACACTGACCTGTTATTTTGGCTCTACAACGCAGAGTCTGATTGCATTTATAAATCCAAACAAGTAGTAAACAATGTTTTGTCTTCTCTTGTCATCTCTACCCTTCTCCCCTCCATTACGCTCTCCTCCCTCCTGCAGTGTGAAGTGTGAGTGACAGTAGTGAGGGAGTCCTGTAATGCAAGGTCAGCACAAATGAGAACCAGGCTCACACTGACTCAGCTGGCTCCTTTCTCCTGCCATTTTTTCTCCTCTTGACGCCACAGAAAAAAAGTGAAAACTCACTAAAAATAGCAATTCGGAGGCCATGAGCCAAAGAGCCCCAGTGACTGTTTTTCCTCCATGAATCCTGTTGGTCACGCAAGTGACACAGCACAAAAGAGAGGCCAAAATTAACTCAGTATTGGTTTAAGTTGCTTCAGTTTTGGTAATTTTACAGTTTACCTTTGGCCTGTGGGATTGAGATAATTATACAACTCTTCAACCAGTCGGATCAGCTGTAAATCAAGGCTGTTTCTCAAAAGTTTATATGTGGAAGTTTGCCACGTGACAGTATCAATGTGCAAACAGACCACAAACAGGAAGGCACACATCTTGTGCTCAAACATCACACCCTCTCAACACACATGCGCACAGAACACACGCACGTCTCCCTAACAACACAGCAATGGAAAACAGTGAGAAGCTTTTCCTTCACCAGCAGAGATAACAACTGACAAACAGCATGAAACTGGATCTTGGCACCAGAGGTACCGCTGAGAGCCTTTGAATGTCAGTGTGTAGGGATGTATGTGTTCATGGTAATTTCCTGGGGTGGGGGATACCAGAGAGGGGGAACAGATTCACTTGGGCCCGCCTGACCTTGGAGAATTAGTTGCCTTAGCCAACTTCCACAGGTCCTGTTTGTAGTTCTGGGAATCTGTTCAAAGAGATTTGTGGGTGAATAGGACACTATGAATAGATTTTTGAATTGAGATACTCTTTCTAACCTCGCATGGAAATTTAACATTGTTGACTCACATAAAGTGAAATGCAGTTCAAATTGATACTTTTGATTTCATGAAATGTCTTAACTTTTCAAACATTTTTATGTGGGAAAGACTTTTTAAGGGGTACTGTCCATCTAATATTGTACTTCCATAAAGTTAGTGGACTCGCAAGAGACAAATATTAAAAAAGAACAGTCAAAATCTGTGCGGCACAGGCTGAGATATCCTGACTTTTAGCTCCAGTATGGGTCAAGCAGCAATAACGCTGATCCTACATTTCCCATAACACAATTAGACCCTCCCTGCCTCCAAAATGCCCATTTCTTCCAAGCCCCTAATGCAGGCTTTCTGTCTAACACCTAGGTTGAGATAACTCTGATGACATCATCAAGGTTATTGTTTCAAACTTTGGAAAGCTCCCTCCAGAGTCACAGAAGACATTATACAGCTGTTTCCACAGCCCCACTAATCTTAAACTTAAAAATCAGTAGCTTGCCCCTTAAAATATTTGGATACCAAATATGTGCTTGTGACTGTTGTGAGGAAATAAGAACATAGGTGTTAGTCCTGGCCATGTCCTCAAGCATGCCAGATTTATTCAGTTTCCACTGAGGTATGGGAATAACGAAGTTAATGGGTTAGAAAGAGAAAGCACTGGGCTCCACATGAAAACCTGAAGTGGAGAGGAACTCAGTGTTGTGATCAGTGTAACTTCATAACTGGATAATCAATTTCTCGAATTTTTCCATTTACGTTTTAAAGTATGTTAATATGTTTATGTCATGTTACAATACAATATTGACTGATAATCCATCTTGGAAAGCTGGTCAACTTAGCTTCCAGTATTTAAAATAAAAACAGTCTTTAGTTTGAAAAGCAACTGCCAGAAAATCAATTTGTCATCAGTATTTGATCATAATTAATCAAACTTAAGCTTTAAGAAGGCAAAATTATAAACAGACACAATATTGCTGCACGTGTGCAACAGACCCCACATTTGAGTCTTATTTCAACAACAGTTTTTCATTAATATGTCTTAATGGAAACTTTACTCTTTCTCTAACAAATAGCAGTTCAAGAAATCCCTGCAGGACCTCAAGCTCAGTTAAAAGTTACAGTAAAGATTGTTACCGTTCCTATTTCCGCTCTGTTTTCTTTTTCTTCCAAATCATTTTTCTCTTTTGCTCTCTCTCTCTGTGCACTGACCTACATTCATGAATACTGTATCAACTGGTGCGGTGCATCAATATTAGTCTCTAATACACAGTGCACAATACTTCATACTTAACAGCTGCAAGCATATTTTGTGTTTTAGTAGCTGTACATTAATGTGCATGCTCTGATTTATCATTTTATAAGGTTGAGTTGATCAAAATCAGAATGGAAGAGCACCTGGATGCTAACTACAGCGTGGGCCAAGTCTAATATGATGTTTACAGGCTTGATTCCCAGAGAGTGCAGCTGCAGATTACCCAGACCTGCTGGAAGGAAAACATGGTCTTTAAGTGAGTGTGCTTTCTCGGAATGTTTTTTCAAGACTGACATTTGTGGAGAATAAGTACGTAATTGTGTTTCTCCAAAGCCTTCACTTCTGCTCCAAAGTCTTGGGATGACTTTTCTGGCAATTACAATTAAACAAATTCCAACAGCTGTCAATATAAGCGATGAGTTCTTAACAATTGGAGGTTACATTGAAACTCTGTATTTGTGTTCCACTGTGAAAGTGAAAACAGTGATAAATCAAACTGGATCCACTCTCTTGTCTGTCGTTTGAAGTTATATTAGGTGAAACTGTCTTTATAGACCATTTAAAACGTTTGTGAGACAATCCTGTTATATCTCTCTGATTCGAGTTATACCAAATTTGTCATTTTACAGTGATATTCTCAGAGGTCTCAGCAGGCTCAGAAGGACGATGTTGAGCATATTAAAGCCCCTCCAAACTTAGTTTCAACTCTATAATAAGTATTTATCTATAAAATATATTCATGACTATCAAAGTTTAAGTTTGAAAAAAAAAATCAGAATCAGAATCAGAAACCTCCTGAGTTACTATTTATTAACAGTTTAACACACACAAACTCAGCTAATCTGCTTCATCAGAACTGTGTAGTTTGATCAGAGTTGATTGACAGTGCCCTGGTAACATAAGCCTACGACCCACCAACTGCCATCAGATTCTGCTTCAAATGTTGCTAAACTCTGACTGGTGCACAAAAGTATGTGACATCACATTTTTCCAACTAAGCCACCCCCCACGTCAAACCAGTGAAAGAAGTACAGACAAAAAGACAAATACAGAAAAGTCTTGTATGAAATAACCAACTGTTCAGACTTTGGCAGAACATTGTGTGTTTATTTAGGACCCCATCGCTCAGAGTAACAAAATGATTGAGGAGACAAATTTTCAGGGCCTTTAAAGGATTTGAATAGTAAAATAAGCAAGAGTAAAGGTAAAGGAGAGAGTGGATGTTCAAGTGAGTATACTGGGTCCATCTTTTGTCTTGATAAATTAATCTTTTCCTTGACAACACATACATTTCAAGGGTTCAAGACGTTTCCAGTACCATGGTGATTATTTGAACACCTGTTGAATGGGATGTATGGCACTGTTTTGTTTCTTTCCAGTTGACCACCACTGTCTTACAGACTCAACATTACAATACTTCCTAAACACACACACACACAAATATCATAGTGTACCAACATGGATTTCAGATTTGGCTTACAACTTCTCCAGGGGATAGACTTCTGCTCTAGACAGATTTCTCCCAGATTTTGCAACTAAAGAACCTGCCAAGTATGTGCCTGTAGCTGGACCTGGGCCAATATCAGCTGGGGAGATTGTTGTGGGCCATGTGTGTGTCATTGTGTAGTAGCCTCTAAGTATGTGTGTGCGTGCGCATGTGTGTGCTTGTGATTATTTGGAGTTGTGTGGGGTTAGTGAAGGAGTAGGCTGCAAAAGCAGTCTTGGGACAGCAGGCTGTAAACACAGCTGTGTGTAGAGGTGAACGTGTGAGTGAGGGCAGCGAGCTTTTTTCTTCTTTTTTTTTCCACAGGCAAGACTAAAGTATAGTTAATGTGCTCTTAAATTAGCCAGAGGAGCTACAATTGTCTGCATAATATGAATATATAGTATATCCATGTGTAATCATCCTGTGAATTGCACAATTGATCATCAGCTGACTACAAATGTAAGATCGTTCACTATATGAATAACGCGTCAACATTCAAATATAGTTTGTATTTCAAATGTGTACTTCATCATCACCTCTCATTTCACAAGAAGCCTTGCATGTCTCACTGGTACTGCAGGAGCTTCTGTCTCTGGCTCTTTCTCTTGCACCTTGTCAAAATCCATGTCCAGCTCCTTCTGTACAGAACAATAACAGAGAAAACCTGCACGGCTGTGTGTGATGACCAAATGAGGCAGAAATCCCCAGCAGCTATGCAAACATGTCTGTGCTCCACATGAAATAAACATTTTGCAATTATTCAGCTACATCAACATCATATGCCTTTATATGAGCTGGAAGAACTGAATCCACTGTTGACTGGCTCTTGGCTGGACCACTAAAGGCTAACCTTTACTGTATCTTGTGATAGAAAAATACTTTTCCCACTTTTTCAGGATGGGAAATGAGAATGTAGTGTAACAAGTTACAGAACAGTAAAATCAAATGTCCCATGTATTGTATATTGGTTCGTTGGTATGTCTGTGATGCCAAGCTATACACATTTTGTCAAGTCAGGGATTCAAGTCTTTGAAATCTTGTATTTTACAGTTATATTTAATATATATCTGACTTGGTTTCTAACATCTTGCAACCATATTGGAAATCGCTCTTCTCACTTCGAAATGTTATCCCTTGGATTCAACCAAACCAAACCAAACCAAATAATAATAATTAAACCTAATATCATGATGTCAATATACTGTATTAACCTATGTAGGGCTACTGTTAGGTTTTACCTTCAGGTGACTATTTGCTGTTCTTGAAAGCCAGATGGTGACTATACTGGATGTAGGTCTCTGTCTCCTGGCCCACCGTCCTCATAAAGTCTGCTGTGATTCTGCCCAAAGCCAAGTCTGCCCCTCCCTTCAGTAACAGCCTTCTCATAAATGACTGAAGTTAACTTCAGCTCTTCAAAGTTACCACTCACAGCCCAGATAACTGGAGCACTGTTAAACTTTAATTACATTTCAGTTCTCCCCTCAAAGTCTTGGTTTGAATTCTAAAAAAGATGAAGTCTGACTCCAGTTTGTCAAAAGAGATCAGTAGGAATTTATTATTTGCTTTAAATACATGTACAGCTCCTTTTTTTCTGCCTTTACTCCACTGATCAGTCACTGGCAGTCATCTCAACCCGAACTCCAAATGGAGGTCCTCCAACACAGAAATGTTTTTGAGACAGCATAATTATGAATCGAGAGCATGTTGTGCTGGACTTAGGCTCACGGCATGTGTAGCGTTTAGCTGCAGTGCCAGCTTTGCATGAGGCGATTTGTAGGGTTATGTTGAACAAAGAACAGAGGTAGAAGCCATCTTTTGAAAACAAGAGGACATCCAATCACTGAAATTACCCCAAAAGATTAAAAACAGGCCAGAATGATAAATACACATGGAAGAATGACAAAACCACTCTTAAAGCCTTTCGCCTCTCGCTACACTAGCAAATTGCTAAAACTGGATCTGAACAATGAGAGAAAAGAAAGAAGGTGCAGATGATGAGTTAAACACATGGAACCTGAAAACACCTCATCATGTCGGTGACAATCATGAGTGAATCATAGAAATAAAATGCACAGTACGGAGGGTTAACATGGAAAATAAATACTGCACTGGTTGCTAAATCCTTATACATTCATCAGGACTCATGCATTCAGGCTTTTGCTTCCCACTCATCTGGCTCATGTGCTACATTTCTCCAAGTTATGCCACTTTTCTATGAGAATCCCAGCCTATTCATTGCATGCTATTTTTGTTGTGCTGAGATGAACAACTTCACAGTAAAATGCATTTAAGTTAATGACTGATGTAATTGACTTTAGGAAGCACTTTCTTTCAAAGACACAGAGGTGATCAGCAAATTGAGTTGTCCCTGAATAACAATGGGAATGTGCTGTTGTTGCCACAACAGAGTGCTGAACTGCTGAAGAAGCAGGCATTTAGATTGATAACAGGTTTTCATCCAGTTGCTGTGTTGGATTTGGGATGATCTACAATTTGACAAAAAAAAAAAGAAAAATTCTTAAGGTAACAACACAGCATAGTGTGAGCTGTGCGTGGTTTCCTACTGTCGAAATGTGGCAGCAAGTCCTCTTTTCATATAAATAATGCTAAAAACACAAGTCTCCCTCTCACTCACATCAGAACTGTCACAAGAGTCTCTAAAAACCTAGGAGACACATACAGTACATAGCGTAGCCTGCATACATACAAATATACATATATGCAAATACACAAAAACAATAACCTCTCCATGTGGGATAATGGCAAATTTCTGGATCTGAAATCATAATTTCATATAAAAATATATAAAAATAAAAGTAAAAATCAAAAAAAGTGTCATCTGGATTGGTGAGAAAAACAATAATCTCCATTGCTCTTCCACTTTGTAATGCATTGGCAATTCAATGAATCAGTGTCTTTGTGAACACACACCGTTTTTCTGTCCATGGGATTCACACATATGTCCAGGGGCCATTTTAAAAGCAGCCACTAGATGAGTTTAATACTGGAGTGTAAAAATGTCCACAGACACAAAGAGAGGAACAAGGTCCTTAGCTCTCTGGCCAGCCAGCGAGGTAACATGAAAACTACACATCTATCTATCTACACACTAAGGGATCTCTGACTGCAGGGTATGGTAAGTGCACATTCCCATGAAGGGGTCAGTTTACCTCTTAACCCCAATCAGTTCATGGAGACCTGCGTCGTTGTTGACATGGAAGGGTGGGCTGGTCCTGTCAACCCAGGCACATGTTCCACTTCTGTGTATTCCTGTAACACTGCCGACCAATGGAAGTACTGCAAAGAATGCAAATATTCTACCAGGAGAAGGTTAAGTATGTTTTTGTGGGTGTGTTTATTGTCCAAAATTCATATGGTCGGACAATTGAAACAAATGTCACTATCTGGACATTTGTGAAACCTTCATTCTTATGATGAAACCAATGATTTCTGAGAATGACAGTACAACTGACACCTCTACTTGCTTTCTTTTGTTCCATGAAAAAGAACAGCCAAAATGATGCTCTATCATGCTTTGTTCAGGTTGTCTGTCTTAAAGTACTTCCTTAAATAGTTTTCTAATCATTCCATCATATTCTCATCTCGTGATCAGGACTCTGGTCCAGTGAGGGCTCCCTGGTGCTGATCATGGATGCTGAGGGCCCTTGGTTGACTCCAAAGGGAGAAACAGCTGGAGATCGAGCTGCCAGAGGGGACAGTGAAGGGGAGAAGCTGGGGGACATTGCTGCTGATGAAATAGATCCCTCATGACTGATAGGGGACCTGCGGAGTGAGGCCAAGTGGGGGAATGTCCGTCCAATCACAGGGACCTTGGGTGGAACTGACATGGCCCCTGGGTGGGCCACTGATGTGATGAGTGGTGGAGGGTCAATTCTGGGTTTGGGATCAATTTTGTGCTTGGGCTGGAAAGGTTGGCGAGGGTTTTGGCTCTGCTGGGCAGTTTCATCTTTCAGCCTGGCGATCTCTGTGAAGACATTAGCCAGAGGCTGGAACTGAGGGCACCAGTTGAGCAGGTAATCCCAGTTATAGCTCCCACGGAGCTCCTCATCACTGGCAACGATAGCTGTGAGGGAACCATCCACTGAAGGTTTGCCGTCCTCAGGGAAGGCGTAATCCTTGGGGAGGGAAATGTTGAGGCCACGGCCTACTCCTAGGTACCCACCTCCTTCGTCTCTATAGACTGGGAGCTGGCCAGAGAGCAAGGTCCCACTGAGACTGCCTCCCAGTTTCTTTCCTTTGAACCAGGTGCTGCCCTCCAAAGCTGCAGGCTCACAGGAGATATCGGAGAGCTGGTCAGCATCCTGCTGAATTCCAGAGTCTGGTCCTCTGGCTGAGATGTGCTCCTGCATGGACGAGGTGATGGAGGCTACGCGGGGGTACTCATTTATCATCCTGATCTCATCATCCTCCGCTGCCTCAGCTGATCCTCTTCCACTGGAGTGAGAAGGATCCAGAGAGCCGCCTCTAGTGTAGGGACCACCACCAGCCCCACCCTGATCTCCAGCATAGCCTGGCAAGGCCTGGTGGTAGATCCTCTCCCCTCCTTGTCCTGAATTGCAATCATCCAATTTCTGCAGTGCAGTTCCTGAGGCAACAGTTCTGTTTCCTGCATCCTGGCCTTTCTTCCTCCTGCGTGACTTGATAAGGAATACCACCACAGCCATGATCACAAGCAATACGATAAAACCAAGAGACACGGCAATGATGCTAATCAGCAGGATGTTGACATCAGGGGCCAGGCCAAAGTTAGTGTTTGTGACATCGATGGAGACCTGGGCTGTAGTGGTACGAGATGCATCTAGAGGACTGTGAGCTTTCACATCCAGGGTCATGAGCCTGGTCTCCCGTTTGGTCCGGCCTGAGCCGCTGCTACTACTGCTGCCTGAACTGTCCAACCTGAGGAAAATCACCCCAGTGGTTTTGTTTACATCAAAGTATGGAGAGCTGGTGGGAAGAGAATAGAGAACAATACCATCCACTCCTCCATCCTCATCATTTGCCTGGACCTGACCAATGCTCTGGCCTTTCTTAGCTCCCTCTGGGACTTCAAAGGAGAAATCAGAGGACGTGAAGAGTGGATCATACTCATCCTCACCTGTGACAAACACCTGTACAGTTACGGTGGCTGAGTGGTTGCCTGAATCTACTGCCACTGCTACAAAGTTAAAGGAGTTGATCTTCTCAAAGTCAAAGGGAATTTTGCTTCTGATTTCTCCCGAGTTCTGGTCCACAGCGAAGCTGTCTTTTCCCACCCCAGACCGCTCCACCATATAGTACTTCAGTTGGCCAAAAATCCCTGTGTCATGGTCTATGGCATGTAGAACAGTTACAGCGGAGTTTGCTGGTTGGTTTTCTCTGATACTGGCTGTCAGGACTTCCACAGGGAAAAATGGATGATTGTCATTTACATCTTTGACTTCAATAATGACTGGAGCTAGCGCGAAGTGACCCTGTCCATCTGTGGCCTGGATGATGACAATATGTGTGGACTGGTGCTCACGGTCGAGTGCTCGCTGAAGCCGCAATGCTCCAGTCCATTGGTCCATGGTAAATAAGTTCACCTCATCACCAGAGCTGATAGTATACTGGACCTCAGCGTTGGGAGTAGAGTCTGGGTCTGGCAAAAAGACAACAATAGGGTACAATTAATTAACTGAGGGAGAATAGTAAGAAGGGAATAGCGAAAAAAAGGGGAGAAAAATGAGAGATGAGTGGACAAAAAGAGAAGACTTTTGCCCACCTGTAGCAGTCAGTCGTATTATCTCAGTCCCAGCGGCAGCTTCCTCACTCAGTGACACAGAATATTCTGCTCTGCTGAACACTGGAGGGTTATCATTCACATCACCAATGGTTATCACTGCAGCAACAGTGGAGCTCCTTTGGGGCACACCACGATCTGACACCACTACAGTGAGGTTGTAAAGTGGCTTCGTTTCAAAGTCAAGCCCCTCAGCCAACAGTAGAGTCCCAACTGTCTGAAAGCCCCGCCCCTCCAGGAACCGCACACTGCTTTCAATCTGGAATGCATTTCCTTCATTCCCATTGGCAATAGCAAAGTCAAAACCACAGTTTTCTCGAGAAAGGTCGCTGTCAAAGGCCTCAAAAGTCAGAACTGTTGACCCTGGGATGGTATCCTCAGAAACAGTAGCCCTGCAGACAGAAGAACATTACATATGTAAGGACAGCTGTTGGGGTTACACCATAATACATCCAGAATCTGATGAATGTGGACTGACCTGTAGTCTGATTGGTGAAACACAGGAGCATTGTCGTTGACGTCAGAGATTTGGACCTGGACAGTGGTGAGGGAGGAGAGTGAAGGCGAGCCTCTATCACGAGCTTCAATAACAATACTGACTGACGGACGTTCAGGGTCAAACTCAGCTCTGTGATTGATGAACAGAGTTCCTGCACAGAAGGAAATGGGAGGGAGTAAGACATTGAGCTGCGGAAGTTACTTTCAAAATGTAAAGAATTACATATTACTTTCTTTTGAAACTGGAAACTTATTCAGAGCGAAAGTATATCAGGAAGTGAAGCCAAGGTTGTCTACCATTGTTGGGATCAATGTAGAAACCCTCCTGGGTTGATGACATCACTCTGTAGGTGATCTTTCCGTTGTCTCCAGAGTCCCTGTCAGTTGCTGTTACTGTGACAACTGCACTTCCTGGCGGCGTATGCTCAGGCAGCGTTACCTGGGGTGCAGAGATATTTTGAGCATCAGGGCAAAAGAAACAAATAAGCCAACTACAGATCACATAAATACTGTCATAAAATTCCCAAACCCATGGTGAGGAGGTCACAGGCACTAAACTCACAGAGGGGAAAATTGCATTTTATATTGTAGTTCCTGTTTTTCCTGAGCTTGTGCTAATGTTGAGGTCATTTCCTGACACAGAGAAGTAAATATTATACAGGCTCATCTCTGCAACCATTCCCCAGTCAATATTAGGCAGTTAACTTTTATCACCCACACTGCGTGCACGTTGGGAATGTACATGTGTGGTTTTTACAGTATGTGTACATGTCTAAGAGTGCAATTTTCTCCTTCGCGATGAAGTAGTCTGTTAAAGAGAAACTGTTTCTGAAGTAATTCCCTATCAAACTTTATAAGGCAGGAAGAAATCAGAAATTTAAACACATATTCTGTGCATTTCCTCAGCTAGCAAGTAGTACGCAATGAACACATCAGGTTTCTTTCTACACTGTTACAACAAAGTACACGAACAAAACAATTACTAGGGATGGGAATGAATGTCAAGCAACTGTCTTTTAAGGTGCATTTTGGGAGAAACAGATTTGCACATCACACATTTAATTTAGTACCATGAATGTAATAAAAAAAAGAACATCAGCTTTATTTCTAAGCCACCCTACCTGATAGAGATCATGGGTGAATGCAGGTGCGTTGTCATTAATATCCTCCACCAGTATTGTAATGTTAGCCTCAGTTTGATGCTGGCTGTCTGTGGCTCTGACAGTCAGGGTGTACCACGTCTTCTCCTCAAAGTCCAGAGGGGCAGTGAGTGATACGCCTCCACTGTAGCGGTGAATCCCAAACTTGCCTAAGGCTGTTGGGTCCAGCTGCAAAGAGTACGAGAGGGCAGGACTGGAGTCGACATCGTTACCCGTCACAAGAGTGATCTCTGTACCAATCAACATATCTGATAGATAAAGAAATTGAACAAAATGTTAGTCTTTTTATACTGTTGCACAGTCATGATACACAACTACACATCCTTAAACCTGCACAGAGTTTGTCTTTGAATATTTAATAGATTTGCTGTAAAATGGCCTACATAAGATACTGTACATAACCAGAAAGTACAAATATTAAAGTACTTACTCTCTGGGATGCGGACTTCCTGGGGCAAGGGAATAGTGGGACTGTTGTCATTCTGGTCAATAATGATCACTGTCAATGTGGCCGAACCAGCCAATCGTGGACTTCCTCTATCAGTTGCTGTAACTATTAACCTGTAAAAAAAATAGGTTGTCAAAGAGTCTTCCTGTCTGTTATTACATGTGTAGTTGTAAAAGTTTATAGAGAAAATGTGAAAGAAACATAAAATGATGCACGTCTACTTGATTTTACATTTTTTACCTTTGGTTACACATTCTCACATTGTTACAGAAGCAATACACACAAAGTTATGAAAATGTTACAGTGAACAGCAGTTGATTTACAGAGTTTGAAATTGCAGCTTTGATACATCTGGCATGCAGATATCAGTTTGCACTGGTGCTTATATCTTCAGCAGACATTGTAAACCTTCTCTATCTAAATACAAACTAGCTAGGGATGATTCCTGATGTGCTACGTCTAATTTTTTCCTTCTATACATGTTTACCTGTGTGTATACATAATGGACTTTTTCTGTACACGACAGTGTAGCAGCTCAAACATTTACTACAGGTAGAATATATATCCGTCTTCAAAATATGCACATAGAATGGTTCTTGGTCTGTGGTTTATTCAACCACAGATCTGTTCTTACTTGGTCTGGGTAAAGATCTCACGGTCCATGATGGCTGCTGTGGTGATGCTTCCCGTCATTGGGTCGATCTTGAACAGGCCGCTCATGCCTGATGACTGGATGGAATAGGTCACCTGGCCATTTTGGCCCTGATCCACATCCTCAGCCACCACCTGGGAGAAGGTGGAGGGGAAGGAAGAAAAGGGAGAATGATGAGAATTCATTTTTACCCTTATCAAAACTCCAGTAGACCAAATATGACTTGACTTTGTATTATTTATGGTGGAGATTTTACATTTGGAAGTACCTGTATGATTGGCATTTCATATCCCTGCGCTTCTTTCATGTAAGCCACGTAATTCTGCAGCTGGAAGCGAGGAAGGTTGTCATTAACATCCTGCAGGATCAAGTTGACAGCCATGAAAGATGTGGAGGAGACACTTTCAGCCTTCACAACTAGACGGAGTCTGGGGGTGTCTTCAAAGTCCAGCTCTTTGGAGCTCTGCACCCTGATTTCACCTGGAGGACACAGAGATTTGAGTGGAAAATGAGGATTGGGAGATCATCAAATGACAGATTAAACTGATATGTTTGTGTTCAGTTTTTTTGTAAATCCACATCTCACTAACAATCTATAATTCGAATCTGAATTCAGATCCTATAGGACATAATACGACTGTGTTTTATTGTGAGTTTCACCTGTTGAGGAGCTGATGGTGAAGGCCTGCTTTCTGTTCCCACTGAAGAGGCTGTAGCTGATACCCTTACGTGTGCCATCTGGATGTTGAGCCTGAGCCTGAGCCACAGCAGTGCCTGAATTTTTTAAGCAGAGCAGAGAAAATATTCCTTAACTGGCACAGCAGAAAGATCTTCAAAGTGTACAGAGGGGTGTACAGAGGGACAAATTGACTGAGATGATTATTCTAATCCCTAATAATACTGAATTAATGTCAGACCTTTTGCAGCGTTCTCCTGTATGCTGACGTCTCTGGCATTCCTAGAGAAGCGAATGCCGCTGTACTCCACCTCCTTCACGTAAATCACCACCACTCCCTGCGCAGACTGAGCTGGACTGCCCTGGTCCATGGCCTCCACTATCAGGGTCCTCTGAGCCTGAGTCAGATCCCCAAGTGGCTCGGTGGCCTGGATCTCCCCAGTCAAGGAGTTGATGCTGAAGCCCTTCACTGGCATGGCAAAACGGTAAAACACAGAACCGTTGGCTCCAAAGTCCTTGTCCTCTGCCTTCATGGTGGCTAGAACCCGCTGGGAACGCCTGCTGGACACTTCGATGACCAGCGGATCCTGAATGAAGAAGGGAGTGTTGTCGTTGACATCTAGGACGGTGACTGTCACCTAGAAGGAAGAGGTCACATGTGAGTTAAGTACAAAATGTATTGCTAATATAATGAGCATAAAAAAATACTCAAAAAATGTAATATTCTCCTAAATCTAACACGTGAATCTTAAATTCAAGGCTTTTTTTTAACAATCAGTCAACTGAACACCTTTAACATCTAACCCTTCATTTACCTGAGCAGAGGTGTTCCTGGGTGCAGCAGGTGAAAGGTCAACAGCAAACACCTGGAAGCTGTATGACGCCCATTTTTCTCGGTCCAGAGGTGCTGATGTGGTGATACGACCAGTGTTCTCATCCACAGTGAACGCTCCGTGCGCCTCTCGGCTGAGGAAATACAGAACCTTCCCATTCAGGTCATCATCGGCATCTATGGCTGACACCTGAAAAAAGATCAATATACTTTTATGATTACATTATTGTATTATTGACATATGAAGACTACAGTATGTCAGTGAGATGTTTGAACAAAGCACGTACTTAGATTCCCTGCTCATCTAAATTCCCATTTCTACTTACCTCCAGAACTTGCGTCCCCTCTGTAGCATCCTCTGACACTTCAACAGAGTAGCTACTTCTGCTGAAGACAGGGCTGTTGTCATTGACATCCAGAACTTTGACTTCCACTGTGACAGTAGAGCTGAGAGCAGGGCGGCCTCGGTCCGTGGCCACCACCTCCAGAGTATATTCAGGCCTTGTCTCCCTGTCAAGGCCGCGTGAGGTGGACAGGGCGCCTGTGCTGGCGTGGAGATGGAAATCTCCATCAGGGTCCCCAGCTGGATGGTGAGTTCATGTGGCAGAGGAAAAGAAAAAAATTCAAAATTCGAGAGTTTTCTGTGGACTGAGACAAGACAAGAAAGGGGAACATCTGTGCCAATTCTGCACTTAAGTGAAAGTTTGAATGTGCTCCAGACAGGCATACAGAATGTACTTAATTTGAAATTAGACAGAGGAATGTCAGGAGCAAGTCTGGTGTAGCTGTATGCAGATCTGATCTTCCCTATGGGAGGAATAGAGTTCTGTCAAAAGCAATACATTGGTACGAATGCTACATGTATCCATTCCCTGCACACTGTCAGTACAATTCAGATATATCGCCAAAAATGGTCCAAGCAAACCTGATGGTTAACAGCAGTGTGATTTAGTTGCAATCATCACATATGTACACAATTGTAATAATCTGTCAACAATCTGTAAATTTAAACTTGACCATTTTAAGCCTGAAAAAACACCAAAAATTACAAAAATTCTCTGTCTCTCCCAGAATATTGTTATTTCCTCATTTGACACACCCTGAAACAGCAATTACAGCAATTGTGGGCGAACTAAATCGCTCTTTAAATCCATTCTAATAAAATACTTGGGTTAGACACACAACACTGTTTCTCACCAGTGATCCTGTACTCCAGCTCTCCACCAGGACCTGAGTCAGGGTCTGTGGCCTTGAGGAAGCAAAGCTCTACAGGGGCCTGGTTCTCTGGCACATCCAGTCCATACCATGGCTTTGCAAAGACCGGAGCGTTGTCGTTCACATCCTGCACCCCTACACGGACTACAGCCTTGGCAAAGTTAGGAGGCAGCCCTCCATCCCTGGCATACACTGATAAGAGATGGGAATTGTTAAGCTGATGAGATGTAGGATCCCACATCAAATTTTAAACTGAAGTACTTGAGGTGATCTGTGGAAATAAACAAACTTGAGCTCAGTTAGTATATGAAGTCAAATGGAGTTGTGTAAGTAGATATAGTAGTACCAGTGAGTGTGTAGTGGTCCTGTAGTTCTGCGTCCAGTTCCTTCGTGGTGGTGATGACTCCTGTCACAGGGTTGATGATGAAGCCTTCCTCTGTCACACCTCCATATGTCACTTGGCCGTTAGAACCTGCATTGAAACACAAAACAGACACAAATAACAATAAATGGCTGGGAACACTACGGAACAAGTAATAAAGAAAATAGGCTACAATCAGTGTAATAAGGCAGCGGTATTAACGAATCCAAAGCTGCACAGAGCCGCTGGCAAGTCCTAATGAAAGCTCCAGAAATGCTCTGGATGATGACTGTAACCACACATTTTCATTAGCATGAGCTTGTGGTTTTGGTTTAAAGTGATTTAGTTTCTCAAAACCATTCATGTGTCTCTATTGTTTAGTTCTCTGGCCTTCCTACTGGAGGCATATCTGTTGTATATCAGCTCTACCTTTTCACTCATTCTTCCTGCAGTGAATTTTGGAAACTTTCTTTTTTATAATCTTGACTTCATCCTACATTCATCCTTCCTTGACTTCATCCATAATTCTTATTGATTACTTTAATATTTTGAGGAATTATCAAACTTAAAATCAGTGGAAAATATGTATACAACCTGTTTTTCCTGAACTATAAGCCCCATATTTGTACATAAAATTTTTTTTTTTTTTTTTCTTTTTAAGTTCATGTATATCCAAAAATTGTATTTGGGAGTTTTTGCTCCAGCATCCTGACTATACAGTACTGAAATTACACATTTAAACCAACCTTGGTCCCTGTCAGTGGCAGTAACTGTCAACACTGTGGTTCCTGGTCCTTGGTTTTCCATCACCTGGGTCTCAAACTCCGCTCGCTGGAACACCGGAGCTTCATCGTTCACATCAATCACCTGCACGCACAGCACCTGAGAGGTGGAAAGCTGAGGTATCCCATGATCCTCTGTAACAATAGTCAGATTGAAGACTTCCTGCTCCTCCCGGTCAAGTGCTTTAAGGATGGAGAGAGAGCCTGCAAGACAGAAAAGAGAAAATGTTCTAAAACCACCTCTCCTGAATTACTTCACTTAAAACCTCAATTCTCATTTGGATTTTTTTTTTTTTTGGTCTTGAAATGTGTGTGTAGGTGTGTTTGTGTCTGAGTGTGTGTTTGGATTATTTTTGTGGACATGTAATCTTGTGTACTTGAGAGGGGCAGTATATATATGCCTAGAGGACCAGTAAAAACAAAACCTTTACAGCTTTGCTTTATGAGAGTTTCCACAGTAAGAAAGAGACCACAGTTACTTCATGCTAGCTGTTCAATTCTGGCACTTTGAACATGCATTCAAATCAGAATCAGTGTACTGCAGTGTTTTGTCAGTGAACATGTATGATTATTGCAAAGCACAAGTGCAGGCATGCAGGCAAGCACACACAGAATCCAGGCGTGTGTGTGTTTTATGTAAATCGAGCTGGTTCAGATAGAGTCTGTGAATCAGACCACCACTTTTCAGACTCTGGCTTCGGTTACTCTCCTACCTTTTACGTCTACACCCCACACCCCTGTCATCACCCCGACTGCAAGGAGGGTCAGCCAAAGTGAGAGGAAATATGAGTTTGTGTGTGTGTGTGTGTGTGTGTGTGTACTGTTCACAGCAGTGTGCAAGTTTAGCTGGCATGCGGTGCCTGAGAGCCATGTGTAATTTATAAATGCCACAGCATGCCAAACACATACATCGTGTGCTGACTGGAGCTCTGATGTTCCCGTGAGGTTTTGCTAGCTCCCGTGTTTCAGCAAAACGCAAACAGATGCAAAACATTTGCTATTTCATCCTCCTCTGTAGCCAGTCTAGAGATACAGTATCAACCATATGAGAAGAGCTTTTACCCTCTCTGGATTAGTTTTGCTCGAAACTCACATGAAACTTTAATTCTACAGAAGATCTCAAGGTTTCCAAAGATATGTCATACTGAATTTCAGGGAAATGAGCACAATATACTGCACAAGAAAGACTGCAGCAGCAATAAAAACGGTGCCTAGGATTTCATTATTCTACTTACAGTATATACAGTACTGTATATGTAAGACAAGCTGGTATAGAATATAATATCTATGTTCTCAAACAGCATGAATAAAATGTTTGAAGCTACTTGTGAAGAAATAAAGGGACATATAAGAAACATTAACTTTCAAGTGGTGAATAAAACTAGCAGCGAAGCAGCTGTAATGTGAAATAACAGAAAGTTCATGTTGGCAGCGCAGACATATAATTTATAAGCAGTAATCAGGCTAATGATGCCCCCCACATTAGCCAGGCAGTTTGGTAAATGTCTTCTCAGTGCACTGCTAATCTGCTATTACAGCTATTATTAACCATAAGTTTAACACCACACAGTCTGAGAAACAAACCAGAAGTGAAATCAAACCGTGGTAATACACCAGACACTTGACGGTAATGAAGTAAAGACTTTCTCCCATCTGGAAGCTGCATTACGTGTCTGTCTTATGGTTCCTAATCCCATCTCAGCCAGATCTGAGCACGCCCACACCACCCAACTCCGATGATGAAGAGATTACACATACACATATATAAGATATCAAAGGCTGTCCACGGCCCCAGCCCAATCCCCAATCGGTTCCCATGAACAAATCCGTCAAGAAAAGAACACCAAAGCATTATTCAAGTGAAATATTGCTCTAAGGCATTGAAAAATCGTCTAGTAAAGAAGGTTATGAGGGTTGTGAGTGTTTTAGCAGTTGAGACCCTGTAGACGCACTTCAGTGGGTAATTACGATCTTCTGGAAAGTTTTGTTCATCCAGGGGGCTTCCATGGGTGGGATGCTGATTATCTATCAATCATAAAACCCAACAGAAAAAGGACACATACTACTCCCGCTGTGTTAAATCATTCAAAGCCGGATTGTAAATGCACAAAATGATGTGAATTTTACCCTAATCATCTCTTGATGGAGTGTAAATTGGGTATTTATGGGAAATCCCCAATCTCCACAGACCCCTGTTATATTACTGTAACATTACGATATTTTTAGATGCTGTGTCTCACCCTGAAAATAAGCTTACCAGTGTTGGGGTTCAGACTGAAGCGACCAGCGCTGTTGCCTGCCTGGATTCTGTATGACACTCGGCCATTTTCTCCTTCATCTTCATCTCGAGCCATCACGTACAAAATCACAAACCTGTCAATAAAGACACAAACAAAATGTCTTATTATAACAAACATGACAACCATTTCCACTAGCTTGGAGCCATGAAAGTAAATGCACTTGATTATTTTTTAACAGGCTTCTTGGATGTTCGTCCTTCGTGGCCTGATGGATGAAAGCTGTCAAAGCAATGACAGAAATGTGTGTTAAGGTAGCAAAAACAGACTGCAGTTAGACATGCCACTCACCCTACAGGCTGATCCTCCATGACGCTGACCGCAGACGGAGAGCTGAAGACCGGAGCGTTGTCGTTTTCGTCTGTCACAAACACTCTTGCAGTGACCGAACCCCAGCGCCTCTGAGAAGGATCCACTGCTTGGTCTGTGGCCCGCACCACAAGGTAGAGGGACGGAGTTGACTCACGATCTAACTTCTGCCCCAGGGTCAGGACTCCACTGGAGGGGTCGAGGGTCAGGAGGTCAGGCTTGTCAGGCCAATAGTGCTCGATGGAGTAACGTAGCTCACTGTTGGGTCCACTTCCATCCTGTAAAAAAAGAAAACAGAGGAATTAGACAGTGAGTGGAAATTTTGATCCAGCAGGGAAAAACACATAAAATCACCAGTGTGAAAGTTCATTCTTGGAAATGGATGTTATACAAAGTTATCTTAACTCAGGGTCCGCTTCCTAGCATTTTCAGGAGCTTTCAACTGCATCTCACAGTCTTCATTAGTAGATGAAGTTTTCTTTCTATACTTACGTCACATGATGACAACTGGGCAAATGCTATCATCTGATGAGGAATGTGAGATGCAGTTGAAAGCTCCAGGGGAAAAAAAAACTTGAGAACCTTGAGTTAAGATTATTTTGTCAAACTTAAAATCATGTCTTGAATTCTAGGTGTAAAATGTTGTGCTAAAATCAAAAGTCAATTAATCGCAAGAAAATCACCAGGAAATTCATCTTCAACAACAATTTAACAACTTAAAAAGTTAAGTCATTTATAAGTCAAACTGCAAAATTCCATCTTCTGAAATGTTGAAATTGAAAAATAAGATAAAAGATCAGGGAGATTGTAGAGACAAGTATCAGTCACAGGCTAACATTATAACTCTTCTTTAGCAGATAATATATTCTGTTTCCCACCTGATCCAAAGCCTGGAAGGTATATATGGAAGCCCCTGGCTCGATGTTCTCTGGGATCACAATGGTAACAGGATCTTCTGTGAACTGGGGAGCATGGTCATTACTGTCCTGCACGTTGATATCCAGCTGCACCAGGTGGCTGCTGGGAAATGCCTGGGAGAAGTCAGACACCTCGACGTGCAGCGTGTACCGTGACCCCTTCTCGTAGTCCAGCTCGCGTACCAGGTACACATCGCCCTTTAAACGGTCCACCATGAAAGTCCCATCTCGGTCTGTCCCCCCTACTACCAGGTAGGTCACTTGGCCTTCCAATAAAGCAGATTCCTGCTGGTCATGTGGGTGGACAGAGCCAATGATGGAACCCGGCGCAACCCCTTCGACTGTGTTCAGGGTCATGGAGAGCATGTTGGGCTTGGGGTTGGACTTGGAGGAGCTGAGAACCTGAAGGAAAGGAAACTATGGTCAAATAGGCTCTTTTTAATCTCAGCATTTGTTGTAACTTTCTTCATGTACAATAATAATGATGATTCAGATCGTGTCATGCACGTAATCACTTTGAAATTCTTTCTCACAGAGCGAAAACTTTTCAATACATAGTATTATTTCAACCAAGCATAGAAGAAAAGTGTCAAGGCGAATGCTGTGCTGTATATGTTACTGGATCTGATTTCCTTTGGTATTCTGCAGACAATGCAGCTATATGGCTCTCACCCCAGCCCATCCCTAAACATAGCCTTGGTCTGTAGTCTGTTTCTGTTTTGTTGTTATTACTATAATAACCCTCACAGGCATTCTCATTGTGCATGAAGACATTATGTACAATCCTTCCAGTAAATATCTTGACACTGCAGCATTCTGGCTTCAAGATGAGAGTCAGCATTTGTGACCTGTGACAAAATAATGAAGGGTGCCATGGGAAGGGAAAACTGTAAATATTCCAGTTCAAATAATGCAGAGCAATAAGTGCAGCCGCCATATGCCGCAGTCCGGTCAGATGGCAAACAAGTGCGTGCCAGGGGGCTTTTGCCGCTCTGAGCAACAGCCGCAGGGTTTGATATTGTTCTGGGACAGATCAAAGAGCTCTGAAGACAGCAAACAAAAGCAGATTTTAACAAGCTCTGGTTTCATCATCAAAAAATCCATCCACGCACCAACCCTTGCTTTCGTTACCAAGATCTGTTGCAAGGAATTGCGTCTTTCTGGTGTCTTTATCGAACATGAATAGCAAGGATAAACCTAGAAGAAGAGGGAAGCGATGTGGACAATGTGCATTATTTAGCCGCACATGCTGACTAAAAAGACTGACCCAATGTGCAGACATTTACAGCTAAAATGCGCTACAAACTACTTGTCAAAGGGCCACCCGTTACTGACTCCTATTTTTTAAAAAGCTAGGAAATAGAACCACCTATTTTTTTTGTCTATGTTTCAATGCAGTGATGCAGCAAGCGATTGAATGTATTTAATTCAGCGATTGGATGCATTTAATTGAACTTTGTGGTGTTTTAGCCACAAATGTTTGCACAGCTGCAAAAAAATTTTAAAGCCCTTTGCACAAGTACATCCCAGTGTTTCAGTTATCTTGAATGTGATGCTTTACCAGACAGTGCCAGCAACTGTACTGTACTGTATTATTTGACCTTTTCCTTGGTTTTCCCCAGTGTCTTTTTCCTATACAAGCTAGCTGGTGTGTGTACTGTAGTATTTGTGGTGTACAACAATATCCCTGTGCCTGATTTTACCCACAGCTATGTGAAATGTTATCTCAAAATCATTATCTGGAAATGTTACCTCATGTGAGTGTTTGAATGTGTCGTTACAGTGAGCATGTCTGTGTGTGTGTGTACATATCGCTGCCTGCTACCGTACAGTGGTGTATTCCCTTTCTCTCTGTGTGATTTGATGCAGCTGGCTCTCATCAAATCTCATCTGGGAGCATTTGATTCCAAGGTGCCTGTTTCCCCTCTGTCTAATCTCAGTGTCGCACAAGCGGGGCGCAGGCGAAATCTAAGGCAAGCACTCCCGCTGTAATTAGCATCCTTTTCCTTTCTGAAATCACATCACATAAAAACAGTGAGCTCAAAGCTTCACAGTCAAAGCAAACCACCACCCTTCTCTGGCTAAATGCCTCTATGGCAGATTTCTTTTTTTCCTGCTGTTGAATTCCTGATATTGTATGTTGATAGGCAGGATTGACCCTCCTACAGAAAGTTCAGAACAATAACTCAGTCCAGACCAGCTCCCTCCTGCAGCTCAGGGTTTCTCACCTTGGGCTTTGGTTACCCCACTAACCTTTGGAGCAGGAAACACACACTAGATTGGATAGATGCTTTTGTTTGTACAGGCACAGGTTCAGTTTCTCTCCTTCTCATATTTACCCCCTTTTCCAATTCCTTTGACAGTTATACTGTTCACTTTGTGCACAGTTTGAGGAAATTACTCACAGCAAGGAATGCAAAAGGACTGAGGTAACGTGTAGATGTGACAGTTTTAAGTTTGGTCACCATATTGGCCTTTTCCAATTGCATAGTGCCTTAGAAACACAACAAATGTGCAGGCATTTGTGCACGCTGGAGGATGAGTGAGGATATGAAAATGTGCAGATTATGTTTACCTGTATCCGTATCTGGCAGGTGGAGCTGAGGCCTGGTGTGCCGTGGTCGGCAGCGGTCACAGTGAAGGCGTACTCGGCTCGCTCCGCCCATCTCAGAGGGGAAGCAGTTCTCAGCTCACCACTTGTCGGGTTAAAGGAGAAACGCTCTGCCCTGGGGCCTTCAGAGGACGCAACAGATATGTATATCAGCTCAAAGTTAAAGTAAATAGACAAACACTGACAATTGTGTTGTTATGTGAATGTTGAGGGAAGAGATTTATATGTAAAAATGTAACTGTAAGAGGATTTACAACACTCACCTGATAAAGAGTAGTATACAGTCCCATTCTCGCCCTCGTCTGGGTCTTTAGCTGTCACTGTCCCTAGGACTGTCCCGGATGGAAGCCCCTCCATCACCTACAATGGAGACAGATTGTTATTCATATTAATGTCTTTCTCCAATATGCAATGCCTTTTCTACTTACAGAATCTTCCTATTATATTTATTCCTATCCCTTATCTTGTCTTTGTTTCCTTTCTGGCACTTTGATTGTTATGATATGAAAGGAAACAGAGAATTGTTGCTCATACATCATAGGATTAGACTTTACAGCCTTCAAAGCAACTTTAAGAAACTGTTGTTTATGTTCAAATATTTATTGGAGAAATCACACAATAATAATAAGTCTAATCCTTCATTCTCACCTGAAGGAGCAGCTCCCTGTCCGGCCTGGCATGAGTGAAACTGGGGGCGTGGTCGTTTTCGTCCAGCACACTGATATGAGCGGTGCCAGTGGCGCTGCGAGGAGGCGTACCCCCGTCCTGTACGACCACAACCAGCTGGTAGCTGGACTGCTGCTCTCTGTCCAGGGCGAGGCGGGTGCTGATCTCACCTTAAGAAAAAGAGAAGGAGAAAAGGCCTTAGATTGCATTACTTGCAATAGTTAGGAAGTAATTGGAATGTTAATTTAATTGACGAACAGCAAATCATTAATTCCTCAAGGGAAATCGTGCCGGTATTAGTGCTGCTTATGAAGTAACTACATTTCATCCAGTGAAACGCAATTAGAACGAACAGCTTTAAGTGTACTATTACTGTTCTTAAACTAAAGTCATGGTGTTTGTTTTCACCTGTTTGTGAGTTAATCTGAAAATGCCTGTCAGTGTGCAGCAGCCTGTAGGTGAGTCGAGCATTCAGTCCTGCATCTCTGTCCGTTGCAGACACCCTCCCAAAGCCTGTCCCTGCCAGCAGGTTCTCTCTGACGGCCAGGAACACCCTCTCCTGGCTCAGTCTTGGGGAATTGTCGTTCTCATCAGTTACCGTCACCCTGACTGTGGCACTGCCAGTTCTCCCCGCCCCTCCTGGGCCTGAAGTGGCCAGGATGGTCAACAGGTACATGTCTTTGACCTCTCGGTCCAGAGAGCTACGAACAAACAGCCAACCACTGTCTGGCATGATGCCAAAACCAGCAGCGTCACCGTCAGGCCTAAGGCGGTAGGAAATAGGGGAGGAGGACGATGAGGAGGAGCTTCCACCATTCCCAGAAGCCTCTCTGTTGAGTGCTCGAACCTGGAGGAAGCGTGTGTTGAGAGGTGTGTTTTCCCGTAGCTCCACACGGTATGTCAGGGTGTCAAAGTTGGGGCCTTGTGCATCTTGCGCTTGGATGTGGACCACAAGGATGAAGGTAGAGCTAAGCTGAGGGGCTCCGCCATCCTTGGCAACCACCTGAAGGTCATAGCGCGGAACACTTTCGTATGACAGACTCCCAATCAGACGTACCTCCCCGCTTCCCCGGTCAACACCAAACGTCCTCTGGCCACTGCTGCCTGCAGCCCCAGCAGAGACCAGGTCGAAGCTGAGCTGACCGTTATGACCAGAGTCCTTGTCGGTGGCCTGAATGGTGTAGATAACAGTCCCCATTTTGGTGATCTCAGGTAAAAGGAGGGACTCTGATGAGGAGGGGAGGAAGGTGGGGGCGTTGTCATTGACGTCTGAAATGGTTATTCGTACCCGACTGGTACCATACGCTGGAGGAGAGCCGGAGCGTGCCTGGATCTCCAGGTCAAGACTGGAGCAGGTTTCATGGTCCAGAGGAAGGGCAGTGCGAATGGTACCAGAGGCCCTGTCCACTGTGAAGTAACCATCAGGGTCTCCAGAGGAGATGGAGTAGAAGATATCCTTAGAAATACCTGTACGGAAGACACAGACAGCAAAACGAGAGTTAGAAAAAGATAGTGACAAAGGGACTAAAATAGTGAAAAGACCAGGGTGGTGTCCTTAAAATGCACGATAATCAGTTTACAATAATATTAAACAGAGAGAAGCATCAAATAATCACATTTGATAAGCTAGAACCAGCAACTTGATGAGGCATTTGGCTTTTTTGCTTGATAAATAAAAAGAGTTTCAGTATGCTCTACAGCTGTTGATTATCCTCTCTTTAGCTAAATGAATACATACCCGACACATAAAAGAATTCCCATGACAGATACATATCCACTTTTAGTAGACAGGGATGTGGTGTGTTTATTTCTCATGTAAGTGTTAACGAAGGGTTGGAAGTACAGTTACACAGACAAGAGATAAGTGTTCATCCGTCCACTACACCACTGAGAACACTTCATTCTGACTCCCACTCAGAATTACAGCCCCATCCAAATCCATTTCTCCATCATTAATACTGAGAGAAAATAAAAGTCTGGCCGTAGTGAAAATAATCCCCAGTGAAGCCCACGCTGTGTGATAGATGTGATTTCTTAATGGAGGGTATGCTCTTGTTGCTTGCATATTTGTACAACTGCTGGAGTGAGAGGTTAGACATCATACACCCTCCAGCCCATTAGTGCATTTTTGTCCTGGTACGTGTCAGAAAGATGAAACCAGTAAGTCGGTAAGTCCCATAAAACAGGTCCCCCTTGGCAAATCATGTGAAGTAAATTGATAAAAGCAAGTCTGAAATGACTAAAAGGCAGAATAGACATCGACATATAGTAGAGCAAAGAGAAAATACTTCAACAGACGACTTGAGAGCACAGGGGTCCTCACCTGTCTTGGCAGCAGCACGGACCACTCCCACCGCTGTCCCTCTGAGAACGTCCTCGGGCACGGTGAAGAAATACTGGGCCTGTTCAAATATGGGAGATGCCACTGAGCCTCCCACCACGCTCACGTTTACCCTGGCATTTGCCGGCGCTGTCAGACCACCGCCGTCCTCGGCTGATATTACCATGGAGATGACCGTGTTGGCTTTGCCATGGAGCGAGCGAGAGAGGGAAATCACACCTGTAGAGGAAGAAAGATGAGGAGAAGAGACAAATTACTCTGTATCCTTTAAAGCAGACAAGTTTCATAAAAGTTCATCCATATTTGTTCAGTATGTGTGGGTATTAGTATACACGCACACACACAATGGTATCACATGCCTTTATGTGCCATAGCGACGTACAACACACACACGTACCTGTGTCCTTGTTAAGAGTGAAGAAAGCAGAGCCTCCTCCAGGTACCGTGCGGTAAGTCACCCTGCCGTTTTCCCCAGCATCAGGGTCATTGGCTGTTACCTTGACGACTGAGGTTCCCGGGGCACTATGGGTACTGAGACTGACTGTGTAGAGGACTGGATAGAAGGCAGGCCGGTTGTCATTGATGTCCACCACCGAGACCCGCACACAAGCCACTGAACTCAGACCACCCTGAAAAAACAATTCTTCAGTTTAGATCTGATTGATTTGTGCATTTAAATATAATGTTTGCGGAGGTCACATCAGCAGGCACCAATGATGTAATGATATGATGGACCTTAACTGATTAGTCTATTGAGACAAAGGGAGGCTAAATCTTAAGAATAGCTGTTTTAGTTAAACCACATCCTCCCTCCCTTCCTGCACCGTATATATCCCCGAAGACAACATTCAATTTGTTTTCCATCCCTTGGTGAAAAGCGACAGTCCAGAACTTTCATGTTACGAAGCTGTGACAATAGATTTATGTCATACTGTAAAGACGAAGCAGCTGCAAAGGAGCACAGAAAGATGACTTCTCTGTTGAAGATCCCTGATATATGGAGCCAATCAACCGTTGTGTGCATTTGTCAGCGAGGAGAAGAGTTTGCACTCATTACACTGTATCTGCGGGCTTAGTTTTACGAGACCATTAAAAAACAGGGATAGTCGAGACGGAGGGAACAGGCACCAGCTGAATTGGGCTGGGAATGTGCGGGGGGTGTTGGAGAGAAGATGCACTGTGGGGGTTGGGTAGTAAATTATAGACCTGAATTCAATCTTTACCTGAACAGGGATAAATAAAGAGAATAAAAACCACAAACACTACCACAACTCTGAATAATAACACATTTATAACAATGATATGCATTCTATTTCTTTATGTAACTCAAGTATACACAAGAGAATGAATGCTTTATTGCTCCTTATGTGGAGTTTCAATGCCTATTTAAGTGCATCCAGTGTGATTAATTGATACTTTAAATGTGCATAGGTCTACTGGGAAGATGCTAGAGCAAAGAGTGTGTAAATGTGGTGAAGGTAAGGCATCATATTTAACTTAAATGGTATCCTACAGTAAACGCTTATTTAAACTGATGGTTTAAATGGATCTGTTTTCCTACTTCTTCTCCTACTCCCTGATTGCTTTGCCATGCTGTTGCGGTTCCCCTTGATTTTTTTTGAAGACACATGGTAAGAGACAGGACGCTGTCGTCTTAAAACATGTCCAGAATGTCTCTTTGATCAGATTTATTTGAGTGCAGCTGTACACATCTTTAATTTGCCTTCAGCTTGACGCTTTGATCAGAAGCAGCGTTGCACACTCAGCAAGCAATGTGTTTGGTCATGGATCAACACAAAGAACTAGTGTTTTGACTTTAGCCTAGTTTGACGTTTTGTTCTCCTTCTGAAGTCTTTGTCAGTTCTAATTAAGTACTGTGGGCTTTGACTACACAACAGATGCAGAGGTTAAAGGAATTGTTTTTTGGGAAATAAAATTATTTGCTTTATTGCAGAGAGTTGGACGAGAAGATTGATACCACTCTCATGTCTGTATGCTAAATGTGAAGGTACTGCCAGCAGCCAGTTAGCTTAGCTTAGCACAAAGCCTGGCTCCGTCCGAAAGTGACAAAATTAACCTGCCAGAATCCTAAAGGTCACACATTATATCTCACTTGTTTGGTGTGTATAAAATGTATAAAAACACACTGTGGTTTTACAAGGGGTTTTATTACCTTGCTGGGCTTGCTGTTTTCCCCTGTTTTCACTCTTTGTGCTAAGCTAAACTTCATCCTCTCATTTAACTCTTGGCAAGAGAGAGAATAAGCATATTTCCCAAAATGTCGAACAACTACTGATTTCTATTCCTTTTAAGTTAAGAGTGCTCTTACTCCATCCGTTGCAGTGACGGTCAAGTCAAACTTGTCCAATCCCTCATCCCGGTCCAGAGTCGTGCGGGTGCAAAGCTGGCCAGACTCCTTGTCTATGGTAAAGTGGGTTGGTGCTGCGCTTCCAGATCCAGAACCCAGGGTGTAGGATATAGCACCAAAGGAACCACGGTCCTCATCTGTAGCTGACACCTGAGGGAGAAGAGACACGAGGTAAGACTATGGACGGTCCAGCGGTGCCAAACAGCCCGTGAGACATAAGGATTTCAAAAAGCATCACGCGAACACACCCAGCAGGTCCTGAAATCTGCGTGAAAGAAAACCTACATGTGTCATAATTATTATATACGACCTAAGGGTCTTTCTGTTATCACAATAATGTCCCATAATGCAGTAACCTCACAGGCCCATACATCTGCACTTGTCCAAATATCACACACCATAGCACTACTTGTTATGATTTCCAGAGTACTATAAAAACCGAGCATCTGCGAGAGCAATTCACTTTTATAGATCACAGATATACTGCATGTAAAAAAAAAAAAAATGGATAGATCTATCCCGTGGTGTGTTTGAAAAACTGGCAAAGGGACAGGTGGTGCGGCGTAACCATGGATACAGAGGGAGGGAACTGACAGGTAACCTTTAGGAAAAGAGAGGAGAGGAGAGTTCTGACAGCGGTTGTGAGTTTGGTTCAGGGGTCAACAGAAGTACTTTAATGAATGTTTGAAGGTCAAGTGACACAAACTGGTTTTCAACTGGCATTTAAATGAGATACACACCGACTGACTTGGAGAGCCACTTAAAACACACACTTCAGACATTAATCCTTACTCCATATTTCTCCTACAAAGGACTTCAAACTGTTTACACAAAGACATGCAACAGACAGAGGTCTTGACCTAACCTTTGACCTCATTTGTCTCATCTACCTAACATCCTTCTTTCTACTGCACACACACACACACAAATATACATCGTATGCTCTGATTAACTCTATTAAAACACTCATAAATCCCATAATACAACAAAGATTTCCTTGCAAAACACAAAAAGGAAATGTCCTCTGTGCTCTAGGGTCCTGCCTCTGACTGAAGTTTTACACTGGTCCATAACATTGTTTGGTGGCGTTTATGGCGCTTGTTAAAAGTAGCATTCTCCCTCAGATCTCGAAGCCTTGAAGGCGAGCCAAGATCCAGGAGGCCTCATGACATCACTCCCTCTCTGTCATACAGTCTCCTCTCATAAGGCCACAGTAAGATATCTGAAGTGTTTGATTTCCTAGAAACTTTTACAATAGTTCAGATTTTGTTTTTGCGTGAATCCTGTTTAAACGAAGGAAAGATATTCTACCGTGGCCAACAGAAATAATATATAAAATGCTACATGTGGTAATGTACAATGCAGTATACAAAGACCATTACAATTAGAAAGATAGAACAATAAAGATAAAAGACAAGTTGGCAGTGTATGTCATAAGTATTATGGTCACACTTGTATGTTTTTTTAAAAAAAAGAGAGATTTCAAGAATGAAGTTGCAATATTAATAATAAAGTCGTAAGCTGTTTTGAGAAAAGTTGTAATACTTCAAGAATTAAGTACTAATATTATAAGAAAAAAATATAAATGGAAATAAGTCTTAATATGTGGTGAAAAAACTGTTTTGAGGAAAAGGTAAGGTGCGAGAAATTATGACTAAGTCTCAAATATGACATTTTTCATGAAATATACCAATTTTTTAGCAAAATCTGAGTTTATTCTCTTAGTAGGAAGACTATTCTACATGACTATGATAACTATGGGATGAATTTTGTTACATTATTCTCAAAATCTAATTTTGTTTTATTTTCAATAGTCGCTCCAATACTCTGTTGTCATATCCTCATACATTTTAAAGAGCATATACAGCACGTCTGCTTTCTATAGAAGCACATAGATGTTGCTATAGTGTTTTCTTCTCTTCATCTAAAAAAAAAAGGATTATCCTTATGTCTGTGCTTGTTGTTTAATGATTCCATCATGCGTCTGAATCCTACACCTGAACTTGCTCTGGCCCTGAACCCCACAGAGCACAGGACCACCGTAGCAGACATCCGGCAGTGACCTTCCTTCCGTCCCACCAACACATGTCTTCACCATTACACTTACCTACTGGCTATAGACAGACAGATATAAACACTACCACCTTGACTCATACTGTTGCTCCTATAGGATATTAGGAAAGATGGGAATATTAGACCAGCTCCTTCAGGGTTTTTAGTCATAGTGTTACCGTGGCTAGACGGTTTTGGTTTTTGAGGGGTCATACTGTACCTCTCCCTTTGGTCAGTGTTTACAGCTGGGGATTTTAGATCATCGCTGGGACTACCTAGAGAGTACAGTGTTGAGACTAACACTATCTTTGGGATCTAGGCTCATGTCTGGCTGTCCCTCATATCTTTCTGACTGCCTGTGATGGATTAGCCACCTGTGGTGATGAGAACTGGAGGAACGTGTACATGCTCACACACACACAGACACTCGCATATATGATGACCCCATCCTTTTCGCTAAATCTAATTAAAAAGGTTTTAACACCCATGACCGCCCACCTGGTCATAGAGTGACTTCATCGTCACCTCTATCTTTACCCCAAAGAGTCTGTAGATCCCAAACAAAGACGAGGGAAAGGATGTTATACCCGGGGTAAGGCAGCAAAGGAGACATGACAGTGTTTGTTAGGTTTATATGAAATACAGGGGTCAGACACAGTATACATAAATATTCTTGGAAGCAGTTTTTGAATGGAGGCTTGGGCTGAAAAGGACTTGCATAGAGGCTGGGAACAAGAAGAGGAGCAGGACATTGATTCTCCACACGCTCTAAAATTTAAAAACCCTCAGCAGTATGGTATGGATTCTTCATGCTGGAAAAAATATGCAAGACAAACACGAGGTTGTACTAAGAAAACGCCTATGCAAGCACACTTTCATGGAAACCTTGGGAGCTATAAAATAAAAGATGTAATGATCTGAGTTTTTCTGCTGCAACATACTACATACAGCGCAGTAGTTATGTGGTTACAGACTTGAAATGCCAAAGCAGAAAGAAGAAAAAAACTGCAGAGGGACAAAACAGAGACAGAGACAAACCTCCAAGGCTGGAATACATGACAGCATTGTCAAAGTACAGCAGTTTGAAATGTGTAGCAGAAGAAAATCATATCAACCCTCCTGAAAAGACAGGAGCTTGTAGGGATCAACTCTGTCATGAGTACATTTCCCTCCTGTCAATCCATCTGACAGCACAGCACCAATATTCAGTTTACACTGTACAGGCCAGAAGGTTGGATCAAACTGACATGCCGACTCGATACCAAAAACTCCCCGTATCCTGCATTTACAGCACTTATCGTGACTAAAAACAGCACCGCAGTTTTAAAGCCAATAAGATAATCTAGTAAACACACACTCGACGTGTCTTCTTAAATCAAGGGATCTGGTAGGCCAGACGAGGGTGTTTGCCAGGGAGGAATTCCTCCCACGCCGGAGCCTGTTCTCTCATCCATGACCAGCCAGCCAGCCTCGGCTCTGCACACCTATTCCTCATCGTACTCTCCGGAGGCACCCCGCCGTGATAAACATACAACTACATAGCAACACATACACAGACAGCAGCCCATACCTTTCAACATCTAAATCTCTCTTGCACTTAAGTATACAGTATGCTAGCATAGAGCTCGTCTCCGTGATATTTGTGGTTATAATGCTGTAAGGATCTTCGACATTTACACAGATTTTCAGATGTGCGTGTATTGTTGATGGCAGGGTGGTCTTGTCGTTTGAAGGCCTGTCTTTCAACTGAAAGGTCAAAAGTTTGTTCCTCGTGTTTTTGTAATGTTCTAGAGCAAGACGCTGAACCTCTCCAGTGCGTCATCACTCACTGCGAGTTGTTTTGGATGATGCAGCGTTTACAGACATGAGCTGCAGTTAAGAAAAAAAGAAAAAAAACATTCACATCCTATGGTGGTCATTATTGTATTAAAGGACCATAATGGTGGTTTTGCAAGTAGGTTTTTATACATTATTGGCATGAACTGAAACTAATGGCTGCCTGGAAGGTGGTGAATGCCTGGAGTGTGGTTCACTTTGGAAAATGGTCTGCAGTAATGCTAAGTACACACAATTTGTAGCTAATGGGCTTAAACGTGCAAAACCACCAATGTGGTTCTTTTCTGTGGGAGATCTGATATCCCACCTGATGCCACACAATGCAGCAAAGCACACTGATCAAGGTTACAAAAATTCAAAATGTTAAATTCACTCCAGTACCCAAGGACACATCCATCTTAGGTTGTTGAGATCCATTTTAAACTCCTAAATGAAAAATCTTTTGGATGTGGGTATTCAAATTATTTTTAAAAAATGTAGGCAACTAGGCAACCAGTTTTTCAGCTTTTAATATGACAAGAACCTCGCTCATATGACAGGAGCACGGCTCAAACGTGTTTGTCTTGCACGTTAATGATAACTGACCTGCAGATGAAGCATTTAATGTTGAATATGCATTATCTGACGTACCAGCTGTGCAGTTTCCTTTTTGACTTTGAGGATATGTACGGGCCTTTCAGAGCATTTATCAGTGGAAAAATCATCAAAACACAAAATGCACTGTCTCAGTTAAGCATCTGCTAACCATCTGAACTTGTAATACATGAAACAATAAATTCATCCAGCATGCTTTCAGCTTAAGATTTTCATACGGTACTTTGATTTACCTTTCACGTAGTGCATTGACCGACTACTATATATCTGTTAAAAGACACAGCCTGAGTCTCACACTGCACACGTCAGCCCGGTAAGGACTATGTGAAAAACAGTCAGGAAGAGCGTGCCGAGTATCGGATTCAGCCAGGACTCAGGCCTGGAGCTTTTTGTCCATAGAGAGCCATTCATCCCTGGCTGGGACAGTAGAGGAGCGATCACTCACTGGAGCATTAGCAAAGATCCAGACCACATCATTCATTTGCCTCACTCTTCACAACCGCTCTCTCTTTTTGTCTCTTTGTCTCCCTACCTTTCCACTTAGCCTTTCTTTATTGTATGCTCCCACTGTCACTCTCATTCTCCCTCTGCAGACACATGGGTGGGTGGCTCTCCAAGGGTCCACTTTTAAATCTCAGACACACACAAACCCTTTTCTATCTGCAACACACATCGCCCAGAGTTATCTGTCAGTGTATTTAATGCTGCAGAGAAGGAGTGGTCTCCTGTCTGGGATGTGGTGCAGATTAACTGGTAGTGTCTAATGATGCCAGTGGGCCAACATCCACCCCAAAATCTCAAGAGTGACAGGTATGACATCAGCTGACTTGTTCTAGGTTTTATTTGCTTTTACTTCTGTACTGGATTACGTTTTCCCTTTTTTGTCCTTGTTCACCCCTTTCCCTTTCTCTCTTTCATTATACTCATGGCTTTATCTCTTCTCTCCTCTCTCCTTTCCTCTCCTCTATTCTCATCTTCTCCAGATGTGGGCGCTGGTCCAGGTGGATCCTGCTGTTCTCTGCAGTTTGTCTCTGTAAAACATCAGTTAGTGTCAGAGGGAGCCTGCGCACGGCTTCTCGGACGCAGCTGCAGTTCTGCTGCGGCTCTGGACTTTTATTGCTCCTCATGAAAGTGAGGGGGAGAGAGATTCTATAGGCTTTCATAGTAAAACCTGTAAAACACAGAGAGCTGTCCCAATCTAATCTACTCTTCCTCTGACTGGTGGCAGACATAAATGATTATAAGGCGATCATCATTTCCGAGGCCAAAAAGAAGCCTAATAATAATGCAAATGTTGTCCCACCATATGCAGAATTAAAGGATAATTCCAGTTTATTACAACTTGGGTCTTACTTTATGTTTTGGCCATCATTTCTGTGGGTGCATGATGACACTGTACTCTGGCACTGAACTGGCATTGATTCTTAGTCTTGTTTATTTATTCTTTGATCAGATATTTCCTCATTTTAATCATAATTTGTGGTCATTTTAGACTGTATCGTTTGCTTAAAACCTGGTTGATTGTTTACCATGACTGCTCATGTTTCTTTCCCCATCTGACTAATTTTCAGAGATGTCACTGCATTGCCAAATCTCAGGAATAAACTTGATGAGCACAATCTAAATATAAACAATAGCAGAAACTATGAAAGTTGGACCCAAGCTGTAATAAACCTGAATTATCCTTTAAGCAGCAGCGATGACCATAAAAGAGCATGATAGACCTGGAGCTCATGAACTGAATGCATCATTGTTGGATAATTGCACACGAGCTGAGGTTATTTACAACAAACTGAAGTGGGAGTCTGGATTTAAGGGCAATAACTGTGTTGGAGTGTCGAATAGAGCTAAAACATTCATTTAACTTCGTTGCTCTTTTTCCACTGACACATTCCTTTGCTCTCCAGTGAGCTACATTCCTCATATTAGGTATTCTCAAGTCTCCAAATCAATTTCTGCCTCTCTGCTGCCAATGAGTTGAGGCACTATGGGTACAATTAAGATATATGGCAGGGAAGGAGAGAAGGGAGGGGAAGGTGAGAGAGGAGGGGGAAATAGTTTGGCAAAGGAACAAAAGGCAGGGCTAATGATAACACAAGACCTTGAAATGGGAGCGAGGAGGGAACGAGGCTTCATCCCGCTTCTCGTTCAATCTCCATTCCTCCCTTGACCTCCCCTTTCTTTTTTTGCGTCTCCCCTCTTTTCTGTCCTCTCCCTCGCTCGCTCTTTCAGCACCCTATTACGGCAAGTGCTTGTTGTCTTTCATGTGGAGTTCACGGCTGGAAATGATTAGGAACATCAAACCACTGGAGGGAAGAGAAAGGGGAGGGAGGTGAAAGAGACGGAGCGAGAGAGATTGACTTCTATATTTGGAAGAAAGAATGCTAATATTATTAATGAACATAATAAGGGATGATGGCCACTAAAAAGCCTCTCTGCGTCTTTCTCTTTCTGCCTCCCACAAATGTGCATACTTTTACAAGCGTACACACACAACAGGACACATTTGTAGATGGTCCACCCTCAAAGCTAAACAGTAAACTATACCACAGAGTTACAGTTTTAGCCCATGGAGTTTAACATGCAGACATGTGGTGTGTGTTAGGAAGTTTATCTTTGGGCTGCATCTCATGTTAAAGGACACAGGAGCTGTTGTTCAGGCATATTCACAAGTCAAATCATCTCACTTTTATGCCTGATGTTTGGAGGTTCCCATCCCTATTATGGTATCTTTTTTCAGTTATATATGAGTCTGCTATGTGTTACCCTCCAGACGCACTCAGTGTAACTGAAATAGCGAATCATCAGTGGTGCACTCTGTTCTAAACTAGTACTCTCCAGCACTACAAGCCAGCAATTATACCAGGCCTGTCACTATTAGCTGTACAGATCAAGAACAAGCTGTCATCTCTTTTCTGAAAACGGGTAGAGGAAGAAAGGAGAGAGGGTCGACGGCGAGTGGAGGTTAAAAGTGAGGTCAGAGGGAGATAAAAAGCTAGTCACAGGGATGGACAGAGGGATAGAGGAACACAATGAGGGATGACATCACCTTACTGGACTCTGAAGAGTGATAAGGGACGCAGGGGATTTAGATGGTAGTGATCCTATCTTGCGCAAAGCCCTGCAATGTGGCAACTCTTAACCAGGGTGTGCAATTGTGTGTGCGTCCCCTTTTAAAGATTCTTTTCAAAGTGAATCCTGTGGGCCCTGACTGACAGCTGGCCTAATCAGCGCAGAAATCAGGCCTATTTTTTACTTACTGTTAAATATTTATAGCCGTTTAAACCCTGTCTCTCTCTGTCTGTGTCCGAGGCCTCAGAGAGACTCACTCTGTTGCTGCAGCAGCTGCTAGCAACAGATCTGCATATCTGTGAAATACCAGGGATTTTATTGTCGCTATCTGCTAACCGGGAGGCTAATGAGGCGCTTGAGGTCAGGTGTCAAAGTTGAAGGGCGGACGTGCACGTTCACCACCCACAGAGACGTATAAAAGTTGTCACTATATATATTCACGGCTGTGGTCATTAAATGGTCTGCACATGATAGAGGCAATATGCCCACAATTATAAAGACTCTTCAACATCAGCTGAGAAGCGGGGTTGTTTTTTTAAAGCATAATTAGGGAAATCAACATTGCGCCCTTGTGCATGATCCTTGGTTGGCAATCAAATTCGCACATGTGTGAGCTTAATGAGGCTCAACGCTGTTACATTGTTGATGAGCAGTGCAACTGTTCTGTTTTATGTATTCCGAAAGTATCAAAATACTGCAAAAGTGAAGCCAAAGCTGCTAAAACAAAGAGAGAACAGAATGAAAAGTTTTCTCTAGGCCATCTTCTTTGATTTACACAGTGAGGTCTGTCACATAAAGTGAGCGATGATTGTCACTTATTGTCTTCCAGTGGTAATTCTGCTCCAGAGATGAAGAGAAAACAGTAATTAAGGAGTGAGAGAGCACAAAGACGGAGTGGAGTTGGGACCTCAGACAGGGGACGTCTGTCTGAGACTGTCTGAGCTGCTGGGTTTTTGGATGAACAAGAGGATGAAAGATTGAGAGGGAGTGAAACACAGTTGCCTCGGGGACACCACTCTGGGTAATTTCGAATCCTCTAACTAGCTAAAACAGCAGTATGTGTTTAGGAGGATGCATCTGTGTTTCTGCTGCAGCATTTCTCCCAGAATGGGAGCAGACATGTGTGTGTATATATATAAATTTTGGGCATTTCGGTGGTTTATCCAATACAAACATGACAAAGAGATGGAGAGAGTATGGAATCTGTTTTGTTTTTTTTCCTCCACTGGGACACCACAGGATTTTAGCTTCTCTTTGAGGAGTGTGTGACTCTATGACCACTGTTAAGAGTATATCATTGGGAGCTGGCACTTGGAATTTGAGGGTTAGCATCTCGTCGATGGTTATTGTTTCTAATTTGTATTTTATGTTCAAAGCATGTCTGCATGGAAAGAGAGGGAGGGAGAGAAATGGAAGAGGATAAGCAGGCTAGAAGATGGTTCACACTGAAGCACAAGAATAAACTCCATCGTCTACTCTGTCTGCCATTTTTCAGTTTGTGGGTTTTTGCAAATGTTGTGTTATGACACCCTGTCTATGTTTGTGTGTGTGTGTTTTGCGGGCAGACACAGTGAGCAGTTCTGATTATGGGTATTGATTAGTCCATCTGTGAGAGCAAAAAGCGCACAAAAGAGGACATCAATAAGTGTGATTTGAACAATCTATCATGAAGACAGCTGCTGAAGGAGTGGAGAAAGTCAGTGTCAACTTCCTCCAGGGATCTAAAATATTCCAAACGAGATTCTGTCATCAGCAAGACTTCAAAGTCTTATCAAAGTGGAGACAAAATGTTTGAAAAAAGTTAGCTTAAAGCTTTGAACTGGTAGTAAATCGTGCACATGCTGCAGAGGAGCCCATCTGTTATCTTCATGTTTACATTCTGTGGGTGAGTTTTTTCTGATAAAGCGGATGTTTTACAGTCTTAAAATAAACACGATTACCACCATCACTATATTAATCTGAGATGTTTCAACAAAGTTTTCCAATCTGGGGCCGACAGGGAAAACTGCTGCCCTCTCAATAACATGGTTCAATTTGATTCGCAAATAGATACACACAATACCTTCTAAACACGCTACACAAAGGTTCAGGCTTATCCCTGTTGATTGCGAGGCTTCGCTCCACTAAACCAAAATAGTGTCTTTAAGCCTCTGTAGCCTTCCACCCATTTAGTCATGCTTCCTGGATGTGATCCCTGAGGCCATGGGGCAGTTTCATCATGGCCTCGTCAGTCACCATGTCAACAGTGAGCTCTAACACTAAGGACAATGGAGGTAAGTTAATTAACACCAGACTTCAGCCAAATAATGCAGAATTTTGGTCGCTGAGGGTACATTTTTCTAACAGCCACAATGGCACGTTACCATCACCGTTTAGATGTCCTACAGTAATTGAGGCTGGGCCATAATTCAATATTATCATTTACTGACTTTTAGTGATATCATATTGTGATGATATGATCATATTGTTTACCACTGCTGTCCACATTAATGATTCCAAGCAAATTGTAAGTAAAAACAAAATTTGTTACTGATGGTTTTGGTTTACACATTTGTAGAGTTTTATATAATGTGAAACATAAAATCAGATTTTTTAATATGTTATTTTGAAAATGTAACTGGCTGGTAAAATGTCAAAACAACATGGGATTTTTTGGATGTATCAATGTCTTGTGACATTTTCTTGAAAGGTGTAGACTTGTTTGAGCGGAGAACCCAAACATGACTCACTGAAAAGCCACAAACATCTCTCTGCCACTCCCCACTCTCCACCAAAAGCTCAAAACATGGCAGATAAAAATGGCTGACCTCATACAAACACAGAGGTAAACTCCAAAAATCATTTGTCACTGCCACAATGATTCCTTGTATCTTCCGCCTACGGCACTGCCGTGGTTGGGGCATTGTTGTAAGTTGCCAGATGGAAGCCTTTAACTCAAAGACTTATTACATTATTTATCTATTACTATCTCTGCCCAGGGGCTAAGAATACAATAAATCTAGCCAAACTTGAGTTAAAGGATTCTACACTGACATGTTTCCAATTCAAACTAAATCACGGGATTATAAAGTAAATCTGATTGAAACCAAGTCTCCCTCTGTGGAGCAGCACGCTCTTTTTAGATGCATACAGGCTTCCAGGCCAGTTGAAGCCTGATTTTCTCCATATAAACATTTATGTTTCAGTGTCATTTTATTTCTCGATCTGTAAACCAACACGCAGCTATGTGGGAGGTTCACACTAATAAGGCAGAGTGTGTTTATCATCATAAGTAAGCTAGGCTTTATTGGGGACAGACTAAACCACCCTTTTCTGCCCTCCAGAAACGGTCATACAAAGAGTCAATACTCATCTGACAATATTAGTTTCATAGATGAGAGTCCTTACAAACTGTGTGTCTGTGTGCATGTGTGTGCCGTGTGTGTGTCTGTGTGATCAAATCAATGTGAGTCTAAAGGGTCAAAGGTGAGCCAAACTTCCAGCTGCGCCTTTCTTTCCTCGACCCCCAGAGACGAGTTTGTGTGTGTGTTTGTGTGTAAAAAGGTCACCCATGATGGCACATGAATGTGTCACTGACAAAATAGGAGGGAGTAACACCTGTTATCTTTGTACAAAAGGAAAAAGTGTGGCATTGAAAACTTGTGTGATGTGACACTCCAGGTTCAATCTAACTTGTTGTTTTTAAGAATGGCAAATCAGCACACAGAACAAATTTAACCAGCTGTGTGTATGTGCGTTTTGTTTCCTCTTTGTCTATCGCTGCTTTTTACTTCTGAATCTCTCGTCTACGTCTGTAGTTTCTCCATGTCGCTCCCTCTTTCCCTTGTTCTGCCTGAGGTCAGGCAGTTAGCAACCTCCACCTCAGGGAAGTGACAATAGTAAAAGATAGCAGGAGCACCCTCTGAGCTTTGAGCTTATGTCTGGTGTTGGGTTACTCTGATAGTTGTCGACCGCAGAGAGACACAGCAGCTCCAAACCAGAGGGGCCATGTGTGTGTTTTGCATGTGTGTTTGTGCACAGTTTTATACCGAGTCTGCACACTCCAAACACTAAAGTGGAAAATATAACAATCTGCAATCCTATAGTGTCTGTGTGTCAAAGTAGTCCCATCTCCAGTAAGAATATACACTGTAAATAGCATTATAAAAGCGACTGTCTTAAATAAGGGTGAAACCCAGTTCAGGATAAAGAGCTAAACTGCTAGCACTCCTGTATATGACAGCCGCTGTAATAGCTCACTCCCTCTCTGTTCCTGCACTGCAAACGTAGCCTCTCAGATTTAAGTGACAACATTTTAAATGTGAGCATTATTTTGCTTGAAATAAGCAAATTTGGCTGCCAGTGCAGTAAGTGATTCTTACTTGATAAGATAAAATTTCTTTAAATAAGTCTACCAGAAGTCTTAAAAATAAGATTGAAAGGCGCATTTCAAGGAATTCTTATTTAGTGTAATTAATTCAATTACAAGCCATTTCATACTCAATAGTGGGGGATCAAATCACTTGAAATAAGATTAGTGTCATTCCTGTTTCTAGATAACAAAACACACAAACAAAACTTATACAGAATCCAGCCCAACCAAAATTGTTAATTAAGACAAGGCTAGTGACATTTACTTAAACAGCCTTGCATAGTCTGCGCTAGATAATCCAATACTCAAATCAGACCAGATTTTACATCTAAATGTAAGATCATTTCACTTACTTAGAAATGTAGTGTTTGCAGTGTGTCTCACATATACACAGACACAAACACAGTTATACACATACACATTTATGTGCGCACATGCAGCCACAAGCATATTTTAACCCAAATACAACAATTTCAGACAAACTGAGAGCCACATGAATGAAAAGAGGCAGATTTACACCAAAACAGATGTTAATTAAATACAAGATATTTAAATAAGCTAATTATATTGGTTGGCAGCTGGCAACTTGGGTGGCAAGTAAAAAAAACAACAACTTGCGACTCCGGTTTGTTCATGTTCACATTAATATGAAGGCCTGTAAACCATCTATGATGTGAGAAACTGAAATGAAAAATAGCAAGTTGTCACACCGTGCTAAAAGCAAAGCGACTGTTCTCAGCTCTCATAAAGGCAATCTTGGAAACAATCAGCTAATCAAGTAGAATCGCACACAATCAACATTTGGGCACTGCTGTGGGACATAACCATTTGTTCTGACATTATTAGTCCAATGTTTCTCTGCACAATATAAACATTTACATTTTTCAAAGGTGTTCTTGCCTGCTGCTGTTGAAGCCTCAGTATTGTTGCTCCCCTACAGATGTTTGTAATCTGAATGAATGCAGACATCTGTTAATATTACAGAAAAGATCTCCATCAGCTGACAGTAAAATTGTTTAACCAAAACTCATGTGCATGAACGCGTATCTGATCGTTTCTGTTTAGGCTACAGTGCTGTACATTACTGTACATGGCCTTGACCTTGTGCATTTTCCACAGTCATGCGCATGGTAAGGGTCAAGCAACAAGCAGCAAAGATTAACGGCTGCTAATATTGGACCTCAGACTGACAATGGAGCTAAGTTGATAGTGGAGTAAGGAGTAACAGGCAGCTATGATAACTGGATTAGCCTCACATTGACCTGGGCCTGAACCACAGCCAGAGTCAGAGATGGGTCACCCGCTCTGTGACTGTTGAGAGAAACATATAGAGGATTTTCTGTCTGCGTGAGTGCTCATTAGCATCTGGGTCGACGGCAAGATGAAACTAAACACAGTTAGCAAATTTAATGTTGAGAAGGTTAAACTACTTGGGTCCCATGCAAGACCCTGAAGGTCACGAACTCCTGCTGCTACACATGGTGTGCGCTGGTGATTTAAAGACCGATAGGTGCTGTTAAAACACATCATTCTCATTAACCGACACACACTCACACACACACATTTATGCACACTCTGCACTCATACTGACACACGAACTGCTGAATGGTCAGCTTGCAGTCAAAGCAATTACATCTTAATGCATTCCATTGATTAACTTTATTCTGCTGAAGGTTCAGAAGCCAAACCCTTGTCTGCTCTACACACACACACACACACACAGTATAACAAAGTTCTGCTTAATTGACCCACAGAGACACAAAAAAGCCTCCATGTGTATGTGTGGGGGGGAAGATATTAGACACTGCGATTACATATTCATACACAGCCTGAGGGGGTGAAAAACTAGCTTATCCTTGTTAAATTAATTTCCTGACTCTGCACATGTGAGGTGAATATGAGGAAGTGGTGAGAAACACAGTCCTGATTCCTAAAGCACCTGTTAAATCACAGTTCGTGTGGGAGCAAAGCCTGATACCCAGAATTTTTTTGACCGTGCTTAGAAGAGGCAGCCAAGTTATTCTCGGGATAAACTGTTCTGTCCAAAGCTACTTTAGCTGCTTAAATCATCTTTGTCTTTCTCTGTTGTTTTTCCTTTATTCGGTCCTCACGCTTTTCATCTGCTCTCATCCCTTGCTTGAGAGAGGATTAAAGTTAATTGTCCCTTTGGGTCGGCAACTTTCTCTCTCATTTGTTTCTCTGTCCCTCTGATTGCAGCACAAACAAAAGACAGTCAGTGTGGACAGCGATGGCTCAGCCAGACAGCAGGGAACCAGAATCAGATTAAAGTGAGCTTCGGAGGCTTAATAAAACCCCAAAACACACTTGGTAAACCAGGTTGTCAGTGATGTAGAGCATCCATTAAAGACACATTCATGGGGCAGAGAGGTAGCACACATGTGCGTGGCCTTCCTCCCCATTATCATCCCATCCTCCACGGCTAGCTCAGCCAACTGGAATTTCCAAGAAAAACAGGTTGGCTAGGCATGATGCAGCCCTGGGGTCAGAGACACAGCCAACTCCTGCAGGGAGCGAATCAGGCGGGGATGAAGAAAAGGGGAAATAGAGAGCATGTGAGAGAGAAAAAAAGAAGAGGGAGGAGAGGGGTTAGCGTTGCACACCTACAGACGTGTGGAAAGAAGTCTTAAATCAGCCGCATGTCCGCACTTCATCAGTCAGCTCACTGGGAAACGACTTCTCAACACAAAGACCCACTGCAAGCACTGTACAGCACAGTAGTAGCTTCAAACACAAACACTGCAGACATGAACCAGGCAGACGGGGCCTGAGCCACAGATTACTCCATTGTCTACAATAAAAAATTATAAAAGCACACCACAGGTATTCGAAGGAATGTTGAATGCTTCGGCAGTTGCTTTATCTGAATGTTGGGAAACTGAAAATGTTAATTGGGAACAGAGGCGAAGAGGCAGAGATAAGCTGGAATGAAGATTAATTTAAAGCTGAATAGTCTGCACACAGAGAGACTTTAGCTTCAGAGATAGAAATAATGAGACTCTAGTGACTCTGATTAATTGAGGGGCCTTTTCTATCTTCATCACTCCATCTTTTCCTGCTATCTGTATCTCTGCTGCTTTCATTCACTGTGCTGAATCATTAACACAGTGTCCTTGACGTCATTACAGTACAGCAAAAAAAAAACTGCAGATTACCTCATGCAGAGACTTTTAGCTAATTTACTTTCACAGTAGATCGGAAAAAACATGCCGTCACACTCAACAAGAAATGGTAAAAGTTGGATAGATTTTTCAATGTCTCTGGGTCAATCAAGGAAAAGGGAGACTAGTAGCAACACAGATGCTATTTCCGACACATCTCAGTGGACATGATCCGCCGCACTCTGCTGTGTAAATCACGATGCACCTGTCAAAGAAGGAGGTGTAAACAGAAGTCAGGACTGAAAGGGATGAAAGAGAGATTCCACTAATGGGTATGGTACTGAGAGATGAGGTGGTGATGTGCAGTGAAAGTGCCGCATACAATATGTGGAGGAAGGAGTGGAAATTGTTGGGATAAGAAGTGTGCGTGGGGAATGGTGGACAGCAAGGGAGGGAGAGAGGGAGCTGGACTAATGTGGTGTTTTGGAGATGTGAAACAGAGGGTTTAGAAAGACAAAGCAGAGGGGATAGACAGAAAGTCAATCAGAATTAGCACTTCGCTCAATAAAGATGATGACAGAATAGTATTATTATTTATGGTTTAATTATAAGTGCGAGTGATAGAAATGGGAATAGACTCTTCTTTGGATTTAGTTGTCTATTTTGGCATCATTTCCACCCATATAGGAGGGGAGGACAGGCGATGAAGGTTGAGAGGTTTAGCTGGGAGTTAGAGCGGAGATTAGCTTAAAGTCACGGGGTAAACAGACCTCCAACACAGTAAGCCAAGGGGTTCAAGGTAGGAGGCGCTGACTAAGATGCACTAAGCCACACAGTAATGGGAAATGATGGGGACCCAGCTATCACATGGCCGGTCACACCAAGGCTGCCTGGGAGAGGGGTGAGAGGGGGCGGTGGACTGGGGGTGGCGCAGATTATTACCCAGATCAAAGCCATGTTAGAGTGGATTTGGGTTTCACAAATGGGAGGAGAACAGGGGCAGGGTGTAAGATGAAGGGAGGGCGGAGATCTAAAGATACAGTAAACAGTATTTCAAAGAGGTTAAAGTAGCCTTGTTAAATCATAACCCAGATCTTCTTTTCCAATTGCCTTCAGTCATTATGCACCTCAAACCCATATCATTAAGTAAAAATAGGCTTAAATATGCCACTATTCCTCTGTAACTAAACCCCTAAGCAGCATTCACCATTTCTTTCAGCATGCACCTGCTATGACAGATTTGCATCCCGCTGCCCCCCTTTACCAACCCCCCACTTTAATGTGTCGCTGCCAAAAACGGCGTCTGCCCACACTTCCTCTGTGTTTGCTTACCCTTTAATGTATTTACTTGACCTCCAAGAGGCATCCACATGATGATGTTTTTCTCGCTCCTAAACTCCCCCCTCAGCTCAGATAGCAGCATCGTACCTTAGCCAGCAAAGCTCACCATCACCAGGGTCACATTTAGCTCAGCTCAGCACTTGCACAGGAGAATGACAGAGGATACAGCTACGAGGAAAAGTGGGATAAGATACAACGGCAGAAAGAGAAAGATAGAGATAGAGGGATGAAAATGACAAAGGGGATAGGGGTACACAAAGCTTGGGGGAGGGAGAGGGAAGGGGAGGTCCCTGTTGTCTTTAAAGTCTTATTGGTTTTCTCTTTCATTACAGACACTGTGTTGACTCTGCACACTGCTTGCCCCCTGTGGATTAACTATGCTGCCTTGACCAACACATACATACACAACCAAGCTCTAACTCATATGCATACTGATACATGCATGAGGGCATATGTGCAAATTTTATTTTGACATCATATATAACAGTTATTTAGTTTCTTTTTCATGTATAATGGCAATTACAAAGGAAAAGTAACATCAATCCGGACAGGATGCATGCAGAGATTTGCCACCATGTGACTAAAAGGTAAATATCCCTCCTGTGTCTCTTATGAATGAAGCATGAAAGGAGAGCGATTGCACCAAGGGAAACGACAGCAGCTTCTTGGACAATGTAGAAGCAAAATGCCCCTGTAAATTTCTATCTCAAACACATTGCTCCCAGAGGGGCAAGTCAAAACAGGCCTGTCAAACCCAGTTAGCAGGCCACTATGGACGCACAATGGTGCCTTGTGTGTGGGGGCCAACCAAAATGTTCCCCAGGTTCCCCCTTGTTAGCCCATCTCTGCACTGGCAGGGTATTTCCCTTTAAACCTGCTTCCTTTTTATACCTCCATTCCTCCGCTTATCACTTCCTCCTCTCCTCTTTGAGTCCCTTATTCGATCCTTGTCACTTCGATCTCATCCTCATGGCCTCTCGCCGTCTCTACCCCTCATGTCTCCTGACTCTGTCTTATTGACAATTTGTCCCCACTGGCTTGAGGTCTTACGTGTGCAATATTCTTTGCTGAGAGTAAAACCTAGAAAGCCTGCGTAATTGCCTGTTTAACTGCAATGATTTGTTTTCCTTATTTCCACTTTTCCCTTTTATTTAATTTGGTTGCAATCCATCTCTACTTTGGAATTGTAATCCTTCTGTCCAACTCCTTTTCCGTGCATGCTTCTGCATTACAGGTATGTATTTGCATCTTTTTTTTCTGTTTTCAGTTTTGATCACAGTTTACTGTTACTTCATAGACAGGGTGTGTCACATTCATTTCTGGATGTTTTTTTGCTACAGTCCACTCTCATTTTGGTTTTGACTGAGGAAGAGAACCCAAAAATATTTCTGGTTGATTTTTTATTTTATTCCAGCTACTTTAGGGTGCACTGTGTTTCCTCTGCTGTATGTTCATTTAGCAGTGGTGGCACAGCACAAAGAAAATCAGACAGATAATCTTCAATGTCATTGTCCTCCCGGAAAACACATGCAGGAGTGCTGTTGTTGTTTTGCGAACTTGTGTGTGTATTTTAATCTTAATAAACATGTAAGTGTGTTAGGTTTCTGAACTGCGGCCAGCTCTGAAAGTGGAAATGGGGTGGTGATGTGGTTTGAAAATGGACCACAAACCAAAAGTCCAACTCCTGCTGTTCCAAAAAGAGAAAACACACACATACAGCACACATGCACCACACACACATAGTATAAACAATGGATTTTAGTGATGAACAGATGGAAATGTTCTTCACAAAAGTCTGGTTGCAGTAGCTTCAGTATTACAGTTGCTATGGTTGTTAAGTTGCTCAGGGCTAAAAATTGAAAGCCTTTTGAGCCTTTTATTTCATTTTAATTCAGACATTGGTCTTTTACTTCAATCTACATGACATTAACAAGGTTGTGAAATGTCTTAGATTTACCTTTATGAGGTTTAACCCAACACTGGCTGGAGCTGGTGCCATTACCAATATGAACATTTGCGTGTGACATCATCTGGCCCTAATGGACAAAGGAACAGCCAAAAAAACCCTTTTAAAGCAGGAAAAACCCTGTTAAGCCTTCATTCCTTTCTCACTCCTATCCCTGCCAGGTCTTTTTATCCCCAGTGTTTTTAATCTTTGTTTTTCCTCTTTTGTCTTTTGCTTCCCACTCTCCTCCTCCCTCATTTTCTCCGTACTCCAGTCAGTGCCAGCCTCCGCTCCCTTTGTTCTCCGCTAGGTGTGGCCGATGACAGAAGGCTAGGGGGCAGTAAACTCAGGCACTGCTCTAACACTGCTTCACTGATTCGCTGCTTTGATGCTCCCGCTAATCTCCAGCACTCACTGTGGCACATACTGGCACAGAGCTACACAAGCTGTGACTACAGACATGCACGCCGGCCTGCGCACACACAACTGTTATGAACAAAGGACAAGGATACAAACAGATTCAGGCTACAGTGTGTACAGTGAGAGCAAGCGTGATCACAAAGACACACACAGAGTTCTAAAAGAGGACGCTTCTTCACATCAGAACAATTTCTGTACAAAACAATGAAGCAAAATCTGATCTTTCCATCAGCATAATGCATATTGACGACTCATATTTAGGCTTACAACAGCAGATCGCCAGCTGCAATGCGCCTTCCATTAAAGAACTGGCTCCATCGGTGGATACTGTGTTTCCCTCGCTCAGTGTTTCGCCAGAATAGCGAACTGAGCAGTGTCAGGTTCAGAAGACAAAGAATGAAGAACAGAGCTGAGTGGACACGCACACACACAGCCAGACGCAGTTGATTACTTCGCTTAAAGTTACTCATCGTCATTGTCATCTGATTGGGCCATCTCATAAGACAGCACACTTATACAGACTGAAACATACTAATGTGCAGAGGAGTTCTCTCCTCCTATAATTCCTGTACTGAACAGTATACAAATCACAAAGAGGGATATGTACTTACAGAGTTCTCTTGCAAGATGAGATATCCACCATTTAAAAACACTTTGTAACCCTTTCTACCAAACTTCTGACTAATATTATTGTGAATAATGGAACAACTGCTCGGACACTATGGCAACTCAGGTTTAAGTGGAATATGAGGAAAATTTGTCACAGCTGGAATCCAAATGCATTTTTTTGAAACAGAAACTATGAGCACACTATGAGTCACTCTTTCAGTGCCAATGGACACAAAAAGTGTCACCCGATGTCATCCTCATTTCAAGTCTCGGTGCTCTAAATTGCTCTTTGGAAGACAGGTGTTGTAGATATTAAATTCTCTGTCCACAATCATTACAACCGCAGAATGTAAATCCTGTTTTTGGGTGGATTTTACCTTTAAATCGAAGTCCAATATGAGTAATTCTGAGTAAAGAGGGCCTTAAGGCCTTTACTCACTAAACTGTCCTATCCTATAGTATTACAGAAACAGCTAAATTGAATTTAGTTCTATTCATATTTATTCATACTGTATGAGCCATTTTGGTATCAGGCCCTTCACTTGATTCTGGTGAGCACACGCACGATTGAGCCAAATGTTCTAAATACAATGAAGTAATTCCACATTTACATTATGCCAAACTTATTTACTTATGATTACATATGATGGAAGCTAAGATCAGCCAGGAAGATTACACACAATTAGTGCATCATTGCTACATCGCACTACAAGAATGTTTTCATTAGACGGGGTCCCCAGGCAAGATGAAACGTATGACACATAGAAAGTTCCAGGCAGAGCAGCACAACAATAAGCCATCTCTGCTCAAGTTTAACATGTAAGTCCTTGTCATTAGCCCTGGGTTTAGTTTGCTCCATATTCCTGGCGTGGGAGCGAGTGTTGGATGAAGAGCAGGACTAGATTGACTTGTCAGCAGTGTGTTGGTTAGGCCTGTCCTCTTCTGACCCGCCTGCGTCATGTCCCGTAGCACACAACTAGTCTTTGCAGCCTTCATCACACTCCGCAGCAGCTATAAACAAGGCTCTGGGCCAGGTGTATCAGGTGACTTCCCAGTCAAACCCTACAGAGGGATTCAGCCTCACTGGCATGACTTAATTCAACAATGATGAAACACAACTAAGTGGAGCACCATTGTTGGTTTTGTCATTGTTGAGTATTCTTGAAAGCTTGCCTTACATGGGCTTTGAAATAAAACAATAGATGAGAGAGAGTTGGACAAGAAGATTCATGCGTTCTTCTGGACACACGAGACCACCCGGCCTGTGGCCTTTGATCCACAAAAACATGAAGATGGCTGATAATCCCTGTGAAAGCCCTTCTTGAGATCCCTTTTCTGCACACACACACACACAGATACGTAAGCAAGCACAACACGTGTAACAAAAGAGCAACGTTACCCGGTCATGTGACCTCACGGATAACTGTTACAGCACACAGGAGACGTTACTCTTGTATTGTGAGTGTGGATGAATTCAAAAATACATTTTCAGATATTCAGGCATATATAGTGATCAGTATTGGTTTTACAGCTTGATTAGTATAGGAAATTTTAATATTGACATTTTATTCTTTTATTTAATGTAACAAATCCTAAAACCCTGTGAAGTTAGATGTGCCACACCTAAATTTGGCTTTAAAAAAGAAAAGATGGTTGTTTTCTCCTCCCTATTTATCCATTTGCCATAAATAACTGACCTAAATCACTGAATTACAGCACAATTCGACATTGCTACATGCCATTTAAATGTGAGATACAGGGGGAAATTGTTGCAGAATAAGTGTAACATTTGAATTTTATGGCGAGCTAACCCTATGAAGATGACCAGATTATGTTCCTAGGGCTGAATGTAATGTGAACAAGGACATGAGTTCATGTTTTCCTACAGTTTATTGAGGAAATAGAACAAACGATTTCTGGTGAATAAAGTCACTAAATTTAATTTATAAAATTAAATTAGCTTTGCTGGATCCTTCAACTTTTACCCTGTCCTTGATTTCTTGGTGGGTTAGGGGTGGATTTCCAGTCTCTTGGACCGGACACTGTGGTGTGAGACGGTATTAGAAGCGAGACAGGAAATGATGCGATAAACCAGGAAGTTGCCACTATTGTTAGGACCAAAAACGGAAGTTCTGCTTAGAACGATATGCTCAGGAACTGGACCTCCATGCAGAAATCACACAAGAAAGCACATGAAGGCACCAAACACAAAAAACACACACACACTCAACGTAATACTAAGCTACAAGTGATATATCCTCCAAGAAACTTCCTATTTGGCATTTGAATATACATCTACAAAGTCTGTAGTTTCTTTTAGATGTATTTGATTGATGAAGGAATAAAAAATATCTGCTGCCACAACTGCTTTGACAGAGTTAGTAATTTACATTCCACAGGCTTTGTAGTGTAACAAGGTGGAAACACTGAGGTCATAATTTAACATCCCAGTAAACAAGGCCAACAATGATTTTATCACCATAGTGACATAGTTCAAAGCACTAAGAAGCTCTGACAAAGTATGAATCACATAAAAAGTACAGAAAAAATGATCATATATACATATATGTCATAGAGGAGACAGGCATGTGATTTCAGGTTAAGGAATAACACATTTAACAAATTCAAATGATCTGTGTCTGTGTAATAAATATTACCGAGCAGTGATAGTGAAGCAAACTGTTGCTGCGGCTGTTTGGTGGACTTCAGAGATGACTCTAGCTTTGCTAATAAGAGGTGATGAGGAGGCGATGACCAGGTCACAAACTAGATTTCTCATTTTATCACACCACACGATAATTCTTCACAGGTCACACGCAAGCAAACAATTACGCCTTTGTTTACCTTTTTAAACCTCCAGATTCAGAATCACAACCCGGCAGTTATTCCAGTCTGACTCGACAATCGCTAGTTTGCCGACACGCATTTCACACCTCTCCTCCACAGATTCAATTAAACCTTTTTACAGTAAGGCCCCGGGAGAAACACGCACATCCCTCCACTCTGCTTTTCAACACACCCCTCCTCCTCTCATCCCTCCTGTTACACACATAAAACGATTGGTGACAGAAATGGGTTTTTTTTCTCTTGCATTCGAGTCTCCATGTCACACGGCATTGATTTACGCATCCAAGCTATGCTTATGTTCCTTCTCGACATCCCAAATTCTCTCACACAGACAGAGAGACAGACATGTAGAAAATATAACTGGCATACAAAGCGTGGAGCCTTCAAATGGCTTCAAGCAAGCCGATGGTTAGCTGTGTTGAGCATGCTCTCTTTGTGCGTCTTTCTCTTTGGCTTTCCTTTGCTCTAACAGATCTGCTGTTTCTATTCACCACACAAACCTCATTATGAACAAGGACAAAAGGGATGTTTGTCAATCAGAACATGATTAAATGGGATTTTTGCATGCTACCCACAGCGACAGACAAACTGTGTGTGTGCACACGTGTGTGCAAATGCATAAGCGTATTTGTACAAGTGAGCGCCCAACAGTGACAGCCAGACTGTACAAGGCGTCAGGGAATAGGTACGAAAACCAATCTCCACCAGCCATGACCAAAGCTCTGTAAAATAATAAAGAAGAAAAGCCTTGCAGACAGAGGCTCAGACGAAATAGGCCTTTCATTGGTTCATTATGGGAGCCGACTCACAGGAGAACACATCTGGATTACTCATACAGCCTTAATCAAACAGCTGGCCGCTAGTACGACTCGTTCAGAAGGAGACCACAAGGTTAATATATGTCAGTGTGCATGTGCGCTTTCATGTGCATCTCGTTTACAGTTAGTTTCATACTCTAATGTGGCTAATTGTGTAAAAATTGATGTTTCAATTATGGTGAAAGTCAACTCAGAGATGGTAGAGAATGCCCCCTCGATGTGGCTGTCTCCTTGTTTGTTACTATGGCAACATGGTAGTCACACAGAGAGACGGTTCCACTCACAAGAGCGATGGGAGAGAACTGGGTCAGATACTATTAGCAAATAAATTTCATTTCCTTTGGTTGTTTGTTTTACCTCGCTTAGGTGCCATGTGGGTTTAAGCACTAATAGGAAATCTGTGTGTTTGATTCATTTAGGGATGTTTTTGTACAACTGAAAACACACCTGACACAATTTAAATGGCCTTGATGTGATAAACTATGAATCTTGTATTTGTATTTCAATATTATTATCGACAAATATAGGCTCCATGTAGGCAACCCTTCCCAGTGTGTGAATTAATCTTTCCCTCACAATCAATGCAGCTGTTTTTACATCCTGTGTTCCCTCTTGTTATCCAAGGAAACCTTGGATGTAGTTGATAAATAAACCAAACCTGATGTTTGCTTGCATCCCTACCGCTTTGTGAGCTCCATATCCCCTTGGGGAAATGTTTGATCGCTCTGTTGATAATGCATAGCACAATATACAACAGCTTCTCACTGCATGTGATATTATTGGACTCCTCAGTCATTTATTCAAAGGAACTACAAGGTTGTTTGAGGACTGATCCTGACAGTTTTGAAAGTTTCTAATCAAAGAGCCTCCCTCAGCATGAGGCTCGCAAGTGAAGGAATGAAACAGAAATGTAACACAACTTTGATTTCATCAGATGATTTAAAAATTTTGGAACACGAGGATTCTTAACTTTCTTGACAGAAAACTCTCTCTTCAAACGCCAAAAGTCGACCTCCTCCTATCAGCTCAGGCAACACAGAGCCAGGAGGAACTGAACGGGTTGATTTGTCATCGGAGTTTGGGAGCGAGAGAAGTCTTTGAAGCAAGGGCAATTCCAGGTAATGATTTCCAGAGTGGTTAAGTTCAGAGAGATGGGGAATAGTCCTGGTACTTGACTTGCCAAGGTTAGACCATGCACACATACGCACTGCGATGCACATGCGCTCTGAATAACTCAGACAGATGCTACAGCAAGTGGAGACGTAGTATAAACATCCAGGGTCGGCACTTTGATGCCTTGTGTCTGGTTTTGGGAGGGTGGTCTTCTAAACTGCCCCCTCATACTGCCACATGATCAATAGGCCTGTAAATGTTTTAGCGCTGGCGCTACAAGGGACATAAAATATTGAAGTGACAGAGTGAAACACAACCTCGCTGGGATGAGGGGGGGATTGTATGTGTGTGTGTGTGTGTGTGTGTGGAGGGGGTGGGGGTAACACTAGAAAGCCAGTCAGCATTATAAACTACCCTATCAGTCACTCTACACCAGTGTTTGTATGAAGAGAGAAAGAGAGACAGGGAAGAGAGGTTGTAAATGTCACAGCAATTTAGCCTAAAACTGTCTCTCAACTAGTTTACATTGATCTTTAAGTTGGCAAGCGATTGGTGTTCTAATGAGAAGATTAACCGTATTTCATTTTCACCGTCTCATCAATAATACTTGTCTCTGTCACAGGCAATCAAGTTATCTGTCCTCACATGACTATACACAGAAATACACACAAACACAGGAGATTCAAGGAGATTATGTATTTTTTCGTTTACATATAAACCATTAAACTCTGGCTTTCCATTCAACAACTGATGACATGAGAGATTAGCTTTAACTACTCCTGTTCCACCCTTCCACACACTTACAAACACTCCACTCAGCTCAGGCTCCACAGGATTTACTTGAATGTATATACATAAAATGAGCTCAAACCCAAACATGCCTGCTCATACACTTAATGTATGCAGTGCACATTCGGGTAACTTCTAATGCAACCAATTGCGCGGAAGCATAGCTGACCTCAGGTTACAATGGGTGTTAAATGACAACTGGCATGAGTGAGTGGAAGCTGTCAGTGAAACTTTATGACAGGAGTAACATGATAGGCTGTGTTTATGACAAAGGAAACTGATCTCTGCTCGGTAGGAAGCTGGGCAAAGGGAGATGAGGAGATTAAAAATTTACTATTTCAAGGAAAAAGTCTGGTTTATTAAAACTTGGATCTTATTTTTTTGAAGTTTTAGCCATCATTTCTATTGGTTATGATAACATCTGACATCGCTGCAACAAAGCCTGATAGGGCAAGAAACAGGAGCAGTCAGACAGATCAGACAGGTTATAAACAATCCCCCAGGTTAGCCAAACTTATTTTCAAAAGAAAAGAAAGTCAAGCAATACAACTATGAAAATAATACCCAAGTTGTTATAAACCAGAATTTTCCTTTAACCTGAGAATGAGCAGAGAAGTGAGTGTGTGCAACCCCTTTCGCTGCTCATGTCCAAATCCACATTCTGCATTTCCCAATATACGGACTTTGCTGCAACCCTCTTAACCTGCGCGACCCTGTGACGCCCTCCAGCAGAGACTCAGAAACACAAGCACATGTTCATCTTTTCAAAGCATGTCAAAAGCCCAATTCTAGTTATGAATTTTCTTTACCTTTTTGTTTATTTTTTACACTCACTGTTGTTATTTCTCTGTTAACAACTCACCAGAGCAGCCTTCAATGTGCTGCATGTTCATCTTAACGCTGATGACAGATGAAAGCTAACATCTAGTACTCGAAAGAGTAAAAATTTCACTGATGCCAATGCATGACATCCTCTACAAAATGAGTTTACACAGGCATTATGGCCATGAAACCCAATCAGCACATAAATTACCGTGTAATGTTTCAGTCCAAGAAAAAGACCAAACCGGAGTTAGCACTTTTTCCAGTAAATGGCAGCATTATGTAACAGAGTTTTGTCTCAAGGTTTTGCGTCGCCCTCACTTTCCTCCTGTGTGTGTACATTATGTGAGAGAGACAGGGCTGACAGATGGCTCAGGGTCCAAACTCACCACCTCGCGTGAGTAGTGGGCCTCAGACCCAGATCTCACCCCAGTCTCTGCCCCGGGCCCAGGCCTTAACCCAATCAGAGGGATGGATAAACCAGACACGCATATGTGAATATTTACATACATCTGCTAAATCTATCCCTTAAGGGAGATAGGATTGAGAGGATGAGACAGACCGACAAATAGATTGACATGAGGGGTGGAACAAACCAAGACCAAAGAAACTGGGAAAATATTAATTCATAAGCACTCTCTTGCTCAAGTTTTCTACCATCCCTAAACCAGATCAAAGTCCTCTCCTTGTCCTTGTCCCCTCTTCCATCCTCCATGCCCCTGCAGCAGTTAGCTGCTGCGAATTCAGACCAGTAATTAGACTAATTTCCCCACAGCTGACTCACCCTAGAGGTGGTCAGTATTAAACTGTATGCCAGATGGAGAATACAGTGCTACGGTGCTGAGATCATTGTTGATAATTCACTTTTTCCCACCATTCAATACATGAACAGTAACACTGAGTGATGGAACATGTGGGAGTGTTCGTGTGGCTTAGTGTGATTGTTTCCAAGTGTGCACTGTGCGAGTGAAAAAGTCAAAAAAGAAAATGGGGCAAAGATGGCCAAAATATTCAGCTCCTTATCACAAATTAGTTTTTTGCTTAAAAGGAAATTTTTCTCATTAAAAAAATGAAGCACCGATGCACCAATGACTAATTCAAATCGTGACGAGTGGAAAAATGGATGTCATGTATGGAAGTAATTAACAGAATAGTGAAATACGGGCATTACAAAACCAACGCCACTGCAGCTATGCAGCACCCTTAGTTGATATGCAGCCAACACTCAGCTACACTCCTGTCCTGATTCTTCATCACAGAGAAATGAGGCAAGCAACTGCTACACTGCCAACTTTACCGTGACCAAAATGGTCTGAGGAGATGGAGGGAGAAGGGAAGGTGGGGGGGATGAGGAAGAAGGGGAGGGTGCCTCGTGTGATTATAGTAGCTGTAATTGATCAGGACATTGGAGTGAGGTCGAGGGGGGCACTGGAGTTAAAAACAGGGAGGGGTGGGTTACATGAGATTCTGACCTTAACCTCAGAGACCCAGCAGGGAAATACTACACAGACCCATGTGTGTACACAGAAACCCTGAGGTTTACTGCATGTATAAACACACCGCATACTGTACTGTATATGGTGGTTTCATTATTGAACTCATGCATGTGTATATCTGGCTCAGTGCACAGGTACAGTAAGATAGACAAAGTGAGGGAGAAGAGCAAAGAGAGAAAAAAGAACAGACCCAGAGACACAGACACAAAGTGTGGACTATTTGAGACCTGTCCACAGTAAATCACAGTAATAGTTCTCTTTGAAAATTCCCATAAGAGAGGACCAGCAGAAGGACGCCGCTGGCCAGCTTAATAGCACAGATTAAATCTCTATAGCTGGACTATAAACGGACGTCTCTCTGTTTCCATAGGTCTGCTATAGCCTGCATCTCACATTACCTCTGTCCTGGCTCTGTGGTCTGCCGGCTAACCAAACCTGACTCCTACCTCCTTTGTCTCTACTAGGTGGCATTCAGATTAGAGCAGTAGTTCCCAAACTGGGGTCCAGACAACACAAGGGTAGCTTGAGGGGCCACTGAAGGGCCCACAGTCAGATGAGGAAAGGTTTGTCACTTATTTTTCTGTCTCCGGAAGTTAGAACAATGACACAATATATTCCCAAGCTTCCAAATTCAGCCAGTTGCTACAGTCAGAATTGCCAGTCATGTAGCGCACTGGCGCCCGAAACCCTCAAAAGAAACAGCTTAACAGCCTGACATATTAAGAAATTACTCTTTGTACCATCAAAATTTGAGCCATCAGGTCCAATAAAAATTGAAAACTCATATAGTAACTCCAACTATTATTTTTGTGCCATTCATATGTGCGGAGATTCGATCAGCTCAGTCATAAAGGACTCTAATGTGCATGTGCTATGGGCTAAAAGATGCAAAAGCCCGAACAACTTCTCCTGCATATGCACCCATAAGTCACTTTCATTGGAATGAATGGGGGCACAATCTTGGAACACTGTATCTGCATCTCTTAATACTCTTTGAGAACCAAAACAAAAATTGGGAACCAAATACAAAATAAAGTTAACTAAGTTAACTGCCTGAAGTAGTTTCACTAAATAGTAAAATCAGTTTCACGTGTGATTAAAATAAAAATGACTCTCGAAGAGCATTTATCTATTCATCTGTCTCCATCTGTTTACTGTACTTACCTTGTTGGCTAGCCACATTTTGCACACTGCATGCCCTGAACTTATGTAAATCTGGTGCCAAATACAAAAAGGTATCCATAGTCTTCCATATATGCTAACTGCAATGTCGGCAAAATTGCAAACTCTACATCTATCTGATATCAGCATGATATCTTATATCCTACATCCCATGTCATAACCAATAGGCTATAGGATTTACTTTAATTTGTGCTCACTTGGGTTGACACTAAACATTCTTTCACATATTTCTTCTCACATATACTGGAGTATGCCCCTTTCTGTCCCAACGTGAATATGAATTTGGGTGGAAGTTGCGGCTAAGCCTCGAGGATGGAGCTGTCAGCTGTAATTCTGTCACAGGTGTTGGGACGTAAATGTACCTTTGTCTCTCACACCTGAGAAACCCCAGCACATCTGACACAGTCATCCTGTTTTGTCCAGCTGAGCCCAACCCCTGGCTTAGTGCACGGCACAGGGAGAACCCCACCCCTCTTCTACTGGAGGTTTCCAAAAGAGGGAGAGACTGATGGCTAAACCAGGCAGCATGTTTACGCCCCTGATCCAGGTCTCAGATACCCGGTCCTCCATTGCTCCACCCAACAGTGGAATCCGAAGGAGTCTGTCTTGGCCTGGGGACAAACCCGACAGATGAAGGAGTCTGAGCTGTGGCATTTTTAAGTCACTCCATAAGCCAGCTGTCAGCCATGAAATAAGTGTGTGTTTTTTAATGTGAGCACACTCCAGCCAAGGTGACCTCTCAATGAACGTGATTATACAAGTCTCTATATTTGTGAGCCCGCATGCATATTTGTGTCCACATGCGTATGAATGTGTGTGTAAAGGTCAGCTGTGTCGAGGGAGGGGGGGTGCACAGTGAGCACATACATACAAAAATGAGTGAATGACTGATTTATTAGGTGTATAATTGCCACAGCTCTCCTCTATCTTGGCTGTAGATCTTGGATGTTCAGTTTGTGTGTGTGTGTGTTGGAGTGGGCAATGTGCAACATAGCAGGATTAATGGAACACTCAGCACGCTAACTCCATGCAGACCACCAGCATTGCGTTAACCTCGTACACCAAGATATTGAGACAGAAAGACCATGAAATCGTGTGTATAGCTGAATATGAGCCTGTTTGCCAGTCTACCTGCACGCCTGTCCATCTCATTTTCGTCTCTCAGTCCTCTTCTCTTTCTCTTTTTTTGTGTATAAGCGTATGCTTTTTATCTTGGTTGAATATTTTAAAACCTCAAAGTTAGACTTTCTACTTGGAGCGGATCAGGAGTTTAGCTTTTATCCAGCATCTCTTTTTTTTTTTTT
>NTHP01000009.1:1135191-1163319 GCA_003416845.1 Oplegnathus fasciatus
TGTGTGTGCAAGCAAGGTATGAGGGAGAGAAATAGCCTGTTTCAAGGGCGTACTCAGACAGATAGAGGTGAAGTCACACTTACACGCGCACACAAGAGTAAGCGGTGATGAATTGGCTCGGCCCCACCTCCCCTGACCCGCTTCTACGTCTCTCATTGTCATGGTAACCATCAGCACCTCCACTGCATCCTGCATTCATGCTTTCACACCACATGCTGCCATCCTTTTCATCACTCCCTCTTCGTCTTTTTTGTACCCTCACTTGCACGTCTAAAATGTGCTGAGTCCTGCTCTTTCTGAGCTCTTCATTTTTTTTTACTGCCAATCATCCATATATTCATCACCTTCAGCTCTTCGCTATGAAATATTGTTCATGTTCATGCAAGAGCATCAAGTCGTACACATATATAGCTCAATAAAATCCTTGGTGATTTTTGTTATACATGATTGGACTAAGTGAATGTGTGTGAGTGAGTGATTTCTTTCAAAATGGAGTAACAGAAGTAAAAAGCTGCAGTAAATACCAACTGAAATGCTATTTTTTTTATATCGTTCAGCCTTAATACATGTACATTTATTGGCTTTCTATTTCTACAGGGATCACCTCGTAATTTCATGCAGCTCAATACAATTGCATTATATGGTAAGGTACAGCCATGACTTTAATCAGTCAAGATCAGATCAATTCATTACCGTCATTGCATGCTTCATTACAGCATACGGTGTAAAGTGTACATTGCGTTACATGTTATTCACAGAGTAAGCAGTATCATCTGTTCTGCACTTCCTGTGATCTCAGTTTCTCCATCTGGATGACTTGAAAGAACCATTCTTTAGATAAGAAACAAAGGCTTGAGAGAAGAAAATACCCTTCGATGGATTCACATTAGCCCTTGTATCCGGTATTAGAGCGGCAGATCCGGCACTCCAAGATTCTTGCAATCAAGCAGCTCCTCTATAATCGTCCCCTGGAGCGGGGCACCAAATGCTCTCAACAGCCCGCCAGTGGTGTGGGTGTTTACCATTGTGCACGTGTTTGTGTGTGTTTGTGGGGAAGCACGTATGCATGGGCATGCGTAAATATGTGTGTGTGTCTGTATGTATATATGTGTGTGTGTGTGTGTGTGTGTGTGTGTGTGTGTGTGTGTGTGTGAACACCATTTGACAACATCAGCAGCACTCCCAGCTTTCTAAATTGATATTCCCCAACAGAAAGTAGGACGCCGGCCAAGATACCGATGTCTGCCTCCACTAGAGATACAGAGAGACGGCACGAGAGAGACACTGCATCACCAACAGAACAGGGTTCCTCCATTAACAATCCAGGCTGACACAGTCCTTAGAAGAATGGTTTGTACCATCATTAGCAGACACAGACACTCCTTTATACTGTCTCTGTTTGTCTCTTCCAAACACCACACAAAAGATACAACAATTAATTAACCTGTGAACTGTTGCTGAATGTATGTATTGTATGTATTCTGTATACAACATGCAGTATTTTTGACATCTGGCTCTTTTTTAGCTTCTATATTGCCTGTTTTATTGGTCTTGTTTTAGATGCATCACTTGTGATTGGCCTTTAATTTGTGAATACATTTGTACTGATATATATATATTTAGACATGAGGTTTAGTTGGTGTTGAGAAGAATACTGCGGATGAATCACTAAAATTCCCTCCTTGCAAAACCTCTTTTATTAAGACATGGCTGAGAATCAAAACCATGTTTTTTCCTCCCCTCTGTGTGAAAATGAATGAGTAGGACATCAGATTCAATGAAAAATGTATCCCTTTTCATCTTCCAACCAACCAACTGCTCCCACTTGCCACAACAGTCCCGCTCTGCTGAGCCATGATGTGAAAACATTAAGCTGTGGTGAGTGACAGCAGCTAGGACACCAGATGTTGACATTTAAAGATGGCTGGTCCAACTCCCTCCTGTTGGCAATGCCTTTGATCCCTTTAGTAGGAGCAGAGCAACATCTTTAAGCGAGTGTCTGATTGCGCCAACATCCAGACTGTTTAATTTACACCTCGTCTGCTTTCCTTTCTCACGTCTGTGCACTTTGACTTGAGAACATCATCTAGTAGCACTTTTACTGCTAAATTCTGCGAGATGGACATGTTATTTCAAAACCAAGAGATTTATTCCAAGTAGTATAAAGAACTTCCTAAACTGCGCACTGCACACCAGGGTGTGTTAGGCCGCAGTAAATCTGATCCAAAACCACAGAGCTGAATTTGGGCCACATGCACCAGAAATGTTGGTTCTCCTAAATTGACATTAAATCTGACACATCCTTACTCTAAAAGTTAAATCACTTACAACAGCGAGACAGAACACAGGCCAAATCATATGATTTACCTAACCTCAGCCAGCACCTATCGCCCAGGCCAAACTCCTGTAAATGTACTCAGTGTGAGGTTAAAACAACACATAGCGACTACTGTTTCATGTCAGAGAGATTCATCTTGGAGTCCTTACATGACTCCAACACAAACACCTTATGCATGATCTGACTGCAAGACATGCTCGTATAAAAAAAAAAAACTTTCTGTCGTAGTCCTTACAAGAGCTCTGTCCAAATTGTAGGGTGGGAATACTGAAAGGCACAGCGACAGGCAAGATGAAGAATCCTTTTTCCTTAATAACGAGTTACAGTATGGTTGTCAGAAAAAGATAGACCACCCTGAAGCTCAAAGTGGCTTGAAGCAAAATTGACCAGAGTATGAAACCTGCCCGCCTTGTCAACAATGTTTAAACTCAAGAGCTTAGAGAAATAACCAAAGCCATTATTGATGAACGGCAAACTCAAATGCATGTATTTATACGTATATTATTAGTGTCAGTTAATTAATGTCAGTGGAGCTTTACAAATGTTACAGTGAACAAAAGAATATCATAGCTATTTGTCCTGAAATGATTGATAAATTAGGCCTTGGCCCAATACATATAAATTTAGAGGAAAGGATAGACGAGACTGCAATAAACACAGTGGTAGCTTCTACAAAGTCCAACCCACACTGAGCTGGTCGTCAATTCAAAAGGAAAAAATACAGTGAGGTTTATTCCTCATCTCAAGGCTGCTTATTAAATTAATAATCTGCTTGTCCTTGCATGGACGAGTTCACAGAGTCCAGAGGAACCTCCAGAGTGTCGAAGATGCTTCTGCTGAAGGAAAAAAGAGTTTGGGATGGAGGAAAAGTTATTAATCAGGCTCTATAAATACATTTTTCATTTTCGATTGATTTTCTGTTCCAACAGTTTTATCCCCTTTCTGATCACCTCTCCAGTTGTTGCCATCGCTTTCATTCATTCCCGTCCCCGTCGCCCTCGCAGCTCAAGATTTGTACAGTTCATCGAAACAAATCACAGCAGTTGCCCATGCAAACAGTACAGTTATTTCCACTCCTGTAGTCCTTCCAACCCTGTCTGACAGACCACAGCCAGCGACCACAAACACACATGTACGCTCACATGCACGGGGGCCCACAGTGGAAATAAGTCTCCGACTTTTCTGTGGCTTTTATCCCTAAAGCCAATGCACCAGGGTTTCATCCTGTGCTTTTTTTCTTCTCTGTACATGCATTTATTTAAATTCATACATCTACCCATAATGTTGTTTCATCATAAATGTGTATTATATAAATATATCTATATATATATGTCCAGTGAAATGCCCCACTTCAGCCCATGTACAGCTCAGTGAAACCAGACAGCAATCAAAAAAGAGGGGAAAAAGGGGAGTAGCGTAGGTTACAGTGGGCAGGTGGGAAGTAGGAAGATATTCTCTTAAAAGATTCCACTCTGGGGGAGTGGAAACTTTCTTTCACTCTTTCTGGTGTTGCTCTAACCTTTAATAGACATCTCGTGGTGAGAACTATCCTTATAAAAGCTGAAGTCCAAAGAAAAGACAATACGAGGTGCACGCATGACAGAAATGCATCTGGGAGATGTAAAGAAAGTGAGAGACGTGATGTGGACCACATTGAATATAAAATGCTTTTTGTTAGTCGTTGCCATTTCTGTGATCTCATATAGTCTCATATAGACCAGGCAAGATCGGCGGTGTTGTTTAATACTGTGTCTTTTGGCACCGTGAACGCAACACTAGATCTGGAATACTAATGTTTCCCTCTCTCAGCATCTCTCCACGTTTGAGTTCCTGAGGTGAGAAGGAAGAAAGAAGAGGACAAGTGAGATGATTAAATGGATGATTCATTTGAGAAAACAAATATCTGTAGCTGCACAGTCTTTGACCCCTGAGAGGAAAATAAATAGCGTGGAGAGAGCTGGGACAGACACAACACCAGAGGAGCAGAGTCAGCCAGATAACAGCTCCAAGGCTGCTGCTACAACACTAACACACAGATCCACACACACACACAGATGCACAAACAACAAGTGAAAGTCATGCCTTAGAGCAGTGCAAAAAAAGACAACATAGAAAAATGAATTAAAGAACTTAAATCATTCAGCTCAGCGCTCAGAGAGAAATGTCTTTGTCACGCCCAACTGCGACTTCAAATCTAACATCTATCTCTCTGTAAAGCCGAAATGACAGAATCTGATACACTGGGAAACAAGCGCTTTCACCGCCCTTCACCCCTAACTTATTGACCACCTGCTGTCCCGAACTGCAGAACCCCTCCCAAAGCAAATACAATCTAGAGAAACACAGGAAGCATACTAATTTACACCAACTTAACTCAGTGTGTCATGAAATTAGATTAGTGTGACCAAATGAACTCTGGAGAGCCTCAGGATCACCTGCCGCTCGCGTGTGGTGTGTGTGCGTGCACTTTTTGTGCGTGCATTCAAAGCCCCGTGTGTGACTGTGTGCACTTGGTCCTTTCACTCTCAAACTCCAGTGTGCGAGTGAGAGGGAGGATTCAAGCAATAAGAGATGAGACGGCGACAAAATGGAGGCCCAGACAGAGAAAGAGAGGACGTCTGGGCGGCAGATAAGTTTGAAAAGAAACACAATGCGAAAAGCAGCCCAGGAGAGCTGGAATAGAGAGATAGGCTGAAGGGAAGAGACAGATAGAAGAGTGTGCATGTGTGTGTGTATGGTTACAGTTTCGTCTGTGTTGTTTATGGAGGATCCTGTGCCTGCAGCTGTTTGATATCTGCGTGTGTTCCACAGTCTAGCGGAGCTATCTCAACTGTGTTCTTGCTAAAGCTGAATGTGTCCACCTTGTCAGTTTCAGACTGTGGAAACTCGCTGCACTAAAGACAAGAATTTGCAATTCACAAGTTTCTTTTCTAAACGCCTTTCTCCATTACTGTGTAGTTTAATCTGCTGATATTCAGGAGCTCTTGTACACTTGAGCCCAGAGCAGCCAAAAGTGTTTCTTGGTTGGGTCTATTTAGTAATGCTGAAACAATAAGTCAATTAATAGATTAGTTGAAAATGAACTGCAACAAGACTGATAATCATATTGGCATGTTTATCTTTAAAAGGGTTGTCTTTGAATTCCAGTTTTATTTTTTTTTTTAGGGAATATAAACACATGGGGGTCACTGCAGCAGGATGGATAATATACTGATGCATGTTTTAGTGTTGATCGCAACTGCCCAGCAACAACAAGCAGCACAGTACAAACAAAGAAATACTTTCCATACTTGATAGTCTCACTTACTGATGGGAGATTGATTCCCTTAAAATTGAGACCAGTACAGGAGCAATGAGGGTAAAAGCTCATGAGACATGAGGTAAAAACGTAAGGAAAAAAAGGATGGAAAGCGAGATTACTCACTAACAGATGAGATGAAGAAATGGAATAGAAACCAGTCGGACTGGAGAGAGACAGAAAGAGAGAGTGAGAGAAGAAAACCCCTCACTGCCATATGGTACAGAGTATTGGGCTTAATGAGGCGTGAGGCCATCCTCTCCACAGAGGCTTTGGCCAGTCAGATCACACATGAATGAACACTCTGATAGGTTTAAAACACAGCATATGCCAACAGCTAGTGATATGGAACCAAACTACTGCTTCTGAGGGAAAAAAAGAAAGACAAAAGAGTGATTTACCCAACCCGGGCCAGAATCCAACATCCACCAAAGAGCTGGAAAAATGCTCTCGCAAAAAGAAGTCTGATAAGAGTTTAACATTTTGAAGCTGATTGCTACTGAAATATTCTAGCAGAAAGAGAGATATGAGAATCGGGGCTCTGAACTGGTGCCTCCGCCAAGAAAAAAAGAAAAATTGCACTATTGTGATATATTGACTAGTTTTAGTCTTAGTAGATTTGGCAACACCTGCGGTTACCGGAGGTAACAGCAAGTGTTTTACTTATAAAGATCCCAGAGTTCCGTTCCAATTGACATTTCTGTCAACCACTGGGGTCAGAAATCAGTCAGAAATGCAACAGAAGAAGAGTAAATCATGTATCATGTTTGCAGCGCAGCCAAACAAAAGGCAGACTCCATTAAAGAATGAAAACGACTACATAAAGAGACAGTTACAGAATACAAATGTGGTGAGTAGTTATTGCTGGAACAAGACTTAGAGTCCAAAGCCATGCCACTACTGCTGATGCTAAGCAGGGGTGATGTATATAGTACCATGTTCACCATCTTAGTTTAGCATGTCAGGATGCTAACATTTGCTAATTAGCACTAAACACAAAGTACAGCTGAGGCTGAGGGGTGTCTTTTGGTACTTTTGCAAGTGTTTGGTCATTAACTAGAGTATTAAATTAAGACTTTGACTTGATGGTGCCGCTATATGAAAAGTCGTGAATGTGTAGTACCAAATTTCATGGCTATCCATCCAATAGTTGCTGAGATATTTTAGTCAAACAGACCAACCAACCGACAGACCGACAGTGCCATCCCTACAGTCATGCCGCTTGCATGGCTAAAAATGGGGTTCGTAATGAATATTTCAATGAATATAACCTTGATATTTCTAAAAACACTCTCACAAGTTCAGACCTTCTGTTCTTTTAAGAAAAACATTACCACCATCAAGTTAACAAATAAAGTCCACCTCATTATGTAGAAAGTTAAGGGCATGAGCGTAAAACCAAAATGAATTTAGTTCAGGGCATCTGAGCCTCCAGTAGCAAACAGGTGATGAATTCACAGTAAGTGTTGATGGATGTTATGAGAATAGTTCACATAGCAGACACACCATCCTGATCCCTCATCACACACATCCTGTCAACATCGCTGGCAGCTGAGAGATGAGCGAGTTGCTGAGAGAGAGCGGGAGAAGGAGACAGAAATACAGAAACAGAGAGAAAGAGAGTAAGCGTGTCAGAACAGGAGCCAGCTGTTAACAGCATGAAACGATTCGCCAAATTTTCGATCTCTCTGCTGTCTGTTTGTGTGTGAACCCGAGCATTTGTCAACGCTGATCACCTGTTAGATGCAACTGAGGCATGTAGTGACAGTGATCGCTCCAACCTGAACCCTTTCTTCACTCAGCTATTGATCCTAGCAAATTAAACAGACTGACAGATTAATTAAAACACACAAGATAAAGTTTCAACAGAGCAAGACCGCATTAAAGCACAGCTGCCACTGTACGAGAACAAGCAGGAGGGAAGACATCAAGTGGACAATAAATTTCATCTTCCCCCCACATTTTCAAGCTTAATAAAAATTAGAGTGTGTGTCTGGGCTGCAGGAGACCGTGCAAGCTCCAAGTGGAAGCTGTGGTTTGGTCTGGCTCTGGTTTCCACGGGGGCCAGATTCAACGCGACACCAGCAGGAGACTGGTCCGGTGTCACAGAAAGCTTAAGCTGAACACCTTCCTGTTTTCAGTGTCACCTTATGTCTGTAGCTCTATTGGTTTATCAAATGCGATTAGTCTCAGTGTGCATGCATGTGTGTTTGTTTTAAATATGATTAGTCTTTCCTTATGGAGCCATATAGACTCTAGCCACAGGGTCCCAGACTTTGGACTTCACACCAAAAGGGCTGATTGCTCTGACAGGCAGACGTGCTGTGTTTATTTAAGTGGGTTTGCGGGAAGTTCAGGAGGACTAACTCCACCTGTCAAAAGAAACCTTTCTCCTTTCCTACATGTTTTTGCTCTATTTCAGTCACCTTCACACCACACTCACTCTCACATGTTCTTGTTGACTCTCTCTTATTTTACCTGACTACCAGCAAAGGCCTGCTCAGCAGGTGAGATAGTCTGTCTGTCGGTCAAAAAAATGTAGTGCGGAGCAAGATTTGACTGGTGAGACTAGAATGAAATCGCCAACATCAGGTCAAAATTTCCCCCCTAGCGGTTTGGTGCATGACAGCATTTCATCAAATGGGCAGCTCTAATTTAATGAGAATATTGTAATTACATTCATTGAGCACATCTGTGCTCCCCAGAGGATGAGCCATTTCTATTTTGGGTGCTCCTAAACCACTCTTGCACAAGTCTCAAGTCAGAATGTCAACTTCATTTGCAAGCTACATCATAATCTTGGGCATATTCGTGTTCCTTTGGGGATAAACCCTTTGAGTTTAATGGCTTTTTCTGCTAGTGCCTCTGCCTCACGGCAAACTTAACAATTTTATCCCCAGTGCTAGCAAGGATGTGCAAATAGCAAAATCATCAATGTGATTCGCATTCTGTCAAGCATTTTGTACTGTGGGGCGTAAAGAAATTTGCAGCCTCTATGGGCCCCTAGCATGGCTTCAAGGTTTTATTCATGTTTCCAATTTATTTCCTTCCTTTATTTCTTTTTGATTCTGAGAATTATTCATTTTTAGAGCATGGTGTCAAACTGACAGTGCAGTACCATTATACTGTTGTACTGCAATACCAGCAAGCCATTCTCCATGTCTTTGTACATCTCCCAACCGAGCACATCTGTGTGTCTGTTGAGATGATTGAGGGTTGTTTAACAGGCTTGACCAAGAAACCACATGCTGAACATCACAGGGGAGATGCATCACCTGCTGAAAGTCAGTTCTTGGCTTCAATATTGTACACAAGTACACATACACAGATTTATGACATACAGGCATGCACATGTACATATAGTCTTGTTCTCAACCATCTAATTTGCCATCTAACTTTTGTGAGGGTCCTTTTGTTTTACTTGTATTCCATTTTTTTATTCTTTAATCAGTGTTTCTTCTAGCTTCCAGCTCATCTGTTGATGTCTGTTGGTACTGCATTTGAGCCTTGGCAAGAGCATGCAAGTCACTGCTTGTGAGATCTGCAGTGGCTTCCCAGCGGTCAGGTCATGCTGGAAGTGAGCATGTCATTGGATTTGACAGACACTCTGCAAGGCACAACCCACACAGGAAGGAAAATACGCTTAGACTCCGAAAAACACACATCATACCCAATGAAAAAAGAGCAAGAAACCTGAAAGCAATCATATCAATTCAGTGGCATTCATTCAAACAGGCCCACACAGTTTAGATGACTTCAGAAACTTTTGCATGCAAATAAGACTTTCTAAACAATGAAAAGGCTCCACTCTAAAATGTCACTTTTCATCATCAGCCACAGTTCACACTGTTCTCATGATCTCCACCTTCTCAGGATATGAACCTGAATCAGATGGATGTACATGCACACACACACACACGCACACACAGAGGCACCATAACCTCTCCTGCCTGGGAAATACTTTAAGGAAGCGGGGGAAGAGGAAAGCAGGGAAACCAAGAAATAAATAACTCCTTTGTGTCGCGGCTACATAAACAGTGCAGCACATTACAGATTGCTATAGTAGTCGAACTGATAAGAAACTTCCTACACACTGCTGGTGTAAGTATATGTGTGTGTATGTGTGAGTGGAGAGTGAGAGAAAGCAAAAGAGACATCATGAGAAAGATATAAAGAAAGAGAAACAGACAGAGAGAATTCAAGAGAAGGAAAAGAGAGATATATGGAGCCTGGAACTTAGGAGAAGACTAGTTTTGGCAGAAAAGAGAGAGAACTACCCCTTACCTTATGTGCATGTGTGTCCCATTCCTTCAAACACTTCTTCTGAGAACATATTTCCTTATTTAGATATTAAGCCTTTGCTGATTTTCCCCCATTTTTACAGTGTCCAAAATTCAAACCGAGCCAGCCAGGCCGGTATAATAATTCCTAAAGCCAAATAGTGATTGTTATCTATTGTAAATGTTGATACAATTCTGAGAACATTCTGCTTTCGTCTCGACTCTGTTAGGAACGTGAGGAAACCTCACAACCTGAACATCTTGCCAAAGAATATCACACAAAAATGTAAACGGGGCCCTACTGGACCACCTGACCCAATTCTTCACTTTGTCACTATCTTGACAGAGTAAAATACCAAATGCTTCACAATCTCGACAGTTGGTTGGCAGGCATATGGAGAAAATACAGAACAAATCTGGAATGGCATCCATTAGCCTATGATGTCAGGTCTAACATCATTTGTGTGTGTCCTATCTGAGTAGCCACATATTCCACTGGCCCAGAAAAAGTTTACTCCAACTAACATTATCCTGCAAATCGCAGCCCCTGTGGGGAGACTCTCGCCCGGAGACTCTTGGCTCGGTCCGAGCAAGCCTTGAGGAACGTGCCGGAATGAGCAAATCAAGCCTTATTCACTCACTCTGGCATACTGGAAAACCACCCGTGATGTCTGGCATGGGATTACGCCTGCACCTAGTGCCAGAATAACTGCCGGCTAGGATTAGAAAAACGACTAAGAGTTGATTACAACTGTTGCAACCACTGGAATTGAGGTCCAGGGGGTTGATTTTGTTGGTTGAGGGATATAATAATTCAACAGAGCAGCCTAATTAGGAGCAAATTACAGGGTTCAATAATTCAGCAACCGACAGCCTGTATCTGTGATTGTAAAGACGCCTCAGAAATAAATCATGTTAAGGCTGTATTTATCCACAGCCCTTTTTTCTTTTCTTAATCCTTCCACAGGTCAATCCACCAGTCTTACTCCTTTTATTTCATTTGCATTTCATATCCTCCTCTTCATTACACTACCTTACTTCCCTCGCCTCCTGTCTTCCCTAAGGAGCAGGCCCATATGCCAGTTTCCACAGAATACCAACCAGCCATCCTTTCCAAATACATGTTAAACGAACCTGCAAGAATGTGAAAGTCAACTATTTATCTAATTCCAGTTCGGTTGGTATGATTAGGGGTCCGAAGCCTTTTATTAAAACCACAGCACGTTTAAGTTCGAGCAGCAGGCTTTCTTAAAAATGCTGAGAGACAGAAATGCTTCTTTTTCTATTCGTCCACTTCATAGCAGAGGGGTAAAACCAACCTGTAAAAACAGTTGGTCTAAACGGTACATGATGCCAAGTTAAGACCTTGCTGGAAGACAAACAGCCAGTCATCCTTTTTCATTTCTCAGGAGAGGACCTCCTTATACATAAGAGCTGCTGGAATCAAGATAAAAGCAAGTCAGTCGAGCTGCCGCGAGATAGTATACCGATACCAAGGGCTCACCCTACGCTGATGGCTTGGTTACCATGGCAACCCTATGAGTTGAGAGAGAGGACATACCAGCACAGAGTAAATCTCCTCACAAAAGATTCAGGAATGCAGGTGAAGTCTCCCTCCCTGCATTTCTCTCTCTGTTTCTTTTTTCTCCTACCTTTATAAATCTTTTTGGCTCTAAATGAACACATTGAATGGCTTCGCTTCTCCTCTCATAACCCAGCTTTTATGAATCACGTCACAATGTATCAATGCTTCCAAGTGCACCATCCTTTTCTGAAATAGGACTTTGAGACGGCTTTTCACTTCAGACATGACTTTGATTTCCAGACTCATTTATATTGATGTATAAATCAGGCTTTTGCCAGGGGAGTAATCAGAGAGAGCTTAAGGGGAGGGTGTGAGTGAAAAGAGAGAGTGAAGAAAGAGATGAGAGGACAAGGGAGACAGTGAATACTTGGTTTTGGCTGCATAAGTAGGACGATAGCGTTGCGGCCAACACGCTGCAAGATTGAGCACCATGAGAATTAAAAACGGCAGTTCCCCTACAAAATAAAGAGGGGTGGAGTGAAAGAGAGCTGGATAAAAGAAGACTGAGAGCAAAGGGAGGCTGAAGGCAGAAGGCTGGAGAGAAAACTTCTTTGGGGTTTTTCTTACCTCTAAGAAGCAGGTCCCAGCTGGGGTGTTCTCCTTGATGGAGGCATTGTAGAAGTTGCTGGAGAACACAGGTGTGTTATCGTTAACATCCTGCAGCACAATGTCCACCTTCGCTGTTGATGACAGAGGCGGACGGCCACTGTCCGTCGCAACAACGGTCACACTAGGTGCTGGCTCTGATTCGAAATCCAGAGCCGTCGCTGTGGTAATGATCCCCGTTACCGGGTCGATGGAAAACCAATCAGAGTGAGAGTTTTTGCCCTTGAGGAGACTATATCGGACATCCCCATTGGGGCCCTGGTCCTTGTCCCTGGCAGTAACCTGGAGAACAAAGGAGCCAGGATGGACAACCTCGGGAATAGTCTGTCTGTAGGCCTGCTGGTCAAACAGAGGGGGGTTGTCATTGACATCAGTCACCTGAATAGTGAAAGATGACTCCGCCCTGAGGGGAGGCGTGCCGGAGTCTGTGGCCATAACCCTGAGGTCATACGAATCTCGTTCCTCTCTGTCCAAGACCTGGTCAACATATATCAGGTAGATGATGCTGTCCTTGGTTGTAAGAGCAAACTTCCCGTCACCCCCCTCCAGGGACACGTTCACATTGGCGTACTCTCCATAGTCTGGGTCGGTGACAGAAATTCGAGCTACATACTGGCCTGGTTGGGCCCCTTCCGAGATCCTCGGAGAGCCGTCCTCACTGAGGAAGATGATGGTCATGGTGGGCTGGTTGTCATTGTAGTCACGGACATGAATGGTCACAAACGCATTGGTCACCTGGGAAAATGGTGGATTATTCATGTTACTTAGTGCTCAAATCAGTCAAAATCAGTAAAAACTGAAAACAATGACATAAAAAAACAATGATAAAAAAACAATCATTAAAAGCACAGCACTTTATGCTTAATGCATTGTAATAAATAACCATAATACAATTACCTCAGGGTGGCTAGCGTTATCCCTGGCCTGGACCACCAGTTCATGGACCCTCTTCAGTTCATAGTCCAGGGGCCTATTCAAAGTGATGACCCCTGTCTTGATATCCATGACGAAGTAGCGGTCAGGGTCACTCTGACGCCGGTTGATTTCATAAAGTACTAGACCATTATCGCCCTCATCCTCATCTGTTGCAAACACCTGCAAAGATAAGACAATCAAACACTGAAATTAAAATTACTCAGGAACATCTGGATTTACAGAAGCAAGAACTATTATTGAAGTAACGAGTAACTCTCTGAACACTGACAAGACTCAAGCTAACCTGTAAGATGCTACTGCCTTGTGGGAGACTTTCAGAGATAATAGCGTGGTATCTGCTCTGATTGAAGACCGGCGCGTGATCGTTGATATCGGTCACAGTCACTTCCAGGGTCATGGATCCCATCCTTCTGGGTGAGCCCCCATCAAAGGCCTCCAGGACCAGGGTGTACAATGAGCGTTTCTCTCTGTCCAGCAGTCCATGGACCACCAGGTCTAGATATAGCACCTTATTAGCACCTCTCTTGGTCTCCAGTCTGAACGCCTGGCCTACATTGCCCTCTCGAATAGTATAGCCTTGGGTGGTGAGCTGATCCTTGTCCGCATCTGTCGCAGGCTCCAGGGAAAACCTTGTCCCCACTGCTGTGTGCTCAGGGATCTTAAGAACAGCTTTCTTTTTGGGGAACACAGGTGCATGATCGTTAATGTCGTTGACAGTGATTGACACCTCGATGGTGTCTCCCGTCACTGTCACAGCGATAAAGCTATAGTGGTCCCTCTGCTCACGGTCCAGACGGCGTGCAGTGGTAATGATGCCCGTGTTTTCGTCGATGTTGAGATCGCTGCCAACGCCTGTGCCCTCATGGTCTGAGATGAAGTAAAGACTTGCAGTTTTATTAGGCGGTAACCCAGCACTGATGTCACCAACAATGGTCCCTTCCGGCTGCTCTTCATCCAGCTGGAGTTCCAGTGCTCCGAGGACAATTGTAGACTGAGCAAGAACAAGGATGATGCAGAAATAAAAAAGTGGCTTCCGTCGCCAGAGACTTGAACACATATAGGGTCCACTGACCCATGCCCTCCGTCTTGACCCTTTACTTGTTATCGGCATGGCTGGGTTCTGCTACACCTGGGAGAAAGAAAAAGATTGAAGGAGAAAAACATCAGCCAGAGAAAAGATGTATTTCTACGAGTACAGATATATTTTATGATATGTGAATTGAGCAATCGAACAGCTTTTTTCATTCTCTACTTGAAAACATCTTGAAAATTCACTTGCTCCGATGCACAATATGAAAACGTCTTTTTTTTCAAAGTGGAGTATGTATCTTAAATCCTTGCGTGACAACATGCTAACACTTTTACAATCCAGAACTTATATTAAAGACACTGCCTGATGAATTTCAGATTTTTGCCCATAAAATGGACATATGACATATAACATTTTGGAAAGGACTCTTCAGCTGGATCAGGAAGTTTTGAAAGAGCATGAAAATGGAAGTCTAAGTCTGTCCAGGATCCACATTGGCTTGAACCACACTGAGGACAGAATCATAAACTATATTTATCTGAGGGATAACAAATTTTATTCACTGAGTGAGAACATTTTAAAGTGTCCAGAACGGTCACACACTGAAATCCCAGGGGAAAACACATTAAAGACACTGAAATGGACATCGATGTCCTTTGTAAGATTTTTATTTCATCATAGCAAACACACACACACACGCACACAAATACAGTACATGGAATGCATGGGAAAGTAAGTCTATAGCTGCTTCAGCAGGGCCTTTATAGGGAAAAGCAGTCATTTAAGACTGTAAGCTTAGCCTGTTCCCCACACTCTAAATCATGCACAAATCCATAAAGATAATATCCTCCTCATGTTAATGCTAAATCAGTCTTATCAGTCATAGACTGGATCTAATCATGAACAGATACACTTACTGTAACTGTCCACAAAGTCATGCATCAGTCCAGGGTCAAACACTTTTTGCCAAAAATTGTTTATGTTTGCTTTAACCTGCCTGGTGTGCCAGATGCGTGGATATGCCTCATCAGATGGCACATCGACTGCAAGAAAGGCAATCTAAATCTCACCTGACACTGTCTGAGTTATCCTGCAGCAAACCCACCATCTGGTACTTCGAGCAAGTTAAAACAAACACCAATAATTATTTGCAAATGGTATTTGACCCAGGGTTGACACACATACTCTCGCACACTACCATAAAATTCTGGAAATACACTCAAAACTGTTCTGGCAAATTTAACCCGTATGGCCGCTCCAAACTCTCACGAGATAGATGCACATTTTACCCCTTGATGAGATCTACAAATATTTAGATTATGTTCAAAATGAGACCAATTGTTTATGCATGTTCCTCTCGTATTTAGAAGGGAAGATTTATTGAGCATATAACTCTTCAAAACATCCTGCAATGACGAGGACCATCCAGGCCTGACATAACTCATTCATCACACTTCGAGACCAGAGGGATGCTGCTTTAACAATCTTCTACACTGATCGCAACAATAACACCTAAACTCAATGGAATATGAATGAGCCCTGCCTCCATTAGCTCATGCTTGGTATAAATTATCAAAACAATAAATGTGTGATGCAGGCAAAGGACCAGTAGCAGACAGTAGGTTAGTTGTCAATGGAGGGTGTTGGCCTTTGCTGGCCAGCCATATTCACCCAGACAATCACTCCCCCTGTGCATGTATAATCTGGACAGTTAACTTTAGGAATGTCTTCCACCTCTAGAGGGAAAGCCAGCCTGCTGTCGGCTGCAGTATTTGCACATACATTGAATTGAAGCATTCACACTCACACACGCAAAAAGACCACAGACTGCAGGCCGAAGGAAAGGCTGACTGCTATTCCATATACAATAGTTCATCGGAGTGAGGTTGCACTCAGCAGTGGGAGTATATTCACTGTATCAATCACCATAATGGTGACACACATAGAAATGCTGAAACATTTCCTTGTCTTTGAGCTGAATATAAGTAAGATTCCCTCATTTTCTCTTTTTTTCTTTTCAGTTTCTTCTCAAGGTTGTAGCTGTAGGCTCTGTTATTAATTTTAGATTCACTCCTGAAAGACTATTTAGAGTGTAGGCCTACACGACATATAAAGCAAATAAAAAACATTATTTTATCTATCCTGCAATCATCCACCACGCCAGCCTTTCTACTGACCCTGAGCTCCTGCGGTAGTTTATGGGGCCTCTGAGGAGGAGAGATTAATAAAGTCTATAGCCCCACTGGGACAGGGAGAGGGACACTGATACTGGCCCCTCTGGTACGGTCACTGACCTCTACATGTGGTCCAGGCGGCTGCTCTGGACAGTTGCTGAAGACCTACACAAAGAGCAGGGCTGAAACGGAGCACAGTCTGCATACACGCCCTTCTTTTGTTGTGTTTGTTTGCGTGTCTAAATAGTTGTGAGTGTTTGTGTCTAGGGGATTGTCTTGACCAAGACCAGGAGGAAAAGAGGAAAAAAGGAGATAAGTTGAAAGAAGAAGTCTGAGAGAGACAATTAGGGGTGTGATGATGAAAAGAAACCCTTCTACTGCTGAGTCAGAGCCTTTGGAGACCCCGCTGACGAAATGAAACCCACATACAGTACCATAATGCAGCCATGGAGAACACCAGGGAGAACAAAAAAAGAACAAAGCAGAGAGATGGAAAATGTGGATTGAGGACACAATAGAAAAAGTTACATTCTGAGGAGTGATTACAGTTTGCTTTGGCTTGACGGCCTTATTGTCTTTGGGGACCGCTGAGCTGTGTAGGAGAAACTTATGATTGAAAAATGAAGTCAGAAAGGGTGCACTGTACTCCAAAGTGCGTGAGTGCATAGATGTGTGTCTTTTTACGTCCTCTCTCCCTCATTGCTTCAGCCGAGTGTCAGTGAAAGGTTATATTGATGAACAGATCGCACGGCTGCAATCTGTCACTGTCAATGAGCAGTCGGTCCATGACATCATCTCCCTTTTGACGTGTGCTGTAATACACTTGTGTTTACCCTGGAAAACACAAGCTGATGAGGAATGGAGAGAGCAAGGGCTAAAATATAGCTCATGCTGAAAGGATACTGGCTTGAACAGATGGCCAGTGGAGTAAAAGACAACCACCTGATTCACTCCCTCTGGTGGCACTCTTTATAACACTCTGCTAATTATGATAAATTATGTTTCTAGTAGTTTATATGAATTAGAGAGTCTCATCTAAAATGCACACAAAATGCAAAAAATAAGTAAAACACGACAAAGAACAAGTTTCAACCTGTCTGTCTGGTTGCATGGGTTTTTATATGTCTGTCTTTGAACGCCTGCACAACACATGTGCATGCGAGCAGTGACATCATCTCTGTGCGACCACATTGACAGGCAGGGCAGACCCGGAGGGCTCCGTGCAGTCTCAGCCACATTATTATCTGGCATTGCACCCCCATAATCTGCCTCTGCTGTGCGCAAGCCTCAAAGCCTCAAATACATGGGCCTCTACTCTTAAGTGCTGTTACCATATAATAGAAAACCATAGTGTTTTCTATAAGATGGGACCATTTAAAACAGTATAGTATGTGTATGAGGATGTGTGTGAGTGCATCTCAGTTGTGAGGGATAGCTTTTCCTCATGCAGTGCCAATTCTAAACAGGCCTCTCTATCTCCCTATCCCTCCCATGTCCGTCCCTCCTCCTTCCCTCCGTCCGTCCCCTCTAATGGATTTAGCAGATCTAGTTGGGCACGCCATGGCTACCAGTGGCCAAGCAAAACAGGACCCAAAGTCACGCAGTTCCAAGTAAAAAATGGCCACTCCATACCGCCTCTATCTCAGCCATGCTTCTTGTGCTTTGATGGAACAGCACAGGATTGCATTCAGCTAGTTCCTCAGCGGTTCAGAGGTCTGGCATTGCCTGTAGATAGTTGGCAGCCACGCAACTGCTTATGTGTCGCCCAGAACAAACATAGCAGATCCTGTGATTGACAGATAAAGTCAGACAGGGGAAAGAATAAAAGGAAAGGCTGTCAAAATGAAATAAACAAGTTAACATCAGAAATATGCCTGTCATAAAGACGGACACTGGATGCAGCTTTGCCTCTGCATATTCAAAACCCCAACTGCAAAAATCATTTATGGAGGACTTCTCACATTTTGCAACATCTCTCTTGCAATCCATGTCATGCATGTCGTGCTCTATATGATGTTGATATACTAGATTGTTGAAGTTATGGTGTCAGTTAAAAGTGTAAAAAAAATCCTTTTTTATGACAGTTCTCAGCAAGTGTACAATTACAGGCTGGCTTGAGCAACACCAAATCTTTAAATGACTGAGAATGAAAGGTTAGGCCAGGTTGTGGTGAAACGGGCTGCAGCGGTCTGCAGTGGTAAAAAGCTTTGTGAGAAGGGGGAGGGAGGGAGGTCTGAGAGTCTGGCGGGGGGCAGAGGATGGAGGAATGCTTTGCATCTCAGTTTTCATGTCGCTTGGGTTGTGTGTGTTTAGGGGGATGACAACTACGACCCCTGTCTCCCTTTGAGTTGCCTTTCCCCGGATCTCTGGATATAGACGTCCCGTTTCCAACCCCAGCTGTCACCAGCACTGTGAGCATATGCATGTGTGTTGTGTGTGTGTATATTTAAGTCCCCTTCTATGCACATATACCCACTTCCTCTTTTACTTTTTCCTCCATTTAAGTTTCTACACTAAAGGTGGATATCAGTTTCAATTTATTTCCATAACTGACTCAATCAAACCCTGATCCAATGATTCTAAAGTATCGTAGCACCAAGCCCCACAGACAGCCAGAGGACCACTGTCTGGACAGTCACACACACGCTGAAATATACATGCACGTGCTGCACCAAAGCACAATCAATATTAATACTACTACGTTCTGAGAGAGTTCATGACTGTGTCATACAATTGGGTTACTTCACCCATGGGAAGCAGCCGTAAAAGCTCTCACAACCTGTGAAACCCAACCGATCTGGTTTGTGGCGACTGGTAGAGTCTAAGTAAGTAAGTTTGAATTAATTATGATGAAGTGAGGACCAGTGCCTTGGCTACTCTGAGCTGTAGCTCAATTGGTTGATATGATACAGAGTGACTAATCCAGCCACAAATACATACGGTAAAAGGGAAAGTGAAAGAGAAGTCGATTAAACTGATCTGAGGTTCAAATCTTACCCAGTTCATCTATCATCACGGGTCTTATAATACATTGTTTTTCAAATTTGATCATTACTTGCATCTTTTAATTTCCCTCTTAAATTTTCTTATCTAATTCAGTACTATATCAATCTTTATAAACTCTGGCACAGAGGAACCAAGCTGTAACATTTTTTCCCAGTCAACCTCAGCTCTGTGAAAACCTTTGTTTTTAATTCTGTCCATGAAATGTTGCTCTGGAGTTTTATTTTATTACTTATTTCCTACATAAATGTCCATGTCAGTGACATCAGTGAGGCTGCAGAGGGTGATGGGTGGGGAGGAGGGGGGACCACGTCATCGCAAAGACTAGTCAGTTCACAGTGTGAGTGAGTCTCTGTGCCAGGAGCCCACTGAGACTTAAGAGTGTGAGGCTCAGGTCCACACTTTGTTTCCATATCGCACTTTTTGTTTTATTCTGAAGAGCAGAGTAGAAAAGAATAAACTGGAAGACACTGATGATTATTCACTGCTCAAGGAAGTGACTGTTTGAATGAACATTTTTTTTTGTTCCAATCCAAAAGGTATTTGGAGAGTGAGAGATTTTTTTCATGGTTTGGCTACATACTCTCATTTGGATGTGAAACGATGCGATGAAAACGAGGTTAAAGTGCTGACATGTTGTTTAAGTTTTGTTTTATTCTCCGTCATAAAAGAGCAGCCATGCTTGTACATTATGTGTCGTCGTTTTGGGGTCAGTGCTATTTAACATATTATTCGATAAAATGCTTTTGGGTATGTCGCATCCCATTGCACTGCATGCAAGAAGCCCATAAACAGGTTCTTTGCAGCCGCTGTGCTTTTTCATTTTTAATTCATCTGAGTATTGAGCTATGGACTATACCTGACGAATTTATTCTGTAGTGTAGCACTATTACAAGTCATGACTGGTTGAAGTTATCAAATCAGTCTCAATTCACTATACAGCTACAACAGAACTTTAACTTACATATCTGCATCCCTCCACTAACATTCTTACTCAACTCCATGGGGATATTAGCTGGGGAAAAACAACTGCAGAAGACTCAAAAACTCTGCAGCAGCATAACAATTGAAAGCTGGTGCGATGACTCAGATTTGTTTATTTACCCACACAGAGGCTGTCAAGCTGGAATACAGTCACACACACTTACAAACTGCACCAGGTCCCGTGTGACAAAACGTCCTAGATTTTACTGCCCGACAGGCCAGAAGGAGAAAGGGAACATGACAGTCAGAGATGGAAGGAGTAGGGGAAGAAGTGGAACTAGAGATGCAGAAGAAAAGTTTGATTCTGAATGAGATTTCCTTAAAAAAAACATTGCCACGGTGACAGAGACAGAAATATGAAGAAGTTCAACTAAGTCAGAGTGAGTGCTGAAACACACAGATGTATGCAGACTCTCTCTCTCGCTCTCTCACACACACACATACACACACACATAAATAATGTACCCTCTGGACCATGAGTGAAGCCACGGGGCAAGTGAAAACACAGCCGGAGGTGATTCACTAACCTTCAAGGTCACACTGCCAAGTGAATTTTGTTTTTCTGATGAGTATGTGTGTTCGTGTGCGCGTGTGTATGAACATTTGTTTTTAAGAGAAAAATGGAGAAAGTGGGGAGGAATCCAAAAAATATGAGGACAAAAAAGAGTAAGATAATAAAACAAAAACAAAGAGTACAAGGCCATCAGGGGCCAAAAAAATAAATAAATAAATAAAAAGGCATGGTGAGACGTCCCTGAAGGTGAAGTAGCAGCTGCCATCTACCATCACTCATCGCCCCTCCCCATCAGAGCATGTTTAATATCCCACAAGGGCAAGTTGTCGAGCCGAACCAAGTCCATGACTCTCTGTCAAACATCATTACCTTACTAGTGAAACTGAGATAAATACCTTTATAGTGGCTCGAACTAACTGTTTCTCTATTCATGGTTTGCATTTTGAGATTCAGCCCTCTGTAGTGTAATGCAGAACATTGACTGGAAATAATTAAACGTCAGGAAATATTCTTATCATTGTTGAATGTGGAAAACATTAAAATGCACAAAGCATTACTTAATGGCCTCATTGGGCTGCACATTGTGCTACAAACGTGCAGCATGCATCACACACACAGGTATGGTTAATTCTTATTTAGTTATTTAGGTATTTTGTTATTAGTAAGTATTAGTAGAGTATTTTTAGACTTATGTGTGTGTTCCTTACATGACGCCCCTTGAGAATCATTACATTCGGATGTTAATGTGATGTAAACGCAATGCAAATAATCACTAACCACTCTAGAGTTGATTATACCACAATTCAAATTTCAGTTGCAATGTTTACCAAACTACTTGTTTTGATTTCTCTGCATGCTTGTGTAGTACTGATACCCCCACACACACTTGTAAGGACTTGTGTCTTGACTTACAATAATTCCCTGTGGGGTTATCCTAACCTTAAATGCCTAACCCCAACCTTTAACCTAACCTTAACCCAGTCATAATTCTAAAGCTAAAGCTCTAAAATGAATATTTAACTTTGTGGGGACTGGATTTTTGTTCCCGTATTGGAGGTGAGTCCCCACATGTGGCTATATGAACAGACACAATGTGGTGAATACATTAATACGCACACATGCCATATTATATTAGAAGAATCACAGCATTCATTAATGAACAGACGGAGGAAAAGTTCAAAGACAAAACACTCAGCAGATAGCCAAAACAGGGTCAGGAGACGGGAAACCAAAGATCCATCTTGTAACTTAAACGTGCACACTCACACAAGCAAGCACACACTAAAATCTCTTTCTGCCAATGAAATAATCAGCGACATGACCTTACAGCAAACCAGGCACAAAGTCGTATCAGGTCATGTTATTGTTTCAGAAAAGACATAAATATTAATCAAAGTGATAGAATGTTTTGTTGAAGAGTTTGCCAGCTAACAGAGCTAATTTTTTTAGGGTGAAAAGAGGTCAGAATCTTCCTAAAAGAAACGCTAACTGGCCTAATTTCACAGGGAGGGACTGGGACTTTGGTTCTTCTTTGGCTGACAGATCTGGGAAACTATCAAAATGCTGTAATCACTCATCTCTAGCTCAGAATATGGGACAGTGACTTAGCTTATTAGTTATTAAATTCTCCATCAACTCTCGAGGTAGTGGCGCGCCGGCAGCTGTTCTCCAAGAGAATGCCTTTGTATCATGTTACTCCATTATATTTCTTGTGGTAAGCCTGGGAATTAAGTCCGTCTGTCTTTGTTTTAATTTGCTCTACAGAGTTAAACAGACGTCAATACTCATCAGTTAATAATGAGCAAATGAAATCATGATAAAAAGGCAGAGATGTGATAGATGGGTTTGAGGCTCCAAATGAAAAATTTACTTCTGGACTGATCAATAGCGCTTTGATTCTCTGACAGAAATATCAATGGCACACAACACAGAGTAACATTTTTGATATTCCTAAAGGCCACTGCTTTCAATCTCCAAGTTATCAAGAAATAAAAAACTTTTTTTTCCAGCCAACTTTTTCTTTTCCCTCCTTTTGCCTCACACCACCCACACACAGCAAGTCTCCGAATCCCTTAACTTGCATAACACGTTGCACTACCTGAGATGCGATGCCCTACATGCGGCTCTCAGCTCGGTGCAAGCGTTTGAAGTTACCAGAAGCTCAGATCACCGCACTTACTTCATTAAAAACACATGAGACACTACACAGACAGGCTCTCTCTCTTCCTCTCTCTCTGATCGGCCCGCTCGCCTCAGAGCTTAGACACCTCTCATTCATCAAGCTCCCAGATGGGCAGAAGTTACCACATTTCATTCATCTACGCTCGGAGCCATTCCCACATTTATCTCTTCATGTGATTAATGAAATTGATACATCACTTCATTCAGAAGCATGTGTGCATATACTGCACGCTTGCCTGCCCACAGTCGTCCTCTCAATGGGGAAGAATCGAAGATCCGAGCAGAAATGTCTCTGCTGGCGCCTGAGAGAACAGACTAGGATACAGTGCTGAAACAACTAGTCAATTAATCGATTGGTGGATGGACAGATAATTAATCAGCAACAATTGAGACATTTATTGAGCAACTCCTGCTGGTTCTAGCTTTGCAAATGTGAAGATTTACTGTTTTATATCAATCTATGTGGAATAGGTTTGAGTTTTGGTCTGTTGGTCAGACAAAACAAGGGTTTGGAAATTATGACAAGCATTTCTCACTGGTTTTTGACATTTAGACTAAACAGTTAATCTATTAGTCAAGAAAATAATTGAGAGATTAATCAATGGAAATAGTCATTAGTTGCACCCAAATTAAATATCTCCATCAACTGGTATTTCCTAAGGCCAAACACTTGCTCGCGTGCACACATGCTTGCACAGAAACAATCTCACTTATTCCATCCATCTACTGCAACAACGAGAAACCCAGACTTCCAACGATCTAGCCACACTTTGGCACTCTGGAGCCAGTGTCACAGGTCCAACCCACGGCGGAGAAGCACAAGATGGGGGAAACTCGAGACAACACTGGGCTTTAGAGGACTTCCATCTGCAGCTTCCTCCAGGAACATAACAACCTATTTCCAGCAGCCATTATACCAGATCTTAATCATGAGCCTGCTAAAGGAATGGTCTGGCTACGCTGGTCTCAGTTTGGATCAACGTTTGTCGTCAAATTTGAAGATTACGCGGTAGCAAGTTGAGACGTTTGAAACTTGGTATTTTTGAAGGGCAGTGGAACTAGTCCAAAAGCAGTTTTGTTGTTTTTTTTAATTTAGCCAGTGTCAGTAGCCTTTCCCATTCAGCTGACCTGATCATTACACTAACAGGATCTCCACTGTCTGGACAAAGACCATAAAAAACGATGAAGACAGTTACTTCAGAACTGGGCCTCAGAACAAACAGACATGGAGTTACACCATCTCAGAACTCCAGCTAGTCAATCACTCTGCATCCGACGGGAGAGTCCAGTCATTTCCTTTGATTGGTTGAGTCAGGCATACAGTAATATCTTCTCCAGAGCAGCAGATAGATGGGTCTTTATACTGTAAGTAGCTCTGTATTTCCCCTGGGGAAAGACTACAGTACACTGTCAGAGTATAAGCTTCAGTCCGAGCTAAAAGATGAGGTATGACTTAGGAGGGTTATGTGTCAGCCAAAGCAAAATTTCAACCTGATGCTTTTATCTTTGGTTAATTTTTGATATTTATTGGAGAAATTCCACCAATGCATCGATATACTTAAAGCTCTGAGATTTTGGGTTCCACTTTCTCTGTATGTAAGCACACACACACAACTCAAATTTTACAGTGGTGTAATTAAATTTCACGATTATAATCACAGCAAGATGGCAGACTTGGTGATGGTAGCTGCCATGGCAACCAAGAGGCCCTGGGGGTAAAGTTAATGAAATGTGGAGCAATCAGCAAAGGGGATTCCTTATCAATGGGAATCTTATTTTCTGACTCTACTACTAAAGCTATTAATAACAGCCTGGCCTTCCTGTGGATGGATGATGCAAACAGAAGTGGCTTTCCAGGAAACCAAAGCTACTCCCTCACGCAATACTGCAGCTTAACACCGGTTATAGTTCACATGCTGCCTTATAAACGAAAATTATATGAAATCCCCTCAATATTGAGTCTTCGGTTTTGTGTTATGTCTAAGACGGTGGTCTGAGAAGTAAATAAAAACACCAACACTAACCCCAGGCATCAGCAGCGTGCAGTGAGTGAAAGACAGAGGGTAAATATTTCCACTAGCTACTTGTGGAGCCAGGAAAGGGGAAAACAATCTTATTTATGTTACTTTAGTCTTTTTGTTGGCTGTCATCTGCTGCCCATTCAAGACTATGGTGAGTGTGTGTGTTGTATTTCTATACCTGTGAGGACAAATGGGTTTTCTTTCCGTGTTATAACTGCTAATTGAACAGTTACAGCATTTGGTGTAAAGAGTTAGGATTTGGTTTGGGTTGGGGTACGGGTCATGGTTAGGAATATCATTGAGTGAGATAAAGTTAGGCTTGTTGTGTGTGTGTGCTTGTATGTGTGTTAGGGAGGGGGGGAGGGAGAAAGGGGGAGTCTGTGAGTCACTTTCCGATATTTGTACTCAGACACTGATTTCCCATGCATGAAAAACAAAATCCAGGAAAAAACAGTCCTGGTATACAATTAGAGGGATTTTTGTTTGAGCTGTAACATTTGGGTGGGAAGATGCTCTCTGTTTTCCCCCTCACTCTCTTTCTCTGTTGGCAGCACTCCATGATTTGAGTTGATGAGCTGAAGCAGATATTACACCAAAAGGCTTCACTCTCAACAGTTTTCTCTGCAATATTTTACGTGTAGTGTCTCTGTATTCCTAATTAACCATTCAGACAGGATAAAAACCATGCACATAATGAAACTTTACTCAAAAACTTTTTTTTTTCTCCTTATGTGGGTTTTGAGGGCGCCACAAAGAGGACAACGGTGTATACAGTACAAGCAGGATGTCAGTGTCAATGTGGGTGGCAAATGCACAATTTGATTACTCTGTATATCTCCAGAGTTTAAAGTAAACTCCCAAGATTGTTTGAGATTTGCAGAACAGCCTCAACTTGGACATTCCCTAAAATAATACCATTAGAATAAACAAAAAAAGTTCCTTAAAGGCCTTAAAGACTGTGGATGGTTGTATTATATTTCAGTTTGAAAAAAAGGCAAAATTGATCAAAGCATGAGTCAGATGTAAGATTCAAGTAGTAGAATAAAATGCAGAAACCAAGCCATGTTTGATGCCACGTTGCTGCCAACCCCAAATAATCCAGTATACAATGAAAGGGTTGGGGGTTGGTAGGTAGTGGGTACAATTACAACAGTCACCTCCCCCAAAAATTGTAATATCAAGTCTTTCAGCAGATGCTTTTGTCTGAGAAGTACATGTATTTTGAACACAGCCTTGATGAGCCTGACCCTGTCAGTCAGTATCATGCTCACCCATTCAGCTGCACAGAACCACATGAAGTGCAAGGTAAACAGCATTGTTTACTTTGTTGATAAGCTCTACAAAAAGACTTGACACTGAACTGAATGAATAGTCCTCTCTGCCTTGACTTGCATGTTACTGACAGTGTTAAAAACACAGGTACAGTAGTAATGGGAATAACATTAATAATCACAGCTCTTCTTGATAACTAAATGAGGATGAATAAAAACATCTTTCACAGGGAGGTCAGGGGTCAAGGTGGACACCTCAGCTGCCACAGTCCAAAACCTGCCACCCCAGGATCATATTAAATGGTGGTCTCGGCTCAAACTTGAAATTCCTCTTTTCGTAATTGCGTCCTCTAAAAATCTACATTATGACTTCAAAGATCAAGCCAAGGTATAACTCAACTCTATAGATAAGTCTTAATTGCCACAATTGTAAAAAGCATCCAGAGATTGTTACAGTCCTGTTGCTGTAAAGGAGTTCCTCTAAGCAGCTGACGTGAGCAATCATAAGTTGTTTGTACAAACATGAGCTGTACTCGGTGGCAGCCACACCAAGACATATCCATATGGTTCGTGTTAGAAAATGTCTTGCTGCACGCCTCATCACTCTGCAAGAAACCAAGCTCTTACTGGTTGTATGCAGACCAAAGTAGCCAGTGTACGGCAGAGCTGGAGCACACGGGACCACGTAAGTGGACAGTGTAATAATGCAAAGATCCGTATCCTTCCTTACAGCAGAAAACCAGGAGCTGTGGATGCCAGCGTACACCAGATACGACTGGAATAACTATTGTGGTTAGGTGCTTAAATATGCCCCTGGGTTCCCATTTTTAGCTTTTGGCCATGTAAACATATACAGACAGAACTGGCTGCTATAAATACACTTAATGACAGAAAAAAATACAATTGTGTCAGAATCTATTTGCTGGGTAACAAAACTACCTAAAATCCTCTTGGACTCATTATTTTTGTATGTTTAACATATTATATGGTCTATAGAGATAGTCCCTCTGCGATCATTTGGTTCTGTTTTCATAATCATACAGAAAAGAGGAAACCTACACCATCATCAGCAGAGCAAGCCCTGCTGTAGCTAATGGTACAAGTGCCTTGCTCAAAGGCACACAACAGTACTTCAAATTCTCTCCACTAATGACTCGCAGTCTCCCTAAATCCCTGCACTGTCACTTAAGTTGGCCTCCCCAGGAAAAAGTCCAAAGTATGCTGGCTCACTTTGTGCACTTCATGGCGTTTCCCATTAAGTGGTTTGGTCCTCCCTCCAAAACAAAGTGTATTCGCTCTGAGTTGGCAACCCTGGGGAGGAAACCACTGACTTACTGTTATTAAATAGTTCCATAAGACATAATAAGCCTATATACTGGCCTACTAGACTAACCTCCCATTCATGTTTAGCACATACTCTAAAAGGGGCCCCACTCTATTCTCATTTTCCAACCTGGCTGTTCAGCTGGCTTGGCTGTGAATGGTGATCAATAATCAATATGAGGCTATGCTGCATCGCCACTATCCATTGATCTCCTGATACTATTGTAGTCCCGCTAGTATGGTCTCCCCACATCCCAGTATAGCCCGACCAGCTACCAGCTCATGCATGCAAGGTGCAGATGCAGGGTGCACCCATGTATATGGAGAAGGAGAAGCTTCCACCCAAGGGGTGCTCGTTTCTCAACCTTTATCCCTCACTGATCAGTGAACGTGAACACGCAGAGGATGAAAATACTTACATTCATCTGACCCACTCCGCAGCTCTGGATGTGCGCTCTGGATATCCCCTCCAAAACTGATTAGTATGCAAACGGGTTTCCAATTCCCCCCCCAACGACAGACAATCCACCAGGACAAAATCTTGAATGGAGCCGTGCCGGCCAGCTGGACTGGGCTTTTTTTTT
>NTHP01000009.1:1167894-1208881 GCA_003416845.1 Oplegnathus fasciatus
GCTCTGTTTGTTTCCCGTTTACAGAGACAGGGCTGTGTATGAACACCGGACTGTTTTTTCAGCGCACACACAGAACGGAAAGCTAGCGGACCGTGAGGGGATACTCACTGAATTTGACAAAAACTGTTTTGGATCAGAATCGTAGACTACATCTTTAACAAGTGTTGGCTGTGTAGCCTGATACAACTTATTCCTCTGTGCCATAGAGCTTCACTGTTGTCCAACAAGTATTAAAAACACATTAATGAGCCACACCTTTGCACTGACTATGTTCCTTCAGTACAATGAACATGGACACTGTAATTTATTTTGAATCAGTTCAACCCACACTGTCCTGCTGCTGAAAAATACGGATGAAAATAACCCTAACCCTAACCCTAATTCTAGTCCCCAACAAATGCACCATTTCCTTCTGCTTAAGTAATGTTTGTCATAAACTACAGTGATTATCTGTTTTAGGAAATTATTAACTATTTCAAAAAGTGAAATGATGTACCTGTGAGCCATTTCCACAGATTTACATCTTCAGTCGAAACGAATGGGCCACAGACAGGGTAGGAAAGTTAAAAAGTATTGAGTAACACATCACTGGTTTTGGTCTTTCCATTGGATTTTTGGATAATAAGAAAAATATAGAATGACAACATCCTTATCCTTTAAAAATGTTTTAAAATATTTCTAGTTAGCTATTAATTTCAGGAAAGTTCAACAGCAAGTTTTATTTTCACATTAGAAAGAAGCATTTTTTAAATCCTGGACAATACAAAACTATATTGAAATGTTGCTCTAGCTTCACCGCTACTCAGCACACATAAGACGATGGGACTAGCGTTTTTCTTTTTTTCTCAAGTGCCTCCCTTTGCCACTGGCAACAAATGAAGATGTATTTGTCTTCATCTGTCCCTGCAGGGTATTCTTAGGGAGATTATTATAGCTTACTTTACTCTGAGGCCAGTGTGCCTACCATGCAACCACACACCGGCCCAATGAGTCTGGCTGTTCTTTCAAAGCTACTACACTGTGCATTTCTGCAGATGTCACTGAAAGGGGACCAAGAGTTAAGTATATATAAATAAGATGTACTGGATGTAAATCTATGGGAGAATTGATTTTGTTGTGCCTACAGAAGGAAAAAAAATCTGTTTCCATTTTGTTGGGTGTTGGCACCACGTTTCCTGTTGGTTATGTGTGGTTTCCTTCAGACCTTTTGAGCCATTTCAGTGACTTCTACATGTGCATTGTTTATGTGAGTTGTCTGTGTGGACGTGTGCAGCTTTTGGACTATTTTTGGGAGAGACTGAGGATAAATAGACCGAGGGATGACAGAGCAGGAAAAGGGCATTGTTATTAGGAGCTCAGAGCGACAGTGCTTCCCCAGAGCTTTGCAAAATGAAATCACACAAAATGTTCCACATCCAAACGGAAATTATGTCTGAATAAAAAACGTTTAAAGTTGTGAAATCATCATGGCAGCTATTCACCCCTAAAATACCTGCTATGTACAGTACTGTACTTTCCGAAATCCATCATTAAATCCTCTTTTCACTCAGCAAAGATTTCTTCTCATTCTGAGCCTCATATTTCAGTCTTATCTTGAATTACGTCATCTCCATAATGTGCTTAGAGTTGAAAGAAATGTTAAAACCTGTCTTTCTCTGACTGAACCATTATAACTTCAGAGGCTCTACTTCAGAGGCTGGCCTGCTTCCACTTGGCAAGCTTCACCTGAACACGGCCTCCCAGCATTAGCTGAACATTTGCTGAGAAACTTATCTTTTATACGTTCTAGCATGAAGGTCATAACTTTTTTCTTATCGAAAAGCAATCTTGAGGTAAAGAGTGAAAACAGGAAAGCAGCAGTCCAGGTTTTATACTGCAGTTGTGATGCCCCTTACTCTCTCTGTATCTTTACGTGAAGGCTGATATCAGAGAAGGAGATTAAACAGTTCCTCTGACGAGCTTCCAGGTTTTGTGTGATGGAGGACATTTATGGGTCACAATCCATCTGAGGTTTTCTCACTTTGTTGGGATGATCACTGCACTCACTTCTCTCATGTCCCTCATATGAACGTAACTTACCAGGTGTTATCCTGGTTTAAACTCATTTTTTCAGTTTCTTGTTGAAAACAAGGTGTTATCACAGTTCTGTAAAGTAATCCCAATGGAGTCCACCACAGGATGCAGATGTTAATTTTGCCACAGGGACTTGCTCCAAAAAAATCATTTCAAAAGCCATGGAGGCTGGTTTAAATATCAATGTCTATCTCTTCACTTAGGACTCTTTTTGCGATGACACCTTTTAGAACTCTCCTCTTCCCTCCTTTTCCTCTCCTCTCATCACTATCCCAATTTCTTTCTTGGACATTATATCAACACAATACCTGCAGACTGCACCCTCCTCTTCTGCACTCTTGTCACACTCTTCCCCTCCTCACTAATTTATCTCTCCACAACGCCTCCCTTCCTCCCTCTATCAGAATGTTTTATTGTTGCAAAGCAAATGCACTAAGCAGGCAGATCCACTAAATCAGGACGGCCTCGATTTAAGAACTGAGATTGTTTAGGTTGCGAGGAAACTATTTAGCTGCTGGCTGACTGACATGCTATAAAACCTTGGCGACCATGAAACATGGGCTTGATGGAACTAAAATGACTTTTACTTTCAGAAAGTTATCCTATTTTGTGATTGCAAAAATGTTTTGATTTGATGTATGTTACACTGACGAAAATATAAAACCTACTGTATGTATGATATATGATATGCTATATCAACTGTGCAGTGTTGTGTGGTTATAGCAAACAGTTTTGTCAGTGTTGATCAAGGAATATTCCACAGGAATAACATGAGGGAAAGCTGAAATGTCAGTGTTGCTAAAAATTCATATATGTGTGCAGAAAGTGGACAATCAGCTACAGCAGCTGTAGAATACTCGCTTGCAGTCCTCTCATACTGGTTCATTACTTTTAGTGAATAGCTGCTGAAAGCCCTCTCTGCACCACAGTGTGCTTCTAATACAAGCGTCTAGCAAACAGGAAGTAGCCAAAGCTGAGAACTTCCTGTATGAGCCCATCTACTGGCCGGCTTCTGCACTATGGGCACAGGAGGTTCCTGAATGCGTCCGTACTGTGTGTGTGTGTGTGTTTGCCATTCAGCATTCCATCCCCTCTGCTTCCTTCCCTGCCCCTGGCCTGCCGATACTCAGCATCGTGGGAAAGAGCGAGTCTCACCTCTACACACCACGCTCGCTCACTCACCACACACATAAAGCAGCAGAGACGGGGGCAGATTTAGTGGGTGTCGTGGACCAGATGTGCTGCCGCGTGGAGCCGCCATGAAACTGTGCCGTTAATGTGCCACCGTGATTCCATATTTAGGGTGAATGACAGATTGATAACGAGCCTGTGTGTGTGGGATGAGAGAGGGTGTTATTTTCCTCAAAGCTCGTTTGTTACATTGCACGTTTTTAACTAATCTGATCTCTCTGTGCATGTCGAAGGTTAATGTTCTGGACCGGACTCTCTCCCCCCCAGAACAAACATGACCCACACACACTCCCTTCCGTTGTTTTATCATCCCTAGATCCCCAAAATAAAATTAACAGCTTTATGTGACAATAAGTCCTCTTTTGTTTATGTATATACGTGTGTGGTGCGTGTGTAATGGGACGTCTGAACCTTGGCTCAGCCTGTAAAGTGTGTGTCGGGAGACTTCAGAGGAAGAGGAAGATGAGAGGGTCAAGTGCGTCTGGGGGATAGGTCGTCCCTCACGTTGCCTTCTGGATCAGCTGCTTCCTGTTTATTGTTGCGCTGAAGTGTTGTCCTATGAAGATAACGAGGCTTTGACCTTTGACTCCGTCGGAACAGAAGCACATCCTGCGACGGATGACCATATTGTTCGGTGCCTCGTCACACCTCGTCACATGACCGGAGTGACCTGCCACCTACTCACATTTGAACAGTTTGTACGTCATACTGGATCATAGTGCAGCATTATGATTGAATGGCTTTTATCTAAAATATGTGTTTACCTTAACATTATTATCCATATATCTATTAATCACAACCAATAACAATTAGCTGGATGTAGAAAAAATGGTGAACTCTTTGTTAACACTGACCCCCCCTTTTATTTCTCAAAAGCAGCAATCCAGCACCTTTTTCCAACCACAGAAACTAACTAAACGTGTTAAATCCCGCAGCATTTGGTCATAAAGTAGCACAGCTTATTTGAATATGTGCACTTTGCTTGTCTTATCCAAAGAGGCCCTTAAAAGCCTCTCACACACTGAATGAAAGTCAACAGAATCTGGCTTTAACACACAGAGCACAAAACCATCCCTACAGCAAAATCTGTTCTTCAATAAAGTTGAAAGCGCGAGTTTATGTTAAGACAGGAGGAGTTGATAGATTATATTCAAGGTTTTATGATATAGTGTTCTCAAAACTTTGCTATCTTCTTGGAATCAGAGAGCAGGAACTTAAGGCCACTTTGAGTCTGGAAAATGGTCAAGAAAAACTCAAAAATCGGCACTGTAACTCTCACAGCTGTCTGTGGCTGGAGCCAGGGCAGAAGCTGGAGAACTTTCTGCGTCCTTCCTAGAGTGTGATTTACGCCCAGATCAGTCCTCTCCCTCTGCTCCGACTTTGTTTAACTGTTTGTTTTTTTGGAAGAGTTTAGGATTTCTTTTCCAATAAATTGCTCGCTGCAGAAGGACAATAATCAAGATAAGGTAATGCTGGTTTCCCAACCAGTGCCACACACAGTACAGGTCACAATATGTTTATATTATGGAGGGCCGTCTGAGCTTTTAGAGGGATTAGGGCCAGGAGATGGAAAGGCTCCAACAAAGTTCATATTTGTTCGTAAGGATGTTTGAGCTAGTTTGGCAAAGTGACAAAAGAGACTTGGAGAAAGATGGAGAGCAACCGTGAAGTTAAGTTGAGGCCACGGTTAAAAAAAACAACAAAAAAACAGGAGAAACCAGAGCAGCTCAGGTTCAGTACAGGAGTCGTTTTCATGAGAGCTGATCACTGGAGTTCAAAAGCATATTTTATCTGTTTTGGACTGCTGCTACAGAAAGGACTGTCTGCTCTCTCAACTGCTACAGCCATTAACAAAGCTCGCGTGAGTAGAATATGACAAAATAAAAACCCACAGAAGGCTGTTCCAACAGTCTAAATAACAAGCTGAGATTGATTTACTTTTGGTTCTGAAACCCCCTCAGCACTGCAGTGTGTCTCTATTAGCTCTGCTTTGGAGCATTCAAGGCGTGTCGACCGCTAAACAGGGGGTTATTCATCTCTACTTCATCTCCACCGATGTAGGGACGTGACCTGTGTGTGTCCCTCAACATGTGACCTGGACCGTGTAGTCCACATCATCCAAGGTCTCCTTTTACTAACCGTTTTGTGAAAGGCACACACAGAGAGAGACAGACATAATTTTGTAAACACATGTAGACAGTCCTGGGTGCATAGTAAACATGGTAAACAAGGTTAAGTCCAGACTCCACACTGATAAGAGCTGGAGACGGACAGGAGCCACCAATGATACGGTGTGTGTTTCTAATGCCGGTCGTGCTTCTTCCCAAAACTAACTCACTAAACTTAACTTGAAGGTTTATGTCTCCTTACTTTGTGATTTTTGTCTGTTAATGTGCACGTTGATCATTACTCAGGAGGAAATGAAATAAAAGCAAAGTATGTACAGTAACACACATTCCAATAATGATCAGTATAGCTTAAAATCAATTCCCCTTTAATGTGGTTATACTGTTGCATATATCCTAGTGTAAGAAATCACAGAGGGTTCAGCTCATGTCGTGTTTTGACCGGTGAGTCCGTCCTCGGAGGCTTTAACTCTCTCCTCCCCTTGGCAGCTTGGCAGCCAGTAAGACCCAAATATTTACTGCGCCTTGTCTGCCATCTAAACACCCTTTCTACATGACATATTTATTCAATTATGCTTCATTTCACAAAGACAAAAAGAGCACTGCAGGTCCCAGCCAAGTTGTGAGCATTTTCCACCAACAACCGTACGGCCCCGATGGCTTTGATTCAAAACAGACGGAGAGAAACTTTGGATGCATGTATGACATTTGTTAAATACTCTCTGTAAACCATTTCGACTGGTGAGGAAATCATAAACACTACTTTTGCACGATTCAAGGCCCAGGTAGGCCGCTTGGAGTCGACAGTATGGTGAGGTGTTTTTTGGAATAAGGCCTTTGGCTTTACAAAGAGCACTGTATGAGCTACCAGTGATTACCCACCACAAGGGAGGTATTCTCCAATTTACAGGCTTAGTTCTCTTTTATTGAACATTTTATTGATTTTTTTTTACCATGCATAGCTCCACAAGTTCATGAATAGTCAGGCCACAACACAGAGTAGTGAGCTTTCAAACTTGCAGTATAGATATTTGCAAATGCTCCAAAATATTTATTTTAAACCATAGACCAAAAAGACAGGGTCTGCACTGTGAATTTAAATATTTGCAACAGCTATTATTTTTACAATATTTCTTTTGAATAATAGCAAATAAGTGGGATGACTATGAATGTCCGAAGAAGCCAATGCTGGCAGCTAATTTTTCATTTTCATCCCAGCATGCCTACTTCCATATGAGCTTGGAATATAATACATGTGGTTACACGGTTCAGCAAAACGTGAAGAACTGCTTTAAAAGATCACTCTGACATCTAAGCAGGGAAGCCCTTTGATCAAATGTGTGTTGTAGGACAAGAAGAGTGGTTTTAGTTCCACCTCTGTGTGTCCGGTATCTGTTTATATCACTACACTGCATTCTTATACTTAGTTAAACTGCGAATGATTAGTGGTGGGTTCAGCATAACATCATGACACATAACACAGTGACTACTGAGCACAATGGAAGGAATCTGCCCGCTCTGATGTTGGCACGCAACACTGAGTTGTTAAAAAAAAAGTGTTAATTTGGTAAAATGCATTCCTCTCAGGCTCTGTAGAATTGTTCCTCCTTTTTTGTGAGTGTGTGATCCAGGACCACATTTTGTTTATTTTGAGCGCTTTGGGAGAAATCCACCCATTTCTCAGCCCCTTCCATGAAACTTAATGAGGCAGTCTTCACTTCCCTGTTCCCTATGTTGCAGTAATGGCGCCTATCAGGCAGACAGTGAGCTGCCAGTCACCTTTGAGTATGAGGTTGACATCATTATGACTTCATTTTGCCTGCTCTTTTCAAAGTCACTCAAAGTCAGAGACATCTGTAAACCTGGATGCTCGAGGGTGCTGACATTTGTTATACAACCCACGTGGCCCCAGCTGGCACCCTTCTCCTTTTTGATTTTGTTTTGCTCTCAACGTCTTTTTTCTCTCTGTCGCTCCCCTCCTTTCTTAACCTAATTGTTGCTTTTCTTTCTGAGTTTGCCTCAGAGGCACAACTTAATGCTTTCTTCTGAAATATCTCTGTGCCTTGCAGAGGGAGTCTGTTTCATGTTGGTGAAGTGTGTCGGGTGAGGGGTGCAGGGATTTGGGGATATTGAGGTTGTGGCAAACAGGGGGTTCGCTCGTCTCCCTTCCAGGCAACCACTGTTTTATTCCCAAATTTTCCATGCATTAGGCAGTTATTATTTAACTACTGCAGCTTTCATACACATACACACACTCAAACACACCATACACGTGCACACCATCATGCCCATGCCCTAGAGGCGGGTTGTGCACAGGGCTTACATGGGGACAGAGCGGTCACTGTGTTTCCCATCATTCTCTGCACACACAGATAGCCCTAAATGGAAAAGCAAGGTGGTGTGTGTGCAACCGCAACCAGAAAATCTGCTGCACCGCTTAGGATACCCACCGGCTGTCCACATCACAGTGACCACTGATTTCTGAGCTCTGTAATCACCGTACACAGGACTATTTTAGTGCAATCTGACTATGGATTAGACAGCAAATTGCCAGGGATAGTGAGCGTTTCCATGGAGAGGGTGGAAGTTGCTTGTAAGGAATAATAAACAGAGTTAGATTAAGATTAGACGCGACGGTCTGAGAGCGGTGGCAGCTGGAGGAGGGCGTGTTTGTGTGTGCATCTATGATGTCCAAGCGTGTGCGTTTATTTAAAATCATGCAGTGAGATGGAGAACAAGGAGGCTTTTATATGGGGCAGAACATTGGAAAGATGAGAAAAGACAAAAAAGAATTTATTTCATTCTCACACTTAATCACCTCCATTTGTGCATGTCTAACTGATGACTTCTTCCTCATCCACTATTAATCAGCCGGCTGTAATGACAAGCTGACATAGCAATAAATGTTTATACTCCGTCAAGCTCACACATATGTGTTGGAGACCCACAAGCTTGTCCCAAGTCCTCCCAAAGCTGAATTCATTACAGAGTTTGCGGTTACAACTGTCATGAAAGTCAGCTCAACCCAACAATTAGCTCCTTTAATGAATAGAAATATGAAAACTCTGTCAGAATCCCTCCAGTCTTAAACGCTCCATCATGTATTTATTAAATGTGACTCTCATCAACTGGCAGGCTGCTGAGAGATTGGCGTACACGTACAGTTTGCATCAGCCACATATGCATACACACACAAAAATATATAGACAGCACGTGGACCATCTTTCAGAGAATCAGGAACATAAACTATGAAAACACACAAACAAAAAAACTCAGTGATGATTTAAACTGGAAGCCTCAACATGGATTCCTTGGTATTGCCACATCCTCCATCCATCCAGTTGCTTCCTACCCACCACGGCAAAAAAATATAACCCTTCTCACAACTTCAGCACAGTATTTCAACAATGACAATTGAAGAAGACACACATCTTTTTCTGCTTTTGCGTGGAATGTTTTCTTAAGTTGTGATGAAATTCTACTACATGATGGATATATTAAGAATGCTATTTTCCCCTCAACTTCATATGAAGGCATGTCTGAGCTCATTTAAAAGACAAGGGATCCAGAGTGCTGGTAAACGCAGAAAGCCTGTATGCAGATGGTATGTAAATCATGCCAAAGAGAAAGAATCTGCTCTGGCTCTATCAGTGATAGCGGCGTAAATTATTGGGGGAATAACATCACCGTGTAATGAATCATCTCTGCAGCAAAGGGGTCAGTGTTGAAAGAGTCGACGCGTCACTCTCATGAGGTCATTCATGGGTTTGTTTTTTGTCGCTGATCAGCTTCCAGAAAAAAAATCTAACACCTGGATTCACAACTTTTTTATCAAATCAAATACAAAGTTCAGTTCTCTTTTAGTAACTTTTAGAATCAAAAGTGGGACTTGAAAGCACCATTCACTGAAAAATAAACTCAAGACCTCCTTTTCCCTCTCACAACTCTCTCAGATTGGTCGTCAAATTCAAAATTACGTGTTCATGGTTTTGAACACATGGCATTGCCTTAGGTGATTGCTGAGCGTCGCTATTAGCTTCATCACATTCCCCAGCAACCAGCTTGGTCTCTAATCAGCTCTGAAGCTGAGCAGCTACACCCACACACACTCACCTGCGGTCCAACTGGTTAATTTCCTGAACATCAGAGAGAGAGCAGGGGTGGGTCGGACAACAAAGACAGGAAGGAGTTTGAAAAAGCGGAGGGCTTTGATAGTTATGAGCTTATTGTGCTATGCTAAGCACTCTCTCTATGTGTGCATGAGTGTGTGTGAAGAGAAATATGGGTGCCATGTGGGGTTGAAGGTGTGAGAGGAAGCCTAACAGGCCCTCTCATTTGTACACCATTAGATCCACTGCAATAGGCACACTCTGAAACTACTTTGATGACTGTTCGGGCACCTCGCAGAGTGCTCCAGGTGTTCAGTGTGACCATAAAAAAACTCTTGACTCTGAACACAGGAGTTCTTGTTCATGCTAATAGAATAATGCAGTAATATTTCACTGTGCATTATGTCTTTGAATAATATGAAACACTTCCCTGAACGCTACAGATTCCCTGTGAAGATTTACCAGGCATCAGCGTTTTTTATTCAGCCGCTGTGATGATGGCAGCCCAATAAAGATGGCAGGGGTCTGTGATTTTAACGAGACCCTTCATATGGCTTGTGGCTCCTCTTGTGCTTTCTTTCATTCTGTCCATCTGTCACTGAACATGCCAGCATTGTTCAGCTCTGGCTAATGCTAAAGGTCTGTCGCCTTCTGATGTGGTGGTTCTCTGAGGGAGATTTTAAACGTGGTGCATCGGAAGATTGGGGGGACAACAAGCAAGAAGATTTTAGATTGTACTTGATAGGAGGCAAGTGAACTGCGAGTCCAGAAAAGCTTAAGGGATATTATCAGAGATGTTCCAAAAAACAAAGTGTACTTTGTGTTTTCTGTGCGCACAGGTCTGCCTGTTCGCCTGCATTTTCTGTGTGTGCGTGTGAATGTTAATATACGGCAGTTAGTTTATTTGGATATGGTTTCTCATTTGTGCTGTATATCTATCTGTTAGTGTGAGAGAGTCTCATTTGGAGCTGATTCTGTAGAGCAAATATAACCCCCCTGAGGACACTGTGATCGGTCCCAGGCTACAGGGAAGATTTAGGCTGCTTCAGTGATTTTAATTTGCAGGTGGTTTTCATTTTAGTGACAGTATCATCTTCGGATTCTTGTCCTCTTCAGCTGTCTGGCCCCTGCACTCGGACCCACCCTCATTTTCTACGTTACCTAACTCCCATGTCCCCACTTACCCTCTCCAAACTGATGTTTTTTTCTCTTCACTCTTTCTCCGTCTCTGAAGCTGCAGTGAAAGAAAAAGGCACAGTTTAGCCAGCAGTCATGAGTCATTTGAAATAAAAACATTCAAGAGCTTTGTCACCCGATTGATGCCAAATGTAGCATTTTGACATCAAAAAAATCATTATGAGGTTAATTTTTTAATGTTTTTCAGTCCTACTGGTGAGACATTTGCAGCAGACACCAGTCTCCAGAGTTCATTTAAAATTTAGTGCCTTCAGGTCAGAATTCACTAAAACCCCTGTGTTAGTTTAAAGAAAAGGACTCAGCTCTCCCAGTGTAAACTGAGCGATAGTTTCTTATAATGGCAGATGGGAAGATTTTATAAGACCCTCAGCAAAATCTCTATGTTTATATAGTGTGTTTATCTTTTTCAGTAAAGCAAATATGAAAACTGTCAACTAGAAGAAATAAAGATGCTCTTTTCTAAAGGAAGCAGTTTATGGAAAATGTGGTCATAATTCTAAGAAACACTTGCAGTAAACGGCCACCGCTGTGGGATGGAACTGCAAATCATCTTGATATGGCCCCATTTTGTTCACGATAATTACACAAAAGTAAAGAGAGAGAATTATGTTGACAATGCTATATATATCGGTGTTTAAAAGTTCTGTATGTGTCACCTATAAGGCAACCTTTTTCCGAGTGAGTTGGTCTGACATACTGAAACATGAGATATAAAAGGAAGCGTCACAGTTCTGCAGCCCAGCCCCAAAACTGTCAGAACACACACGGACAAATCCTCCAGAGTCTTCTCATCCTCAGTCATTGATAAATCTGAGTTAAGCTTGCTCAGCCTCAACATTGTTGGGGCATGGTGGAGTGAACTCGAGAAAGTAGGAACAATTTTTTTGTCTGGCGTAATAATTTTTGGTATATTGATCCACAGAAACCTGACTGTATCATTTCCTTATTTTGTGCAGGAACAAAGGGGTCTGGAAAGGCTCATCCTCTGGATTCAAATTCCTGGCCCAGATCTAATCACCAGGACTGTTTGCAGTATCGATGATGCCAATACATATCTTCAGAGATATTTACAGCACAATGAAATATATATGATCAGAGAAAACACAAGGTTTTGTTTTTGTTTTCTAGGTTCCAACATATTGGAGTAAGCAAGATAATTATTAGAGCAAGCAGGGGGCTTGTGAAGCCAGACAATCAAGGTTTCTTTGTCAGTGGATCAAGGACTTCTTATCTTAACAAAAGCTCCACTATTGCATCTGAACTGATTAAAGACACTTCTTATCTTGGTCAAAACAGCAGAGAGAGCCAGAGAGAGGAAATCTGACATTTACTAACGCTGTCTCTTTTCTCATTTGTGTGTCACTGATACAAGCTTTCATTAAACTGTAATATGCCTGGAGAGGCATTTGAGAACTGCAACATTTGTGAGGCCAGGGGTTTCCAACAAACACATCAGGATGAAAGCGACACACTTAACGGCTCCAGCTGTGTCTCCCCTCCTTTTACACCATCCTCATCCTTGGAGTGACATCAACAGGACATCCTAAACCAACACTGCTGACCTCAGTAGACCTCCACTGCACATACATCCACTGTATGTGTGTTGTGGTCTGCTTTCCATTAAACTGCATCAAAGAAAGTGTTAGCTTTTTAAAGAGCTCTAAGCGCAGGCTGTAATTTACTAAATCTGTGTTTAGGATGTGTGCTTGGAGCTGGTGCAGTGTATGTGCTGGCACAAGCTTTTTTTTCTTAAAATACAGAGGGCAGTAGCAGACCTCATCAAAGCTCGACTTCTGTTTAAAACTCTTGCTGCCTGCTAAACTTACTCCCTGGAGTATTTCAAAGGTCATGCCCACTCACGAAACCTCCTCCATAAGCATGTACATAAACATTGATCCAAACACACACTGTATGAACCAATGCTGGGAAAAAGCTAAAGACTGTAACGAAGTAGTTGTAGTTAAGGCATGTTTTAGCTAAGATTGAGCTTAGCATTTCAAAAAGGTATGACAGAAAATGGATCTAGAGTGTTTTAACAGACAGATATTTCATTTTCTCATGTCTCGAGATTTTGTGAAATTTGCTTAAAAGGAAGATCGATACCACTGGGGTGGACTGCGGGGAAAAGGGGTACTGAGTATACAGGGCCCTCATGTGAGGAGAGCCCACAGTGATACTAGAATGAATGGTCGTGGATGCAGGGAGTGGCCCATAGAGAATATCTACACACAGGGTCCAGAATTTTGTGCTACACCCCTGGACACCACTATCATATCTGTGCATTCAATATGCCAAGCTAGCTGTTTCCCCCTGTTTCATTTATGCTAAGCTAAGCCAACCATCTCCTGGCTTATAGGCCTATTTAAAGGGCAATGAGTGTGGCATCTTATTATCTAACTTTGGGCAAGATTATTTTCCAAAACGTGGAACAATTCATTTTATGTGAAAACTGCAGTTTTTAAAAAAAAAGTTGTATTTGTTTAAAACACACATTTGCTTAAAACACTGCATTACTACAGAGGTTTAGCATTGATTAGCTGACGTCTGTGGAGAGGTCACCCAGGCACAGTTACTAGGTGGAAGGAAATATTTCAACAGGGCTGTTGATGACATATTGTCCATAAATCTCAGAGAACAATAGCATTGTGATCCCTCCGTAGATCTGGCTTGGAGAACCAGAGGGTACTTGGCTCCAAAAATTTCATGTTTTTTTTTTTTGTTGTAAAGATTGTAAATGCTGATTTGAGGAAATGGCAACCATTGTGAAGCAGAGTGGAATGGAAAAACCAATGGCATAAAATGCTTTTCTTTTCTATCCCGGTTTAACTGACCTTCCCTTCCCTTATTGAGAGTTTGGCACGATAAAGAGATGCAATGATTAAAAGCGCTGGTCAGTGTTTCACATGGAATGTGAAGTCTTTTTTCTGAGTCTCTCCCCTCTTAGATGTACTGACTGTTTTGCTGAAATGTCTACATTTCACTACCCATCTCTCTTTCCTGTTTTACCACAAAGCAACACTAAATCAGTAGATATAAGCAGGCCAGGCTGATAAAGGGATAATCAATGAGGTCAAAAGAAGGTTAACCACCCCTCTCTCTGCATCACTGCTAAACACCACAGTCAGCACCATGTAAGCTGTATCACAAAAACTGCATCTGGTACTGCTAAGATGGTGGAGTCCACCGCCAGATAATTTGGGTCACACAAGTTCACTCTTTAAAATGGCAACACATGTAAAGTCTAAAACTGACAAGTAGCCAGCTTCTTTTCGGGCAAAACATTTCACTGTAATTGGAGGAAACACCGAAAGTCTTTTTCAAACAACGACATTTAGTCTACACAAGGTTAGATCCCATGCATTTATTGGGATTTTTTTAAAGTTTAGTTTATGATTAAGGTCTCTTGGCTTCTTCCAGAGAGGTCATTTCCATTTTATCAGTGAGTCCGGTGGAAGAAAAGGGCTAAATTGTCCTGCTTAAAGCATCTGGTTTCACCCCCTAGTGTGGCAGTTAGCATGTAACAACTTAAATCCAGGAAAAATCTTGGCAGAGTTTGTACATTTCCAGGTGCAGGGAAGTTAAAAGCACCCTCAATTCATTTTTTTTCTCATGTAAGGAAAGAAAAGAATGATATTGTCTTCAAATACAACTTGAATAAAGGCTATGAGAACGAGCGAGGCAGGCTGCAAAAAAAGAGAGTGTAAACGTGTTGGCATGCAAGCTGACATGCTTGTGTGAGTGTGTCCATCTTAGTTTGTGTTTGAGGCTGCATGTCTGTGTGTGTTTCTGTGGTCGTGCAGAGTATTCTTGAAACTGTTGTTTGGCCATACTTAAAGCTGGAAGACTGACATAGATGGATATTTGACCAGTGGTTTCCTCTCAGTGAAACACCAGCTGTCATCTGTTTAGCTTGGCATCATCTAGACAAACTGAACCCTATATATACATCAAGCCGGAGCACTGTAACAACATGAATGAACTGGTGACTATGTGGACATCTCAGAGGGAGGAATAGCCAACATTATGGTGAATTGGTATTGCTGGAAAAAAAAAGAATGTTGTTATGGATTATCACAGCTTATTTTTTGCTACTCTGCCAAAACATGATTGTGACTGGAGGGGGGAAATGTGTTTTATTTGCCAAGCAGCCAGCCTAAACATCAAGCTACACCAAACTTTGAATACCATTTAATATATGGCTGTTTTTCTGTCATCCTTCCAGCGGTGAAGGATAGACCTTTACTCGACAAAATGACAAGGTCGGTTTTCACTGATTTTAGAGATGGTCACACTTTTTTTGAATAATGTACAGTGGGCGTGGCCTTCTCAGTAATGATATTACTTCCACGCAGAGCAGTTCCATGTTTGTTCGTTAGTTAGATTGTATGTTTCTAACTAAGAGAGTCATGGTTTGATGTGCATCATTTGAAATCATTCTGCCTTTGAATGAATGCCTCAAAATATACTGTGTGTAGCAGTTTATCAGCATAATTTATGATTACCAAACTTCTAACGTGATCTCATAGAATTTCATGAAATGAGCACACCCCGTATGGGGTTGAAGACTAGAGAATAGTTATGACAGTAGTGAATGAACGGTTGCGAAGGGTTAGCTTGTGATTACATTTCAGCAAGTAAAATAACTTTGAGGCGGCTTCTGATTAGGCCACTTGAACAACTTTATTTAAGGTTAGGGTTAAGGTTACAGCTTTGTTTGGGCAAGTAAAACAATAAAAAATCATTTGAAATAATTAGAAATTTGAGAGTTTGTACAATACATTCCCACGTCACCAACCACAACAACTTTGCTTTTCACCAGGCAACATTTTTACTCACTTTTAAACCATAGATGCATTTCTGTCATCACACTACAAACAAATACAGATAGTACACACAGATTCCCAGGAAATCAGCCTGCAAAGATTGCAAATATGCCAAAATAAGAGCTTGAATAGTGGAGGTGACAGCCAATAAAGCTATCATGTGCACATGTCTGGTTGTCTGCATGTGCAGTCATGTGTATGGGCACATGTGTTCTCTGTACTGCAAATGCATATGTTCATGTTCATATGTGTTTGTGATATTGCTGATATCACTCACACGGCTGACATCAATCACTGACAGACATGGGACAGATGTTCAGCAGCGTTCCAGTAGACACAAATAAGTCTAAACAGCTGGAAGAAGAGACCTCTGAAAAGAAGATAAGGGCAAAACAGCCCTCTGGATACAGTCTGTGCCCTGAGACTTTCCCTGCTGGTAGGAAGAGTATCTACTTCTGCTACAAGGCTTTACACACTCCAGGAGGTTTCTGTCCCAGTCCTTCCCTACTGGAGATGACAGTCAGAACAAAGAAAGGTTCAAGGACATTGCAGTAGTCTCACTCTGCAAGTTTTCCCTCCAAGAAATTTCTCGTTGTTGGAGAGGAAGAGAGGGGAGAGGGAGGAAGCCCTTGGGACTGCATGGACAGTAAATTCAACATAATATCCCTGTATCCCCTTTATCCCGACCCCGACCCATCTGCTATCATCTACTGCTGTGCCAAATGTGATGTGACTTCCTCTCTCATGTTTGGGTTCAGTGCACTGGCGTGATAGACAAAATACAAATCTATCTCAAATAACTGCCTTCATTAAAACTTGGATGTATCATTTGACTCCATTGTTGAACATCGAGGGATTTGCTAATTCAGACAAATGAAAGCCAAACAATAATATTTAAAGGGTCAGTGACAGGGATTTTCCAGCCAGAGATTGTTGGTTGTGAAAGTTTTGACACAAAAATGAGCTTTGTGGATACAGCATTCATAGAAATGCTCTTAACATGCATATTTTAAGTTGTTCATCTTTAAATGATACGTTATCTTACTGTCAACAAATCCCATGAAAAAAACAAATGAAATCAACAATGAACTGATACAGTTTATTCGTCTGTGTCAATACAGCTCAGTTATTGTCCAACACATTTGAAAAACACAGTCGATGAGCCACAAGTTGCACTGTGTGATGTGCTCCTCCATTACCATAAATGCAGCCATTTCAGTTAATTTTGAGTCAGTCCCACATAATCTGTCCTGCTGCAGGAAGTACTCACTAGAGCAACAAATGTATATTAATCCACCGCTGAAAATAGTCCCAAACAAATGTATTATTAACTTCTGTTTGAGTAACATTTGCTGTCTGTTATAGGAAATTATTGAGCCTTTTTAAAAATGAAACAAACTATTTGTGACCACTTTTCAAAGATTTGCGTCTTCGGTAGGAACCAACAAGCTTGGGGCTGGGAGCCACAGACAGGGCAGAGAAGTCAGAAAGTATTGAGAAACAGACTAATACATTGTTGGTTTTGGTCTTTTCATGAGATTTGTCGACAGTAACAAAAATATTTACACTTTTTGATTTTATTAATTTATAATATGTGTCCAGCGACTGAATGTACCGGGCTATTGAATTTCTGGATATCTGTAAGATTATAGCTCCTGTGCTGCTTATACTGATTTTGAACTTTTTTTGTGGGCAATTTCCACTCCAAGGCCATAATCAGAAACCTGATGCTTGTGAGTGCTGCGGAAACCGTGCTAATGCAAACTGAAATGAAAATGCCTATTAATAGACCAGTGAAAACCAGACATAGCCAACTCTAGGCTGTAAAAATGAGCTCATTGCAAAGAACAGAGGCATGGGCTGGGTCTGAGAAAATCTGATAAATACAGATGTGACTGTGTGCTCACACATCACTCCACAGCATGATGGCTTACTGTTTTCCAGTGTGGCTAAACAGAAGGTTTACTGGCTCTGTGGTTCCTATAATGTTAGAGTGAAACAGGAGAGCTTCTGATTTGACCAGAGATACGTCTCTTAGTCAGTTTGTGTGCTTGTGTCTGTGTGTGTTTAAGAGCACGTCCCAACCAAATGCAATTAGTGTGAACCCACTTAAGACACACGTTGCTGTTAATGTACCCAGAGAGACAATAAAACCTTCACAAGAGAAAATTGAGACCAGAGAAACAAGACTGGAGACCAAAAGAAAGAAGAATCTGGAACTGTGACTCGTGAAGAAGATGATGACGACTGCAAAGAAATCACGATAATGATGACAATAACAGTGTCAGAAGGATCAGTAATGCTCAGTGTGATCCCTTAAAAGCACAGACGCTGAATGTGGCCCATATATCACTGTTAGTCAAGCCTTCTTCATTCCATTCCTCTCTGAGCCTGATGTCTCCTCCAATCCGGGCGGCGGGCTGATTAGTCTGACGCACTGAAGCAGAGCCAGGCGAACGGAGAGCAGTGTATTGATTGTCACAGTGACCTTTCCTTTGCCACTGTTCTAGAGATGTGGGGGGTTGCCATTCTATAAGACTATGGCTCACCAGCAGCCGACTCGGCTAAAGACAGGAACGCTGCTCTGCACAAATGACATTCATGACTTTCGCACGCTAAATTGTAATCATTGTGGTCTCAACGGGGTGGCACCGCCATACAACAACCTTCAGCTCGGTCCTCCCAAGTAGGGGTGGGATAATAATCAATATAACTCACCATGTTCATAGAAATGACAGCCTATGGTCATGAAAGGGAGGATGTCTTAATGAAATAGTACCAGCCTTAAAGATAGGTGTGTTGTGTTATTTTAGTAATATAGAATCATGGAGATAATATGAATAGTGTAATCATGTCGTCCATGATAATTTGTATATAATATCACCCCTAAAAGCTACCATTATCACTATACTTTGATTTTATCTACAGTATCCATGGCAATCCAACAAGCTGCAATACAGTGACCTTATCAATCAATGGTGGTGGTGTGCATAGGGTTTGACTGTACTTTATCTAAACCTAATGTAGTATTGAATCCACTTATTGAATCTGAATCCTTTCAGAACCCTCAATCTATTTAGATGTAGCTTTCAGCAATTTAAAGTGTCAGTTGTTATAAGTACTCATATTTAAGAGCTAAAATTCACATGTTGACATTCAAAGAACTGAAAACCTGAATTTCTTTCAGACATATCGCATATGTGTTATTCAAATAAATGAATGTTTGGATATGAAATGAAGCAAGCTGTTGCTGAGTGTGTGTGTGTGTGTGTGTGTCTGTGTGTGTGTGTGTGTGTGTGTGTGTGTGTGTGCCACTACACCCCTCTGAAAGTGGTGCTGTGTAGCTGTGTAGTGTGACAGCACTTCAGAAGGCAATGAAGCAGCTGAATGAAGATACTGGCATTTGGCTGAGGCTGTGTTTGTGTGTCTGAGTGTAGGGGCAGGAGACACAAACAGTAGATACGCAGGGTGGGGTAGAGTGGGGTGGAGTCTGAGACATGGTTGGTAGGGTGGTTGGAGTTGGCAAAGGAGAAGGAGAGAAGAGGGGTCTGTGGTTGAGGCGTGTGCCAATAACGGCAGTTGCAGATCTATATTTGAAACAGATCATAAAAACAGACAGTCAATTCTCTTAAGTGAAGTAGTGGAGAGAAATGTGGAGAGGATGTGGAGGAAGGAGGTAGTAGAATCGACATTATTGGCAGTTAAGACATCTGTGGAAGGAATGGGTAACCGCATGAAGCCATGGGATCCAGATGGGACAGAAACAGGTATGCAGACATGTTGATCTCAGTGTTATGAACGGATAAATCACAGAAAAGGAACAACCATGCAAGAGGATTGAGGGGAAAGTTGAAAATCCAAAAAAGTGAAGTGAAGATTGTTGATCACCAACAACAAGTGATTATAACCCTTCATGGAAAAAGCACAGTAGGCAATGGCAGTAATTACGTTTCATGGACAGAGCTCCTGGACCTCTGACAAACATCCAGCTAAGCATACACACAACCTGCAACACAAACACACACAGATAGCATATGGGAAGCATCGAATGATCAGAGCATCAGAAAAAAATGCACTTAACCAACACATCCTCCGCAGTGCATGGCCTTGGTTGGCCTGCCAGCAGGAGAAAACCGACACAGCAGCGTGACCTTTGTAGAAGGAAAAAGGGGTGGAAGAAAAATGAAAAGATGAATGACCTCCAGCTGACGGTTTAAAGGACAATAGTGGAACCAACTGTCCTGGCTGAATTTCTACTGCCAGTCCTGTAACTGTACATCCACAATCAAACAATGTACCTCCATTAAAAGTGCAAACACAGTTTGTAAATGTACTGCTAGTTACTGTCTATCAGGGATCGTAGGTTTGTTAATTTACGATGCATAGACACACAAATACATTGAAAAGAATCAGTGCAGGTGGTAACTGCAAACCGTAGGCTCATTAAGAGCTCAGAGAAGCAGACGCGCAACCATAAAGTTCATAACCTGCCTGGGAAAATGCGCTAAGTGTGTCGATAATACTCTGCACTACTTCGCCTGTCAAGAGGGAAGTGTTTAAGCTGCATCTGCTCCAGTGAAGCTGCTCACTTGAAAACTCTAAAGCAATGTATCTGTATTAGGCAATTTATCTGCGTTAAAGCAACTGACAGCTCAGAAACAGCTTTTGTGGTCTCTCCTGGGTAAATAAAGAGCAAGAAAGGAGATTGTCTGCTCGCATATCAAAATCAAGCCACATTCATATTGACTGTCAATATAGTGCAGTTCATTCCATCTGCTATTGAGCCTGTTTCCTGTATGAAAACTGAGAATGAAAATAGATATGCAGTGGATCCTGGTGTGATCACTCCAGACTGGGAAGCCCCTCTATTCCCCCCTTAGCTTCAGTCACGCAAACCACCTCAAATGGGTTTTTATATTATAGTGAATTATCTCCTCCCTGGCAGCAGAAGGTTGAGATAAAGAGGGGTCTGTTAGCAACTTACTGGATCAACGTCAGAGATCGAGCTATTGGTGATGTGATGTGGTGTGGTGCAGATGATCGCACTGCTGAATCAGCTAGTTTGGAAACCAGAAACCAAAGACCCTCGATCCCCTTCCTCCATGCTCAACCCAACTTCCCTTTAATCCTCAACGACCCTATGCACACCAGACACACACACACAAGCCACCACCATGGCCGTCTCCCCCTGAGCTCCTCGCCCCCTGGGAAACCCGTCTCCTCGCTTGCGAACCATCGTCACTGCTCACCACACCTCCATCTCTAATTCAACCAGAAACCTCACGGTTTGGTGCCAAGCAAGCCCTGCCTCAGATGATCCCTCATGTAACCTCCAGCGCTGAGAGCTCGATGCAAACCCAGTGTCAACATTACCGTACAATCAAGCTGCAGTCACGGTTCTCAAGACTTGAGGATGGAAATCAAATAACTGCACATTATGATCAGACGTCATTTGGGTTTCCGTGAATGAAGCCAATTCAAACTGATGTGCCATGTGTAAAATTTAAAAAAAGAGGGGGAAAAGGAAATTGCACACACTTTCACGGGCATGTTTCTACTTCAACAATGTTCAAAAGAAACAAGATTTTATTTCTCTTAAGTGCAAGGGGGTCTGCTACATGTTTTCACTCTGAACCAGCTTGGACCTCAGCTTAAACAAGCTTATCCACATTGTGTTTGTCTTGCTTTTTTCCCCCCTTTTTCACAGCTAGTGTGTGTCTAGTCCATTCTCATGGAGGTTTCCCATCCTCTTGTATAAGTCACATCTCTCAACAGAGTTTAACAGATACAATCAAAGTGCAGACGAAACATCCCAACAACAAAAAGACCCAATTTAAAGCTGAGCCGATAACTGTACCCGTGGTGCATCATGTCTAAGTCTAATCTGATTTTATGTGGCATATTCATGTGAGGGTATTGTATCGCGTCGCCACCATCTCATTTATCTTTTGTGGTGGCAGACATTGGTTACACGTATCTCTGTTTCCACACTAACCCAGTGGTCCAGTGTGCAATCTGATGGGATCCCTACCAGGATTTATGATGTCCATTCATCATCCATAAGACACACATCGCTTGCATGCTTACAGGCGTTCCTTGAATCTCACTTCTCTCCCAGGGACAGGGCGGGTCTAAGAAAAATAGGTATTACATACATGCATGTACGCACAGCAACGACACTTCTCTGTAGAGGACAAAGACAGGAGGTGGGAACTTTGGAAAATTCAAGTACAGGAAAATCAAATAAAATAACTTCAAGGTGTGGGACGGATGAGGAACAGTGTTGAGTTAAAAACTGAAGTGTTGGGAGCATGCATTTGTGGAAAAAAAGGGCTGGCTCTTTCTTTTTTTTTTCAGATTCACTTTAATCAGCAAGAATTGGCCACCAACATAATTACCAGTATATTAATTCCATTTGGCAACTTATATTCTGCTGAAAAATGACACTTTCTTATATTGGGGACCATAACATTGCGTGGAGACAGCTCTTAACTAGTTTTCAGACCATTAAATTACACCGTGGCTGCGCTGACAGCATAATAAAGTTAGTTATGGGTCGTCAATAGTCCCTTTGTAGCCTTTGAAAAAACAGGGAATCTTAGAGTAGAGTACACTTCAGCTGCATAATGAAAAGGAGTGTATACATATAGGACATGTAGGCCTACATTTGTGAGTCTTTAACAGTTTAATTTATTGTAAGACAGCAGATCTTAACATATTTCCTTTATTTCCATGTCTACAACAGCTGGTATTTTATGTAGGCTTTATATGTTCATGCTGTTGGCTGATGATATTGTAGGTGTAGCATGTCAGTGTGGCTGTAAGCCTGAACCAAGAGTGACACCTAGTGGTCAATATACAAACGTCAGCATCGCTTAAACAGTTCTGTTCCCAACCTGCATGGGAATTTGAATCAGTTTGTTCTTTCCCTTGGACACAGAATTATTAAAACATGCTGGTAATGAGACTCAGCAGACAGATTTAAACAACACTTTTGTCTTACAATTGCAATTTGTCTGAATGCTGAATTTGTCTGAATGCTCAAAGTCTGGCTTGATGGATTTTATGCCCTTTCGGGTGATCGACAAGTTTGAATTTGTTTAATTTAAATCCCTGATTGTGTTCTTCTTCTTAATTTTTACATCCCAAACCCAACGTTAGACATGATAACAAAGTTTTTATTGACTGGATGTCTAATTAATGAGAAGGCTTTCCATCAAGATAAAGGTCTCCCTCCAATACTTGATCAAGTTATCGCTGTTTAAGACACATAAACCTCTCCGTTAGTGGTTTTAGCAAGAAAGAGGAACTTCCTGATTGTTGGTCTTCTTTGGAACTTTAGAGGAACTCAGTGGATTCTCATAGAAAACTGATTCTCATAGAAAACCATTTCATTTATTTATTTATTTTTAATTGTACTTGTACACAAATACATATACACACATACACACATACAGGAGCAGAATAATAGATACCACAGGCAAAACATGTTTAGATTATTTGCACTTTTGAGATAAACTCCCCAAAAAACAAAAAACAAAACACAACAACATTACAATCAGGAGTTTACCATCTCTGTGGTTACTAAAATAAAAAAACAAAACTTATGGCAAGGGTCAGATTCCCCCTGGGTGGTCCACCCAAAACTAAACATAAAATCTCATCTCTTTGTTTCTGATTGTTAATCTCATTGATACTCTTTTCAAGAACCCATTGATACTTCAAAAAACATCATCATAATGATTTTGTTTAGGTCTTTTCCTTCCTTATGACCCCTTCAATCGCCATACATCAGGGGACAACCATAAAAATTATGCTGTAAATAGAGACAATTTCTTTCTTAAAAAGCACTGATTGGTTCCTCTTAAAAACCCCTTCATCCATCGGTTTGACAGTCTTCATACATTCACATGTATGCTATAACATTTGTCATTTTTCACATCACTTAATGTGCATTTTAGTGAGTAAAATGCATCTAAATTGTAGATTTGTTTGAGATAGTAAACAAGATTTGTGTTGTATTGCATATAAAAGGAGAGACAAAGAGGCAAAAGGTAGGGCAGCTCGGAATTAATAACTGGAACTCTATTTTAAATTGCAAATCATATCACAGTGTAAAACTGTACGGAAACACATTCAGTCCTTTTGAATATGTGACTAATGTCACAATCAGGACATTCTGAGGTATAAATAATGTGTGAGAATGCTCACACACCCTCCTTAACTGAAGACCTGTTAGATTGGATGCACGTCACTTAACATCCGTTCACGCTATATCTATTTATGCTACCATCTCGACATGTATCTCATCAACAATCTCTTAAAATTCCCTGTTTCAGAACATGTTTGCCTACAACTCCCTGCTTTATCTACATAATATTCAAGACCACAGAAAAAGAGATGAATCTGTAACCTGCATTATTAACTTATTCAACTGAAAACAAGGGTGATTGAGGTACTTTGGGGAAATTTATCTTAGAATAAATGACTATAGAAAAAGTGAACAAAGTGCTGGTGAGGTTTTGGCAGTCCATGTGGCTCAGCTAAAAAGAGGACTGTCGTCGTTCTGATCTTCAACAGGATCTTCCTCCCCTGAGAAGACGGGGTCTGGCTTTTTCTCCTCTTTGGCAACATCCGGTCCTATCACACACACCACCCTGAAATGTGGAAAAACAGGCATAAGGGAGGCAGAAAAACACGGGATACATTACTGTCTCTACCAATTCCTAACTAAACTGGGCAAGTGTTTTCTCAGCAGTTTCAACATGGCTTCTCTCTACACACCTGCATCAGCTTGCCTGAGTTTCCAAAACACATATTTTCACCATCAAAGTCACTGATGTTTCCAATGCCACAACAAAACAAAACCCCAACAAGAAATGTCCCGTTTTCTCCTTCACATGTACCGAGTTGTAAATATTACTTAAACAGAACAAGGTGCACTTCAGTCTTCGGTTTTCAAAAGGAGTGCTGAACATGCAGAATAAAGGAAGTCACAACAAACTCATAAAAAGTAAAAAAAGATGTATTAAATGGGATAGTGATATTAACATACAGGTTTAAATTTCAAACAGCTTTGAAAACTTGATTTCTGAGAGTATAATTAATTTCTGGGTTATTTAAGTGACAGAATTTTGTGTACCAGCAGGCAGGCTTACTGTACATAACCCACTGAAAAAGTTTATAGCCAAATCAGGGATTTTTCTTTTGAGAACCCAGACTGAGATTGCTGAACTGGTGGCTTTGTTATTCTGTAGCTACTCACTTTGTAACAGAAGAAGCAGAACATGCGATAGAGGTGGATTCACTCAAGGAGTTTTATGTTTCACGCTACACCTCCCAGACCGACTCAGCAGCACTACTTAGTCAGCTCAGTGGAACAAATGTAAGAACACAGTGTACCACAGATAAGTATCCTTCTGTGGCATTTCCTCCGTTTCTATATAACAGAGCATCAATGTTGATGGTATATTAGTCAAAATACAAAGGAAAAGACATGTATGTGTCAGATATTTATATTACTGTATGAAGACGGACCCAGTTTGGTGGAGGAAGTTGGATGTGGTGACTGCAGGAATGAGGAACTGAGTTTTCTTCTTATTTCCTGAGGGCCCAAATCAAGCAAAGCCTTTCTCTTTTCTAGTCAAGCAAAGCTGGCAAACATTGACTTAGCAGAAAAAAGAGGTGTGTAATGCAATGTTCACAGAGTACAGCTCTACACCTGAAGCATATCTACACAGCATAAACTGTGCATAAACTGCTCTCTTTTTATTGTAGAAGGAACCAATAACTTTAACATTATCTTGCAACAAATTCGGACAACTTAAATGAAAAAGTTCTCTCTCCATTAGTTAGTTTGCACAGCACCACGACAAACTGGTTTTTCAAGTTTCAGACAAAGCCATCATAGATCATTAATGCAATCCTTTTAGCAGGACACTATTATTTTGTGAATGTTGGCGGGACCTTGAATGCACCGCCAAGGAGAGTTTTGAAAACAAAGAATGGTTCCTGCTTACAACACGTAGAACATAACATAAAAAACAACAAGGGAACTGTGATGGATGACTTATCTCAAGCACATTTCAAGCTTGATTTTTAGGGCATACTAAAATAAATGGAGACCAATAGTGCCTCAATAGGAAATAAGTTTGGAAATGTGTGATTGCATGCTTTAATTATGTAAACTATTGCACTGTGTGGCAAAATATGCACTGGTATGGTCCTTTAATGTCATCTACATTGGCAACACAATGAACTTACCCAAGGAAAACCAAAGGGATGACACAGAGTCCTGCAGACAACAGGAAGATGAAGCCAGGGTACCATGCCACCGTGGCAGCATACACACTGTTGAAGACTGCGCTTGATACGTTGCTAGTTAAACTCTCCAGGAAGGAAAGACAGGCAAACAGGGCTCCTGCAAAAACACACACAGAAAACAAGAAAATCAGGTTTTAACAAGTGATAGTGTGACTATCAAGAGGATACAGCTACATCAGACAATTTAGTTCCAAGAGTCCCCTTCGCTCTGAGGAACAGAAACTTGGAGTGCTTTGTTTTCAAGTGCATCGTGAAGTTGCTGGGAGCTCTTCAGTGGACTCTGACTCTACAAACACGGTTCTGTGGCTCCTATAAAGCCCTGAACCCACTCACCCTGCTCAGACTTTGAGATGATCTTTGACATCATGGAGCGTAGAACCGGGAAAGGCATGATAGACAGAAGCATTGGCACCCTCACTGTGGTAAACAAATAACACAAGACAGACATTATATTGTTCATCATAATGCAGAGATGATACTGTAACCACATCAAATTTTAAAATACCTATATCATAATTAAAGTAAGTAAGTAAGTAAGTAAGTAAAGCTATATGACTACGGCTTAAATAAACAATGCAATGATGATATATCATAATTATATTGTGTTATCAGCTTACAATACAATAATCACATAAAATACACAAGATACTGTAACCCTAGTAACATTTATACACCTAGTAAAGGTGGTAGGAAAGCTAGGTTCTGTAAATCAGTAACCTGTGCAACTAGTCTGTAATGTTTATCTATGTAATTTTCTGTTCACTGTGCCCTGTCTTTATTTTATTATAGGTCCTGTCTTTTTACACTCATTTACTCTAAAGTAAAGCACTTTGAGCTTCATGTAATATATTAGAAAAGGGCTACATAAACAGAGATATTAAGATTTTATTACATATATGATGGTTAGCAACACAGAGGCATATTAGTTTGTTATTAAATAAGGCGACAAGGCCATAAATCCTGTGTATACAGTAATTTCACTAGGTGATGAAGGTGAAACTAATTGATAATTCTCCATTGTCCTCATCCAACTAATATTACTGAACTTCTCTGAAAACAGGGCAAGCAAAAAATGAAACAAGGTGCAGTTTTTAATAGTTTCTGTACATACTTGACCTTGTGAAAGTTCTTTCTCTACACAGGAGATTCAAAACTAGTGTACATTATTGGTTGAAGCAGCACAGTTGTTGGGGAAATTTTTCTCACCTATAAACATCAGTAATGTGGTCTTAGTAAACGCCAACAAGACCATGCCTGATATGACGGACAGGATCCCCATCAGGACAATGAGCAGCTGTGGCACACCGCAGTACGTGAACGCTGACACTCCCACAAAACTGGCCAGGAACACAGTGGTGGACAGTGCTGAGCCGTAGCCAATCAAAATCTCAGTCCAGCACAGCGGCTCATTGAGCTCAAATAGTGTCATCAAGGAGATCCCACCCACATAAGCGAAGGAGAAACTGGTGAAGATGAGTATCAGGAGGACCAAGACGGTTTTAGACCTGCGGCTGGCCCCTGCAAACATCTGGTAGACCCCATAGATCATCTGTTTCAGGGCTGAGGGCTGAGGAGATCCATCTAGAATAACGGCATCAGCGGGAGGCTTCTTCACAGTCTCTTCTAGGATGAAAATTGCATAGAGTAGGATCAAACACTGACACAACGCAGAGGTTACGAAAGGCCAGTTAAAGCCTGCAGCTCTCAGAAAGTAGCCTGTTGATATTGCGGCCACCCCGGACAACAGGCCAATCATCATGTCCACTCCAGCCATGCGCAGCGTCTTCTGACGATCATCCTCGCACAGGTCTGCTATGTAGGCGAAACAGCCGCCGAGAAATGTGCCCAAGCCGCCAAACAGAGAACTGAGAAGCGAGGAGCCAATGAGCAAGTAAATGCTGAGCTCAAAGTAGGACACTGTCAGGAAGGCCAAGGTGTAGATCAACGTGCCGATCAAAGGCATGACGATTGTGATCTTGCGTCCTCCCCGGTCACTATAGGCCACAAGCATGAGAGTCACAACCAAAGAGGGGATGGTGGAGAAGAGCTCTGTGTAAAGGGAGAAGAGAGATGCCTGCCTCTGTATCTCCTGGAAACACAGAAAGAGAGAGCAGGGTTAAGTCTAAAAATCATGTATGGGCTGACACTGGAGTGTCTGCATTCAATTGTAAAAGCAGGCCTCAGAAGGCAAAATAACTACCTTCAAGTTGGCGATTATCCTGCAAACGAAACAGGTTAAACAGAGATAGTGACTATCCAATTTCAAGAAACCAACACAGAATGAAAGCACTTCGATTTTTGCCTTTTGCAATCATTTCATGCGAGGGTTTCCAATTTGGGGTCGAAAGGAACAAAGCTGTCTGCAGTGCAGCAGGTGCATAAGTGGTTATCTTCAGATAAAAACAGGCTTTCCCAGATCAGTGCATCTGTTCTCACTTCCCTGTTGTGTTTCATTCTTCTTCTATGAATAGATTTTGTAGAAAACTATTTCTTCTAAATCCTTCTTATAATGTGGTATACCTTGGTGTGCTGCAGAATTAATTGCTGTAAATGAATTGATAAGTGATTATGTGCTCTGAAATGATAAGTGATTTAATAAGATTATCACTCTTTGGCATAAGTGCTGCCACTGCAGTATGCCAGCCAGTGTCTGTACGAGTTCAGTAAACTTTAGTCTCAGGTCTCACTTGCATATCACCTTATGGCACAGTGGCCGGCTGTGTTGCAAGAGGGGATCTGAAAGGATTATTGGAAAGTTTTATGCTGTGTCATGACAGTTAAGGTTGAACACAGACACAGATAGTTGCTGAGATACAAACTGGAAGAGTAGACTAAGCATAGAGCATGATTGTTTGTTATTTTAGGAAGCCTGACTTCTTTTTTTCTGTCAGTAATACATTTTCTTTCATCAACACACAGAAAGCATGACACAGCAATGATTGAGTCAGCGTCACATGCATAACAATGTAGTAAGCACAAAGCGCAAAGAAGAGCAGGGGTGTTTTTCTCTCTAAAGTCTGTGAAAATACTCAAATAATATTCACAGTATGAATGCCATTATAAAACTTCAGTACTTGTTATGTTGAAAATGTTACATAGGTGGATACTGGAAAGGTTAATACAAGTACAGTCATTCTTAGTGTGTTTTAAGTGGAAGGAAAAAGAATACAATGTGTAATTGAGCTACTCAAATGTATTCTCTCGTACATCCAGTGATTAATGACTAACCTCATGGTAGCTGGACTGGTTGCTGCTGCTGTTTGCTGCACATCTGGATGTATTGTCTGAGATGGGATAGGTGGTGTTTGTCAGCTGCTGCCAGAGCCTCCGGTACACATACTGCTGCACGAGAGGATAGATGAGAAAACTGGAGAAGGCGTAAAGGGCAACCACGGGCTCCACGAGGAAAAGACCCTTCATTTTGAGGGGCTGCAAGATTCCCTGAAAAAGAGATGATTTAGAGACTAACATGAACATGTTAATTGTGTGTTGTTGTTGCAAGTTTCAACACTTCACTTCAACATGCAGGTACAGTGAGCAGGGTAAACACATGCCATCCACAGCATTCCTCTTTAAATAGCGTTTAAATAGAGTCTACGTGGAAGTACAGATAATATTTGCTTGGTTGTTTTGGGGTTTTTTTTTTGCATTTGGAGGATTATCTAGGAGAGAGTTTGCACTTCATTATTGATCCAACATCATCAGACAGTTTGAAACATAAAGAAGGATATAAGATAATAACCTTGCAATGTACAGTTTGTTCGTTCCTGTGAATTCAGTATGCTGCAGGATGAGCTGAGCTAGGTCAATATTTAGGTAACACACAATGGAATATAACGACAGCTTATTTTCTTCTAGGATGCTGAAAATAATATGTAGTTTAACACCTACCTTTAAGATAGTCGCTTAGATCATGTTTTAATGAATAAACTACTGCAAAACACTTTGTTTTCGAGGTCAGTCGGAGCTCCTGTTTTATACACAAGTGTACGGCGGTATTATGAAACGCCCGGGTCCCGCCCCCGCCGTATGCGATTGGACAGCAGTCATCAAGGTTGCGTTTATTGGCCGGGGGAACTGTCAATCGTGAGTAACACCACAAGAACAGTCTGTGACTTTCTGTAACAGGCTCTTTATTGCATATTAAAATGAATTTGAAATACACCTAAGGGACATAAATTGGATTTAGCTTTCAAAATATTTCATTTGCGTACTCTAAATGCTTCCGTTTCTATTGTACAAAAGCGCACGCCACCATTTCACAAGGTATTACGGTAACGTGAGGGAGGCGTGCCTTGCGTCGGAATGTACCATTTTGCGCACACACCGGGAAGGATTTTGTTGTGACAGCGGAGTAACAACCCGGCGGGGGGAGACGGTAAGGCGAAATCCGTAGCCCTTCCTCTGTGTAATTTAAATCTAACCTACAACCGTAAGATAAAGCCGAAATTTAAATGTTTGCACAGGTTTATATGTTTAACATGGCTGAGTTGTTTAAATTGATGTATTAGTAAATATCAGCTTATCATCCCGGACGTGCAGGTAGTACCACCATCAAAATATCGCCAGCTAGCTACCCCTGTGATTAATTTAGCTAACTTAGCTAACGTTACCAGCTAGCGTTAAATAGGTGAAAGACAGCAAGCTGTTTTCGCTTTATCGTTTTATCTCTCTCGTTTTCTCAGTCGGTTTCCCAGTCCAGCGTTAAAGCTAGCTGGCGGGTGAACGTTAGCGTTAGCTTCGCCTTGCTGCAGTTGCACTATAAAGTCGTGACTGTCCGTGTCAGGATGGATGATATTTCAGTCCCCCGGCCTAACGTTATCGCTCACACTGCTCCTGCTGCTCATAATCTCCCGCTACCTGCGATGTTCAGTTTAAAATAAGATCATATATGTGGGCCTTAGCTATGTCCGCAATTTATATTATGTTCTGATTTCGCAATGAAAGTTTTCTCATGCATTTTGTAACGTTATTGCCCAATATTATGACAGATTTCCTCAGTGAGAAGAAGAATTTAAACCCAAATAATTGTATTACCTGCAGTCAGAGTGATGTAAAATGATCTACATGTAGTTTTTGTAACGTCTTTATATTTGGTTCAGTCACAACGTTAGCTATACAGAATTTAATAACTCAATTTTTGATCCAAATATAAAAAAAAAGGCAAAATCTGTATGGTCAGATCATGCGTCACCTCTCCATCAATAATAAATAGAGCATCCTACTCTGTAGTAGCCTTCAAATACAGATGCTGTCTGATTGGGAATGTCTCTTATCTGATCTGCTGCCGTTCTTCATTCTTTTTTGGTTTTCAGGTCATAATATAGGTTTTTTCATCTTGGATCAACAATGGCCTTCAGCAAGGGATATCGCATCTACCACAAGCTGGACCCACCCCCCTACAGTGTCATAGTGGAAACCAGGACCAGGGAAGAATGCCTCATGTTTGAATCGGGGGCTGTTGCCGTTCTGTGTAAGACATCTTGTTAAATTGCACCCCCCTCCCCCCCCAATGAGGATGCTACACAGCTATAAGAGACATATCATTGACTATCAAGTGATGGACATGATTCTGTGCTATGATTAAGACTCAGGCTACATTTAACTTAAGTTTTAAAGGAGAGTATCACAGATATTTTCCTTACAATGTGTTGGCTTTTTTGTCTCTAGCGGCGGCAGAAAAGGAGGCCATTAAAAACACATACACCAAGATTGTTGACGCCTATGGAATCCTGGGCGTCCTCCGCCTTAACCTGGGTAAGCTACAGACACACCTTCTCTAGTCATTGCTCCTTGTTGCAGAAATTTCAGGGTCCAGTCCAAATTCTGACCCCTCAGGTTCTTGTGTGACTGTGAAGGTCCTCTGGTTTGTAGCCCTGTTGCTGCTTACTTGTAAGCTGCTTTCTCTTGCCCTCTACGTGACCTTGAAGGCTCTTGTTATCACAACAAGGAAACAGCCGTGTAAAAGATTAAAGTTCAGCCTTATAGATGGCTGAGATTTGACTGGCTGGTGATTTCATATAAAGAAGTGGCACCAAAGTTAAATTAACAATTTCTTGCCCAGTCTCTTAATGCTTAATGTTTTATTGCATCTTTTCCTAATGCAATGCTTCATATTTATCAACGTACTGCTTGCTTCCATCCTTTTTCCTTCACAATCCACCATATATAATGTTTTCATACCCATGTCCCTTTATTTTTCGCCATACTCCACCTTACTTCTGCAGGCGACTCCATGCTCCACAGTTTGGTGGTTGTGACGGGATGCAGCTCTGTGGGGAAGGTGCAGGATTCTGAGGTTTTCAGGGTCACACAGACAGACTTTATATCGCTGAAGAATGATCCAGGAGATGAGGACCGGATCGCTGAGGTGCGAAAGGTCCTGAACTCAGGACACTTCTACTTTGCCTGGTCTTCCACTGGAGTCAGCATGGACTTGAGTCTCAATGCACATCGCAGGATCCTAGAAGACACTACAGATAACCGCTTCTTTTGGTAAGAACATGAAATGATTACTGTTCCAAGGTTATAAGGAGACTAGTAGGCAGGTATTTGGCTTTAAAAATCTCTGAAGTTGTATGAACTAAGTACAGTCATCGCGGAAAAATAGTTTCTTCAGAATATGTGATATGGGGGCTGTGTGATTTGCAACTAACGTGTGAAAATTTACTGTTCACACTGAATTTGTTTGTGTGTTTTACTGTTGTGTCTGTCTTAATGAATCAATAGGAACCAATCTCTGCACCTGCACCTGAAACACTACGGAGTAAACTGTGATGACTGGCTGTTGAGGCTGATGTGTGGTGGTGTGGAGATCAGGACCATATATGCAGGACACAAACAGGCCAAGGCCTGCATCTTCTCCCGCCTCAGCTCCGAGCGAGCCGGCACGCGATTCAACGTCCGAGGAACAAATGACGATGGACAGGTGGCCAACTTTGTGGAGACTGAACAGGTGACTCAGATCTTTTGACAGTATTACTGAATCTCTCTTCTTGTTTGAGAGGTGTCATGATAAAATCTGTTGGTCAAAAAACAGTTTTTATACATAGCTGCATCAGTTGCTATACGCTCTGTGCATGGCAGATGTGCCAATTCCATTTTAAAGATTTTTTGCCCAGTGTGGTGCACTCTACCTTGTACTGCATGAGCTGCGTGTTAGTATTGTTAGTCACTGAAAAGACATTTGTGCAGATTTGGGTCCAGAAGTCGGCACTGATAGATAGATCTTGTTGCCAATTTACTGATGGTACGGATATTGCTGTGTCAGATTCGGATATTAATTTGTATATGTTAGACAGGAGTTTTTTGGAGCGGTGAGAGGGAAGGAGGGAGCTCAAAATTGCAAATTTTTGTGTCGATCTTTGTCTGAATGAAAGATTTGACTTGCAGATATTCAAGGAAGTGTTTATTCCAAATGCCGTACTTCTGGACCAAGTCAGGAAATGAAGCCAGGATATTATTCTTAAAGGTGTGCCTAAGATGTGTTATGCCTTTTTCAATCCAAGAGGGAAAGAGGAGGGTTTTTTTGTTAGTAGAAAATCTGGGTTATTCCAGATGGGGGTGAAAATTGATAGTGAAAGTATGCAGTTTGTGATCTTGTGGAATATCCACCAAGTTGTCAGGCCTGTTGGTATTGTACAAGTTTTGAAACAAGGATGATGTCTGATGGATTGGCTGAAGAATAGTAAGTCTGTAATTTGAATGTTATTGCACAAGGTTTGTTCTGTGTCTTTCCATGTGTTGTCTGACTGTTTGGAATGGGTCCATTTTAAATATATACTGGAGTTGGTTTGCAAGAAAATAATGGAAAAAGTGTGGGCGCTTCTAGGCCTCCTTGGGATTTGGATCTTTTGTATGGTTGCTATTTTTCTTCCAGGTGGTTTATTCTTGAAGTAGAATTTGGAAATAATTGAATCTTAAGATTTGAACCAGGTAGTAGTGGGCTGAATGGGGATCATTGAAAACAGAATTTATTTTGGGGAGTATTGTCATTTTGATTGTTTCTATTCTGCCCATAATGGATATTGGTAGGGTTGCCCAACATTTATTGTTTTGAGTAATGGTGTGAAGTTCAGATTAAACAACTCTGGCAGCTTGGAGGAAATGTTGATGCCTAAATATGTAATATTACCAGTGCGCAGTGGGAGAGGTGACGGTTGGGCTGCTGCATCCCAGCCATTTGTGCAGAGACAGAGGATAGCTGATTTATTCCAAGTGATAGAATAGCTGGAAAATTTGGAGAACAGTTCTGTGAGCTTGATGCTTTCTTTTAATGATATTGAAGGGTTGTGGAGGAAGAGCAATATGTCGGCTGCGTTAAGACTAATCTTATGTCATAATTTTTATGCAGTTTGGATACCTGTAATACTGACATGTCGACGAATGACTGCTGCTAGCGGTTCAGTGAAAATGGTGAATACAGGGGGAGAGTGGGCATCCTTGCCTGGTGCCCCCGTGCAGTGTAAAACTTTGTGACGTTGGTGCATACTGTGGCAATACGTGTTGCGTATAGAATTTTGACCCAGTTAATAAATAATAGGTGGAATAGTCCAAGTGGCGCTGGCCTTTTTAACATGTATCATATGTACCTTTGTCTTCGTCACATGACCTCGGTTAATACAGTCTATTTAAACACTGGTTATCTATTGACTGTTCAGGAGCAAACCTGGTGCAGCCTTATAGTGAAACATTATTGCTCCAGCATTTTGTGCTATAATTGTAGAATTACTTGTTTAACAATAATAATTATAGATGCATAGTTAACATTAAAACGTATAGGAAAATCAGCAGCATGGTGATGATGATGATGATAGTATATCAGCACCCTGATTTATTGGTCAAGCTCCAGCCTTTTACTTCGCAGTAGTTTTAAGTTCCATATTGAGTAAACTTCTGTCCAGTCAGTATTTTGCTTTTATTGCTGAGTCAGCACGTAGTCAGAAGACATATACAATCTTACTTCACCTCTCCGTTGTGGAAAATGACTTTTTCCTTTTTTCAAGTTCCTGTTTCAGGAAACAAACAAGAAGCTGTAGGTTGGATAGAAAAATTGGAACTACTGCAATAACAATACAATGTAGGCTAATGCGGTACAACCACACCAATACGTGCTGCCTCAAAAATGACCATTGAGGTCATTCAACATCTCTTTTTCAAAGTCTGAACAGAAACTGAACATTAGAAGCTTCAGATGTATAGTGGTAATTGGAGGGCTTTTGTGTTGGATTATATTGTGTTGTCAGGTATTCTGGTTATTTTGCTGATTAATGATTTGGTCAGCACAGAAAAATGTAGCCGCTCTACTTATGACACACTGCCTGTCCTTATGATTTCTCCTTTACATTTCCTTTCTGTTTTGACAAAGCAGCCACAGACACATGCTGGTGTTGTCTACACCAATATAGTGAAATCATTTCCTTATCTGCTTTATACAGTCATAGAGTCATTAACATTTTGTCACTTCCCTATGGTTTTAATGGTTTTTATGGTTTTAAGGCTATATTACTTTGAGATTAGATGTTTTCACAAGCTCTGTTGTGGTTTTGAGTTTAGTGATTTCTTTTCTTCAAATGTGTTTTTAATCCAGTGTTTTTATGACTACATGTGTGTTTTGTCTCATGGCAAATAAACTTAACCAAACCTTCCTCTTGTTTTGAACAGGTTATTTTCCTGGATGACAAAGTCTCATCCTTCATACAGATCCGTGGGTCCATACCTCTTTTCTGGGAACAGCCAGGAATCCAGGTAATGGAAACTGAATCTATCCTATAAAGCCAGCCTAGAATTGTGAATGTGAGGTTTTCATATATTAAGCCACATTATATGAAAATCATAAAACAGCCATTAAAGTTTGTGTAGAAGTCCCGACAATTTTGTAAATGCTGCAGTTGTAGATAAGGCTCGCTCAGTCTCAGTTGATTGCACAGTGTAAACACTGAACTCTGATGAAGCCGACGTGGAGCTCTTGCAAAACAAGAAAAAAAACTTTGATTAGAATATATTGTATATGGCGTTTGGTTCTGTTAAGCCAGTGTAAGGGGAATGAAAAGTTTCCTTGTAATTACACTGGATATCTTAATAATAATATCCTATTTATTTTAACAAATTTTGTCCATGCTGTGTTCAGAAAAAGTCCATTAAGGGTGTTTTGTTGCACCTGAATGAGAATCGGCACCCTAAACAGCTGGATGAGAACCCCCACCTGGTATAACCTTTTTTTTTTTCTGGCTCTTGCTGGTGCTGGCGCTGGCTCTTTCATACTGCAGATAGGGGTTTCTCTGTGCAATGCCAAAGGCCAGGGGTGAAAACCAAGGCAATCCCATTATGAATTTTTATCTTGGTCCCATATACGGTACCTGTCCAGCAAATGCCATTTTGGAGATCTAAAGCAGGAACTGGGATCACCCATTAAATGCACACCATAAACAACATCACTGGGATTCTCCTGCCCTTGTCTTGACATTGCACAGACTGGTGGATTCATTCAGACGTGGGGGAGGACAATGATAGATACAGTGGTTGGTAAAGGGCATTTTTCTGTTTTCCTCAGCTCCCAGACTTCTTTGGTCAGGTGAGAGCCTGGTCTGAAAACATCCCCTAACCACTTCCTTTATTTAAGTCTGCTGATATTCCCCAGGCAACTGGATAGGTGTTAATTGATAATATGGAAGAATAAGCTGTTACACCTCTTAGAGGGCCAAGAGAAGCCAAGACCATATTAGTCACCTATTCAGTCCCCAAGGTCTATGGTTTGGTCAAAACACAGGGTTGTGGGCATGGGGTTGTTTTCAGACAGAACTGTAGTCCTCCTGCTTTTAAAGCACTGATTTAGCTCTTAGTCCCCTCTACCGATTGTGGCTTTGTAGGCTTACTTTCTCCTCCCCATACTCTCTAATTCATTCCCTGAGCAGGATGGATAGTTTCGGTTTTATCCAGAGGAGGTATTTATCTTTCTACACTTAGCATACATTAGAAATTGTTTTTAATTAGTCTCTGAATCATACTTGTAGTGTAGTATCATAAAACTCTGATGGGAAAGATGTAAATCAGTAAAGTGGTAGGGCTGCCCCCCCTCTTAGCCGGTTAGTTGTTATAGTCCTGGTTGATGACAAAAACTTAGTTAATTATCTTTTATAGTTGTTTTGGGGAATGAGTCATTAGTGGAAAATGATCACATATGGCATCGCAATAATATTCACAAATATGCTTTATACTTTAATAAGCACTAGATTTCAAGAAATCCTTCTGGATGACTGCATTCAAACAATGAAATAGTTGAGGACTAATAGTCAACTAATAGTTTCTTTAGTCAAGGACAAACAAATATGAAATATGTCATGAAATATGTAACCTTGGAACATATTGTGGACATTGAGTGTTTTTGATAGAACAATCACAGTGAGTCAAAAAAAAAAGGTGATTTAACCAATTGCACTCCAGGTGTTATCTGTTGAGTTGGAGTAAAATGTGAGGAGGTTTTGGTCTGAGGTGCACAGCTGTAACCTGAGTACTTTCAGATGCCCTCTCAGGAGGTTATTAAATATGCATTGCATAGACCTGCACAACGGTAGAGAGAGGAAGGAGTGACAAAATGGCAGCAGCATGGAGCAAAATGTCTGGCCCTGCCAAACACCGGCCCGGCCAAAATAGGCACGTATAAACTTTCAAGCAGATGAATACAAAGCAGAGGAAAAGATTAGCAGACGGTGCAAAAGAAAGGGAGACACTGGAGTGGTAAGGACGCAGCAGTGAGAGTCAAAGTGGACTCAGGAGATCCCAATAATGTCCCCAGAGAAAATGCAGTGGTAATAATGATTGACTGGTTTAGACTCAGAATGGGCGTATGTTGTTGACCTGAATTGATTGACCATTAGGAGGAATGAGGATGCAAAAACTAAATGGTGCAGGAGGGATGGTGACATTTGATTTTCTTTTTTTCAGTTGATGAGAAAAGCTATTGGAGACAGGAAGATAAAATATTTAAAAAGCAAGAGACGATAAATAAAAGTAGGGAATGTTTGTGCACAGGCACTGATGTGTGGGGAGCAACAAGGGAACAAGTAAGGACCTGCAGTGCAGGGTGAGTAGATGTCTGAGTAACAGCCACTGTGCAAGGGTCCTGCTGAGCCTGCCAAGGTGTGGTCATGTGTGGTCATGCCTGCCTTGACTTCTCTGTAAGGCTCTTTGGTGTTTCTCGTGATTCAGTCAGCACCGGTATACTCTCAGGGGCAAAGGGAAAGTTTGATTAAAAGTTCCACTAAAGGTGTTGCAGAGATGACAGGCAACGAGATTGCTCTGCTGCTCAGTGTCTTTGTCTGTATGAACAAATCTCCCTATGCTGCCCCTGTGTTGTTCTTTGCCATTCTTCTTCTTTTTTTTTTCTTTTTTTTTACGATAAAGGTCTTGTTTCCACTGTTCAAATGTTATCCAAAATTTCTGTCCCAACTTCATTCTTCAGCCCCAGGTTTTCTGGTCATCTGCGGCATGTGTGTTTGCACAACTTTCCTTCATAGGATTTGATTTTAAATAAAGAAGGACACTGTGACTTCTGTCTTTTCTGTCTTTTCTTGCTGTCTCTGCCCTGCAGGTCGGCTCTCATCGTGTCAAACTCTCAAGGGGATTCGAGGCAAATGCGCCAGCGTTCGAAAGGTAATTAAAATGTTCTGTGTGATGTGTGTACACAGTTATGTGTGTGTGTGTGTGTGTGTAGCAGTTGTCAGCTGCTTTATCTGGCCTCCAACAGATTACCACTCCTCTGAGGAGCAGAGGAGACACCATAATGCTATGTCTCCTGCACTTACTGCCCGAGCCACAATAGAGAAAAGCTTTCCAGACTCTTGAAAGAGAAGATGTTAATTGAAGTGCGTCCTCAGAGGCTGGTTTATTGCAGAGAACAGAAAGGACACAGTAGCCCTTGATTAGCTGTCAACTTTAATAACCTGTATTTTATATTTATTACAGACTGTTTCTTTGCAGGAGTCCCTCCTTGACTTTTTGCACACTTCTTTTGGAAGTAAAATAATTTTACAGTGTTAATTAAATGTGTGTGTGTGCATTAAAGCTTTATAAAAATCAACATTAAACAATAAAAAGTATAGAAATTCTTCACTTATGCATGCAGATCATGTTATGCCAATTGTGTCTTCTCAGTAGTTGTATCCTTCCAAATTCTACTCTGAAAGAAGGAACAATAGCTATGCTGCAGCTATGGATTGGGTCTCTTATTACTCATCTTGTCTTTACTGGCAATAAATTGTGGAGACCAGGTGGGCAGTGACAAATATGAGCCTCCTAAATTGGAACTATCCATATTTTTATCTAAAACGGATCACAGCATTTGTCGTGTTTCTTTACAGAAAGTAACTCAATGTTTGCAAGTACCACTACAGAATTTTAAGTTTAAACACTCTGACGTCAGATGTCAGACTGATAACAAAAAATGTATTTATATGTACACATGTTTTTTGGCATCATAAACAGTGAAGATATTCTCCAAATCATTCTAACTTTATCTTAAACATTAAATTTCAGGACAATTTCATTTAAATCATAATTTTGCAGCCTCGAAGGACAAATCCTTTGCTTTCCCTGTCCACAGACACATTACAGATGCAGGGTCAGCAACAGAGCAGCACCCTTTAGAGTTGTTAGTTTACTTAAGGACACTTAAACCAGCTGGATTGTCACTGGGACTAAACTCAGTCCCTCTAAAGGAAGGGCGGAAGGAAGGAAGATCACCCTAATCGCTATGGCACAACTTGATATCTTGATATCTCCTCATCAACTCTCTGTAGCCACCCTGTCGGTCTCAGAGCTCTGAGCAGTTCACTCAGTTCAAGGCAACATTTTGCTGGAAAGCAATGAAGACCACCAGTGGTTCTTTAATTTCAAGACTTCTTTGACTTTAGAGGATGGACTCAGCAGGGCTGAGCTCAGTATTAATGTCAAGTTTCCCTTTGCTTATTAGTATCTTGAGCATGTCAAGACAAGCATGTCAGATGGTACGCCATTTGTATTTTGGAACGAATTAGTCATTTTTTCACACTTAGTAGTTGCCAATGCAACTAGTCTTTCTCAATATCTGTCCAGATCAGGATTTATGACTCATGCTTTGTAATATCTAGTCAGTTTTCTGCAGTGACAACCTAATATGTCTGTGTTGAAATTCCTTAGATAGTACCAGGCCAACAATAACATCTTTTTATAAACACAGTAACAATAGCAGAGTGTAGCCGAGGTCTGCTTTTCTCCCCGCTGTATGGTTCCTCCATATCTACAATATATTAAACCAGAGGCCTGAGGTTATTTAAGTGTCGCTTCTTGGCACGGTCCCTTTCTTAGTCCATCCAGTCTCTACAACTTTACGAGAACACATACCCACCTAAGAAACTGTCTTAGTAAGTACACCCCAAGATTAATCCCCATCATTTATGTAATGTGTTCCCTCAGCTATTTAGGTGCAAGTGTCACAGCTGGAGAAAGATCCATTGAAATACAAATAAGCAGTAAGACTTATACAGCTTTTTAATTCATTGCACATTCATATTTAACTGTTGAGTCTAAAAGTGAAGCTTGAATCCATACATGCCATTTTTGATGTGTCATGTCCCATTCAAAGTGATTTGCATTCCTTTACCACACATGTACGGGTAACAGTTTGAAAAAAAAAAAAAACATGATACAGGCCTGTTAGCAGGTTTATAGTCCTGGGTGATAGGAACTGTGTATTGTCTCTCCGTGCAGTAGAGCCCAGCAGGTGTTGAGATGTGATGTTGCTGATTGATAAATCTGAGCGATATCGTGTGTGTATGTCAAGCTTAAGCATTGGTACCAAGCACGAAGAAGTTAATATGTTAAGATAAGTGCTGGTATTGGTGCACCATTAGTCTGATGTGATGTCATTTTAGATCTTAACAATGCTTATTGTGTGTGTGTGTGTGTGTGCGCGCGCGCGCGCGCGTGTGTGTGTGTGTGTGTGTGCGCGTGTGTGTGTGCATATGTGTTGTCCAGACACTTCACTGCACTGCGGAGGTTGTATGGTAAACAGGTGATCATCAACCTGCTTGGGAGTAAGGAAGGGGAACACATGCTCAGCAAAGCGTTTCAGGTGAGAAGAGCCATTCTCTGTCACTTAACACTGACA
>NTHP01000009.1:1208910-1248393 GCA_003416845.1 Oplegnathus fasciatus
CCCACACACTAGCAACAACAATTCTTTCCTATCCCAGTTACTGTAGCTTAAACTCTTGTCAGGTCATATTTTTTCCTGTCGTATTATAGCTGTCACAAAACCACAGAGTAAACTTACTGTTGAGGTAGAAAACTACATTTCATTGATTCAAAGACATTTCCTGGTTAGCCATAGCTGGAACTGTTGACTCTTCATGAGAGGATTCAGGTGCAGTAACACAAACAGTGCAGAGAAGGACTTCATTTTCACTTTGTATGCTATATGTTATGGTTCATAAGCTGTGGGGTCCTGTTTACATCTAGTGTGTGCTGTGGGTGTTTTTATTAGTAAAGCAAAATGTACAAAATATTTAGGTGGTCCTTTAGCTAAGTTGCAAATATTTGATGTATTTGGCAAAAGTTGAGTTATATGTCTTTGAATGTCAAGCTTTCCTATCAATGAGGCAGTGAAGTCGATAGTATTGCCAGCTGTCAGCTGAGCCCTAGTTCCTAAAACGTGACCTGCATGTTCACAGATTACAACCAAAGATTTCCTGAGAACTCAAGCCATTGGTTTTGCATTAATGAATGCAAACTGATGTTTCGTATCTACGGGCAACACACCTTGCAACCTTGCATGCGTGCCGTTTTTGCATTCAGTTTGAATTTCTTGCAACAACTTCTCTTCCTTTCACTGTCACTCTCAGAGTCACCTGAAGGCATCGGAGCATGCGTCAGCAGTGAAAATGGTGAACTTTGATTATCATCAAAATGTGAAGGGAGGCAAGGCAGACAAACTCCACAGTGTGCTCAAACCCTACCTCAGCAAGTTCATAGAAGAGTGTGGGTTCTTCTACTACTCGGGAGAGACGGGCATTGCAAGGTGAGAAATAAATACAAACGTATAAAGTAGCATTATTTATAATTTTTGTTATTGTGTTTTAACATTATGTTATTACGTCTTTTTAGGACTCAGGGTGGAACCATTAGGACCAACTGCCTGGACTGTCTGGACAGAACCAACAGTGTCCAGGCCTTTTTTGCCCTCGAGGTAGGAGTCTGACAGCAGAAATGCAAATGCTATTTTATAACAAAACAAGCGCATACTGCACACTGTGTCAAAGTCCATTGTTTTTAGTGATGATGCTTTTAGTCTAACCTCCTGTTCCTCACCACACCAGATGCTGCCGAAGCAGCTGGAGGAAATGAGTCTGACAGAGAAACCCCAGCTGGTGGCCAGGTTCCAGGAGGTTTTTAGGACCATGTGGTCTGCCAACGGAGACTCCGTTAGTAAGATCTATGCGGGCACCGGTGCCCTGGATGGCAAGGCCAAGGTAAACAATGTGGACACACTGAATACATACAAATATGGTTCACAATAAACACAGTTCAACCACTGAAGCGAAATTTGAATGTACAGCAGGATATCAGAGCTGCATTTGATTTAGGATTTCAATGATTTTGTCAGATTTTATGAGTTTTGGCACCTGATACCGGTCTAAAGGTTACTTATGGTAAAGCTCAGCCTGTTGTAGCAACTTCCTCCCAATGGTTGATACTGGCTGGGGACATGAAACAGTGAATGACGGCATTTGATTGAAGCAAATTCAGCAAACTTCAGTATTGAATGTGTTTCTATTTTTAGTTACTTGGTTTATATTGTTGTTCTCATGAAGCAAAAGGTACTTAAATATTGAATTATTGTTTGATCTTAAAAGTTGTAAAGGGTGGACATTTAATTAGAAACTCTGGAATAGATCTTGATGAACTTGATGAACGCTTGTAACTGATTTAAGACTATTCCAACTAAAAAGAAAATAGAGCTTGAGCTAAGGCAAGATGTCTAAATTAGAAAAAAAATCTATTTAGATATTTACGTTTTCCCCATTAAACAAAGCATTTTTGCAANNAGTCTCTCTGAGACCCTCACAACCTACTGTCACCTAGCTCGTGACCAGTTCATCTCAGATCATGATGCTCACAGCAGCCTAATATATGAAGTTGTGGAAAGAGGAAATATTGAGAGCCACGAACAAAAATGGCACAAATGCTACCACTGTACAATAAATGCAGAAGCCCTGTACTATATGTTGACAGAACTGAGGACCTAAATTGTTACTTTGGACTATCTGGACCATAAATTGCACTTGCAGAAAATGATAATGGATAGTTGTGCTTTTTGCATGCAGTAGCAGAGTTCTGCATGAACAGTTGATCCTCTCTGTGTGTAGAACTGTGTGCGTCTGTTTCTTAACTCTCGTGTGCTATCTCTTTCTGCTGTCCTCTGGACCTCTCTACCTGTGTGGTAAGTTAACAAGCCCGTTGATGTAGTTTTTGAGCTGTGGGTCTATTTCTGGTACATTATTGATTTCAGTGTCTGTGGGTTATGATGATGATGATGATGATGATGATTGAGGATGGGATGGGTGGAACCTCTTTATTTATTTTTGAATAAAACTTGATTTTATTCCCCTTGAGGTATCCAGGTGATGTATACTGTCTTGACCTGGCAACTCTCGAAAGCTCTCTACTGAGAGATCTCTGCTGATCTACAGAAATTTAGTTAAAAAGAAAACGAAGGAAAAATAGTCATTGCCCTCACTTGTTGAGTGATTATTTTCTTATTACATTACCATTCCCAATTGTTGCCTAAATTATCTGGGAACATCTGCTGTCTTGATTGGATGAACCTTGAGGAGTCAATCAAAATTATTGCCTTGTGGCATTAAATCAATCACATCAATCAGTGATATTTTCAAGTTGCACCTTGTGAAGCAGTTTTGATCCTTCCTGGTCAGTTCAAAAATCCACATCACTTGAATCTCTCTGAAGTGTTTCTCCTTTTCTTCTCTTCCGTGGTTGGAGTGGGAAGTACAGACTTTTTTTCAGTGAGAATAGCTAATAATTTATGTGGTTTAATCTAATTGTTTTTAATTCTTTTGTGTGTGTGTGTGTGTTTGTTTGTAGGCGGGGAAGCTAAAAGATGGAGCTCGTTCTGTGACAAGGACCATCCAGAACAACTTCTTTGACAGTTCTAAGCAGGAGGCTATAGACATCCTGAGGCTGGGCTCCACGCTCAACAGTGATTTGGCGGACAAAGCTCGGGCCCTGCTCACCACTTCCAGTCTTTATGGTAATATGACGTATTATTTTACTGAGTCAACAGATCACATCTTGCCTAAAATTTAGTCATGAATAGGGTAAAAATGCAAGTTGTTGCTCCTTATTACATGTTGAAGCTTCTACATTTTGTAATTTTAAGAATATCATTTCCTTTGTGCTCCACCAGGGAGGGATTGTTTGAATATTTTGACGAGTTTTGACCCATATCTGTTGTAGCCCTGTTAGCCAGAAGCCACTGTGCACAATAGAAGGGTTTGTCTGCTCTGTGTCAAGTGGGAAGTGTAATCTCCATGCGTCAGCTCTCTGTCCCAGTCAGATTAATTCTGACCAACTGCTCTGCTGGCATTATCTGTTACAGCACTGGTTAACCCGCCCTTCTCTCCCTTCTCTCCCCCCTCCTCTTGCGCACGATCTTAGTCACTGAGCCCGTCTTACAATCAGGTATAGTAACTGACAGACTGCCCCCAGTGGATGGACCTTTTCATCCTGTCACATAGTTGTCCTATCATTTGTGTTTTATCTACTCATTCATTTATAATCCAATGTTGGTAGTGGTTTAACCCTCTGTCTGTTGCATATCATCAGGTTTTTACAATGACAATCAAAAGAAAGAGGATGCTGAATTTTGCAATGAAATTTGACATCACTTTGAGTGGAAATTTACAGACAGAAATGAACCATTACCAGAGTTGATTATTTGAATGTTATCTGTATTTCAGCAAGAGTTCTGGTTTGTATCCTTTCTCCCATGCCCCATGTTTTAGAACATTGTTTCGGTCTTCCCATTGTTTTTTTTGGTTTTGATTAGTGTTTTCCCATTTTTGTTTTGTTTCCTTCTATGCCACCCTTCCTGCAGACGCGCACGCACACACACACACACACACACACACACATTACACACTCTAATCCTTCTCTCCTCCCCTCTACAGCCTCCCCAAGAGTTTTGCTGGGAATGTGTCAGAACTACCATAAATACACAAAGCCCAAGCAGATCCGGGTGTGTGTCGGCACCTGGAACGTCAACGGGGGTAAACAGTTTCGCAGCATTGCTTTCCGCAACCAGACACTCAACGACTGGCTGTTGGATGCTCCAAAGAAGGCGGGGCATCCTGAGTTCCAGGGTATGTCTGTGTTTATTTATCTGCACTCACTGGCGGTAAATGTCGTCTCTGGAAATTGTGTTTCATAGGGCTGTTATTATTTATTAGGTTAAAGGAATAGTGCAATGTTTTGGTTAGTATGCTTATTCGCTTTCCAGTCGAGAATTGGATGAGAAGATCGATAACACACAGCCACAGACAGCAGCCAGTTAACTTGGCTTAGCATAAAAACTGGAAACAGGGTGAAACGGCTTGCCTGGTTCTGTCAGAAGGTGACAAACTCCACCCACCAGCACCTCTAAAGCTTGCTATTTAACACATTTAATCTCATTTGTTTAATCTGTACAAAAAACAAAGTGTAAAAACAACCCGTTGTGGTTTAAAGTGGGCAATGTGCCGGATTATTTCTTGGCCAGGTGCAGTAACTTTGTACAGTCTCGGCTGGTTGCCTCACAGTAGTTCAGGAAGTGACTGACATACTGTAAATATAACGGTGTCAGAGTGGTATCCATCTTCTCTCTTCGTCTTCTTTATCCATCTGTTGCTTTTAAGATGCAAGGCCTTGCTCGGTCCTTTGAAGTTTCTGGGTGACAGAGAAAATCTGTACTGGAAAAACTGAATAGAAGCACTTTAGTCTCTACTAACTACTATTCAGGTACTATTTACTGTAGCTGAGGTCCAGGGAACTAAATGGCTGACATTTTTCATACTGAGCATTTGCTCGGTGAGGAGAGGAGTCAATAACATGAAGGTTAAAATACGTGGCCTTGGAGGAAAATTTGATATTTTATTACTTGGGTCTTACTGTTATCATTTTGACTAGTTTGCCTATTGGTTAGAAGAACATTGTACTTATTACTGTAGACTATTTTCAGTGAAGCACTCGTCTGCTGTCTCTACAGTAATGGTGGTTGGTACAATGCTATACTAACCCATACAGTAACTTATTGGCGAAAACAAACAAAACACAGGTGATAAAAAAAACAACACTATTTTAAAATCCAGTCACTATACTACTGACAAAATCTAATGATGTTGATATATCATAATAATTTTTGATCAGACACTTATGTTGAACATTGCGTAATTTTTCTCTTTACAGACAGCAAAGCCAACCCCATAGATATCTTTGCCATTGGTTTTGAGGAAATGGTTGAACTGAATGCTGGCAACATTGTCAGTGCCAGGTATGTGTGCAAGATTCCTACAGCGACACAGCCTACTTTTAAGCTAATATCAATAACACTAATGTTTTCACTTTCAAACATAAAGTTATAAAATATTTAAATTCATAAACTACATTAAAGGGTTATGGAACATACAGTATGTAAAAGCCTGAAAATGACAGTTGATTTCAAAGGGGATTTTTTTTTTTATATCCTGAATTTGCTCTTGAGGTAATAAGATCATTAAGATCAGGAGCTGGACTGCTTAGGCCTGATCTGACAAGGCTAATATGACTTACCCAGATGTGAATTACTTTGGTTATATGTAAGAAGATCAAAGACGATTTTTGTGTGGGGTTTTTTTCCTTTTTCCTTTTCTGCACTATGACACATCTTTCTATTCTTGTCTCAGCACTACTAACCAGAAACTTTGGGCAGCTGAGCTACAAAAAAACATATCGCGGGATCACAAGTATGTGCTGCTTGCTTCAGAGCAGCTGGTGGGAGTGTGTCTCTTTGTTTTCATCCGCCCACAGCACGCACCCTTCATCAGGTATGAGCTGTACACATTCTGATTGGACACTTAATTATACTGTAAATCACATGTATGGTAATATATGTAACCTTGTTGTTTTCCAGGGATGTTGCTGTAGATACTGTAAAAACGGGAATGGGCGGGGCTACAGGCAATAAAGGAGGCGTGGCCATCCGCCTGCTGTTCCACACCACCAGCATCTGCTTCGTCTGCTCCCACTTTGCTGCTGGCCAATCACAGGTCAAGGAAAGGAACGACGACTACAGTGAGATCACACGCAGACTCAGCTTCCCCATGGTAATAACATAATAATAATAACAACAATAACTATAACAAGTTAATTTTAAAACACCTTTTTGCACAACGTAATCCATCCATCTTGTCCTTGCCAGGGTCGTCTGCTGTACTCGCATGACTACGTCTTCTGGTGTGGAGACTTTAACTATCGAATCAGCCTGCCCAATGAGGAAGTAAAAGAGCTAATCAAACAGCAGAACTGGGATGCTTTGACAGCTGGGGACCAGTTGTTGGACCAGAAGAATGCTGGTTTGGTATGACCTACAGGACACGTGCATGTTTGCTGCACCAATAACTTTCACTTCCTCTCAACAGTGTACCCTAACAGTGTACCCTAACATTGAGCCTGGGCGTAGCCTGTACTAACGCAGAAATGTCTTCAACAGGTTTTCCGAGGTTTCATCGAGGGAAAGTTAGATTTTGCCCCCACCTATAAGTATGACCTCTTCTCCGAAGATTATGACACCAGTGAGAAGTGCCGCACACCAGCCTGGACTGACCGCATTCTCTGGAAGAGGAGGAAGTGGAACTTTGACAAAACGGGTAAGATGCAGAGCCACTGCACATAAGTCTAACCAACCCAAATAATCTCCTTCCTCTCTCTCCCAGACCTCTTGACTAAAGACAACATTACATTACGGAGAAAATATGTTTTAAGCATATTTATCCTGCTGTCCTGCCTGCCTTCTTTCATTCTGTATAACATAATACAAATCTAAACTTCTGAAACATGAAGATACTTCATCTATCAGTGTGCTTCTGTACATATATGCATGTTGTGCATATTTTACAGCTGAGGAGATGAATGTAGTTGGGGCAGCTTCTACATCTGGGGAGAATGAGGACGATCCAGACAACCCCTGGAGCCCTGGGACTTTGAAGTATTATGGCAGGGCTGAGCTTAAGACCTCAGACCACAGGTAAGTAACAAGATATATCAGTAGGATTGGAGTGAAATAATACTGTCACCACAGCAGTATTATTTACTTAATTTCCTTCTTATGTCACATCTGTGTTGTGGAAGTGGAACCGACTGATCACATAGACTCTGAAATATAACAGTGGTTCAAACAAATGTATGGTGTTTCTCTTTAATTAAACATCACCGTCCTCAAGGTCTCCTGTCTTTTTCTAGGCCTGTGGTGTCGATAATAGACGTGGACATCCTGGAGGTTGACCCGGAGGCTCGTCACCAGGTCTACAAAGACGTCATTGCCCTGCAGGGGCCTCCGGACGGTACCATCCTGGTGTCACTCTGCTCCTCCGGCCCCGATGACTACTTTGACGATGCACTCATAGACGAGCTGCTGGACAAGTTTGCTCAATTTGGAGAGGTCATCCTCATCAGGTGAGCCTGACGTCCCAACACAGACAGACATGTATCACCTACAGACAGTTAGACTGCATCGACAATGTCCTTGTTTATGCAGGTTTGTTGAGGAGAAGATGTGGGTGACTTTCCTGGAAGGTTACTCTGCTCTTGCGGCTCTGTCTCTCAGCGCTTCCACTGTAAGTCATCACGGATTATATTGATTACTTCTAAGCTATAGAAGTGCTCCCATACGTCTTAACATTAATAATGTAAAATGTGTATCTATCTCTATCGTTTAAACTCAAAGTCAGATCATTTTAATCACCCCTGTGCTACATCCAAAGATGTGTATTTCTTGTGGTTACATTGTAGGTCCTTGGCAAGATGATTGACATCCGTCTGAAGAGTCCAGGCTGGATCAAGAGTCTGGAGGAGGAGATGAGTGTGGAGAGGATCTGTGGAAGCATCCCCACCTCAGCCAGCTCCACCCTGCTTGCTGAGGACACAGACATGGGCGATGATGATTACGACATGGAAGGTGAGGAGTGACGGCCAACACTAATATAAAGAAGGTTGCAGGGATTACAGGTTCAAAGACATGAATGATGGTTGACCCTCTTGTCTCCTGTACCAGGTGATGTGGACGATGAGGTGGAGGAGATCCTTCCCCAGCACCTGCAGCCCGGAGCAGGCACTGGTCCTGGATCCTCCCCTCTCCCCTCCCCCCGCAGTAGTCCCTGTCCCTCTCCCACCCACGGAGAACCTGCAGCCCCCAGCAGGCCTAGTCGTGCGCCACACCCCTCCCGACCATCACAAGGTAAATACAGCATGACACACACCTGGAATCAGGTTCCTAAAAGCACAGTCCAATCATCTGCTCAGGCTCCAGTTGGAATATAAACTGTAATTTTGTTCTGTTTGTAATGCATGGATGCAGAGTTAAGTCCATCATCATTGAGGAGAGAATTTCCAGGTAAAATCTGATGTGGGATGAATTAATCTATGTTTAGTCTTAGAAGGCTTGTGGTGTGTTTTACAGTACACTCCCTGTTTCCTTTTGAAACATGTTTCATGGTGCAGTATTAAATGTGTGCAGTGTTTGCTTCATCTTTTCTTTGGTCTGAATTGTCTGAAACATTGAATTCCAGCTGTGCAAAACAAATTGTAGGATGGCACAGTGTTTAGAGATGTTTGTCTGTTTGACTTTGAAGTAATTAATCCTTGCCCTTTTCCAGAGAAATTAAAATTTAGGTTAAACAGTACAAAAATACTTTTCTGTACTGGGTGAATGTGCAAGTTCTCACTGAGTGTATAAACTGGGCACTCACACAGTTGTTCCTCAGTTAAACCGCTCCCTTTTCATGTATACATTTGAACCTCTTTTTTTTCCTTCCAGGGCCTCCTGTTGACTTCCAGCCTGGTGCCCCCACATCTCAAGTCATGGAGCCCAAACGCCCGCCTCCTCCTCGTCCCAACGCTCCCCCAGCCAGACCAGCACCCCCTCAACGCCCACCACCACCTTCAGGTAAAGTATCATCCTTAACCTTCTTGTATACAGTTGATTAAAGCCTAATTTTCTGACATTAGAATTACAGAAATATAGCCTGCAACCTTAGTCAGAGCAACTAAATAAAATCCTACGCTGGAAGTGTGGATGTTACATTTTTCAGCATGATACAGTATGAGATACTTTAGGCAGGTGTTAACTTTGTCACCTTTATCCTACTGCTTCACCTCATTCCTGAAGGAGGCATGAGCCCTCTGCCAGTTAGAAAGGACTCTGGAGGTAAAGTGATTGCTGTGGAATTGCGTGTTTATGTGCTTACATTGCTGAAGCATTTAAAGTAGTGGCTGCTGTTTTCCATAGCTACACATTAGTGCTGATTCAGAAAGGTGTCATTAGTTCCAATGCTCATTTCAGTTCAGTCACTGTGCTGTAAACCAAGAAAATGTTCATAACTCATCATTGATGGCGATAACGTCCCACTATGAGTTAAAATGAAAAGTGCCAGATCATAATTTTAAAACTTTGCAACCTTTGTGTCTGGAGGTGGATTTCTGTGTTTTGCAGAGATTGAAAGGCTCTGTGAAATGTAGACGGTATGATTAAGAACACGAATGGTCATTTTCTTAAACATGCCATATTGTAAAAAGCTTATTGATAATCCAGTGAAAGACATAGTGCATGTAAAACCTGACTTTGGGCTTCATATATGACTACTGACAGTTTTTTGACAGCTCTTGGCTCGTCCTTTCGACTTAGCATTGCACAGCCTGCCCTGCAAACCTTATTTTGATCATTGAGGCCCATTCTGCCCAATAGACATTTGCTTTGGACAGGGACATTATCACTGGGCATAATACAAAGTTAGTTTGCTGATGATTGTATGATACTTGTATTATTTATAAAAAAAAATAAAAAAGTATTATTTATTCACTGAAAAAATCAACATGACATGAATCCTCTCCTACGCCTGACTTGATGTACACACCACTTTACTGTCCTTGGGTTTAGCTTCAGCTTATCAACTTGTTAAAACACAAGATGTTGCCAAAACTGTCCACCCAAATCAATCTCAGAATAAAATTTGCTAAGTCATGCTTGAGTTTAGGTGAACAGCTCCTAGATTAGGTACGTGTCCATGAGGTTTTCGAGTTGAGGTGCTTCTTGTGCATCATCTGATCAGTCACCATAATAAGTGGTTTTGGTGGATGTAAATTCTTATAGAGAAAATGTGTGAAAACTATCCCTCCTCTGTGGTATATCTGTGAGTACTGTAAAAGTGTTGTCATTAACTGTCCTAGACATTGTTGCCCTCATTTGACTGTATTTAATGTGGGAGTAGCTGGTAGGTCATGATGTATGTTTTTCATGTTGTGCCAACAACACTGCAGTTAAAATCTTTTATTTTTTTATCTATTGTTATGTTTCCTGTTGTACTTTATTTTGAAAATACTGTTTCCCCTCTTTGACTTTAAGACTGTGGCTACTGTCCCAGCCCACTGCTTGGTAGGAGAGGCAGTGAAGGTAACTGGCAGTGTGTCTTTAAATGTCATCTGATCCCTGTAGTCTCACACCCAGTCATCAATGTTATTGATGCTTTTTTCTGACATTGATGGTTCACTGTTGACCAGTTCCACATCAATGTGGGCCATCTTAGTCTTGTGTGTGTGTGTGTGTGTGTGTGTGGGAGAGATGTGTTTGGTAGCCTGTTGTAAAAAAATCTACTTTGCTTATTTAAATGAAAAGTAAGTAGGGAATGCAAGAGGGACCAAATACACTCTGTGCCACTGGAAGTAAATTCAGACTTTTCTACCTGGAAGACAAAATGTCTTCTTCCCCATTTAAAATGCAGTAGTGGTTATAAGTGTAATACATCCCTACCAATTAGTGTCATATGATAAGAATTAATTAAAAGAAAAAGAAAAAGAAGGGCAGACATTTTTCCTAATGAGGCTACATTTTTATTGTAAACATTTGTATTGGGGTCTGAAAGTAAACATTACAACTTGTGCAAGAGGGAGGATATGCCTCAAAACAAGGCTACTTTAATCAGTCAGTCACAAAATCAGGAGTCATGAGGTACACACATTGCAGAAGACCATCTGATTCAAGTGTGCACTCTATCAGTATGAACTAAACAAGTATTGATTTGGTGATTTATAGTCTTTCCATAACTGGGGAGATAGCATGAGTTAAAGGAAAATCCTTTGTGTCCAGACTTAAATTGGTCTTAAAGTCAGCTCGGCTACACTAATCCACTATGATTAGCAAGAAATCCTCCTCAGGCAGGTAGATATTCAGACTCACAGCATCTCAGGCTTCACTGCTCTGCTGCATTATTACCACCATATGCTATTCCTAGTGCTTCTTGTATAGTGTTGTCATTGGGAACACCTGCTTCCTGTGACCACTTTGTGTATAACAGTAATGTGGTTTGGTTTCCTTTGTGCTGCAAAGGACCAAAAAGCCCTGCTCTCCCTCGGCCAGATGCTGCTGCAGGTGAGTGCCACAAAGCATGACGTAGCCTCACTTAGCATTAATGTACCAATGGAGACAAAGGCTTGTTACTCAGTTATGTAGGTTTATATTTTTCCCATGAAAGCCCATCTTTGTGTGGAGTTTCCTTGTACTTGCTGGGAAAGATACAGGGCTGAGATTATCCCTGCCTGTCTACTATAATCCTGTGTTATGTGTTTATGCCCTGACACAAATTAAGCCTGTCCCAGGGTGGTGGATAGGGTTTGGTTGCTTAGCCTTTCGTTGACTTGGCCTGTCCTCACCTGACCCATTTGTATGGTGTGTGTGTGGTTAGCAGGGTTGATTTACGTTTGGTGACTGCAAAGTGAAGTATTACACAGAAGCAGACATCTAAGTCGCGTGGGAACATGTTCGCAGTCTCTGAGAGGGGTTCAGCAAGAGAATAGTGAAAGAAGAGGTGTGTGCTTGCAAGCTGTGTGGTAAGCAGTTGGCTCACAGAACAAGGCCTGCCTCTCCTCACAGACCTCCTGCAGCTCAGGAATGACTGAGTCATCATTAATAATGAAGTCAGCCAGAGGGAATTTGGTCTGTCATAGGTTGGGGGGGTTTGTGGTGCACTCATGTGTGATTTAGTACAGTACTTGTAAAAATTATAGTTTTTCATTTGCTCCCATCTTAAACGCTCCTGCCATTCCTTACATCTCTCCCTAGGGGGGCAGAGCCCACTTGATGAATGCAGAATAGTAAGACATTTTTCTGTTGCTAATGTAGCTGGTTTGTCTCTCTGTCTTAAGGTCGAAGCCAGGCAGCAGTGGGAGCTCCTGGACCTGCAGGTGCTCCCAGACCAGTGAGTTTACAACTCTGATTATTCATAACAAAATGAGTTTGACTATTCTTTAACTGAATTTTACCCAATGTGTTAATTTCTCCCTATTCTCTATTCCCTCTACGTCATCCAGAATATCCCTCCTCGAGCTGGGGTAATCAGTATGCCCCCTCAATCTCGCCCACCACTTCCCTCTCACCCTGGAGCACCTAGACCCATCCCAGAGGTGCATCCCGGGGCCCCTCGGCCCATCCCAGACACCCACCCCGGAGCTCCACGACCTGTGCCCAGTGCACAGGCCAAACCGACTGACCTGCCACTGGGTAAGGAAATGTGCTCACTGTGTGTTCACAGAGGGCAGTATACAAGATTATCGACACTAGAATGTTATTAATGTGATACAGTGAATTTAAACCTTAACTATGTTCCGTTTCCTTCCTCAGGTCCTCCACTCTCAGGACCGCCTCCTACAGAGCCCCCTGCAGCGAGACCCCAGGTTCCATCACCAATGCAGCCACCCATGCAGCCCCAACCAGCTGCCCCTTCAGCTCAGTCCCAACTCCCACCACCGATGCAGCCCACACTTCCAGCTCCTCTCCAGCCGCAGCAAGCTGCAGCTCCTAAAGCAGCCCCCCCTCCTACTGCTGCTGCTGCTGCTGCCCCTGCTGGGCCTCCACAGGGTCTAGCCTCTCCCAAACCCCCACCACGTTCCCGCTCCTCTCACGCTCTGCCGCCTGATGCTGCCAAGTCTGAGACAGCCCCAGCTGCACAGGTTGGTGCCAACTTCCTTTTCATGAAATTATTGGAATTTCAGAAAAAATGAACAAAGAACACTAGCATAATTATCTATTGAATACACTGAGATTTTTCTGCTTGCATGTAGTTAAATCATGTACTACAGATTCTTGCTCAAACTCTGCTCATTTGACAAGATGTTTTATGCCAAATTATGAAGAGTGTTGGAGGTGGAGACTATGAGAAATGAGAAAATAGCCTCTTTCTGCTCCTTAGAGCTTAGTTGTCTGTGTCATTCTTCCTGCTTTTGTCTCTCTGATACATTTGTCTCTCTCTCACAAGCTGGAGAAGCCCTCAGGGTGACAGGTACTTGATATTAAACCACCTCTTTGTCTCATCCTCCTCTGATGTTATTACCTCTCATACATTACACCCAGTAACTCCTCCTTTGATTTTCCTTCCTTTCACATCTCCTCCTAAGTTGTTTTAACCTTTAGTCCACTACGAAGCCATGCCTTGTTTTGTGTTAGGCTCACAAAATGGAGCGTTATTTGTTTTCTTTTTGTTGGCCAACATATCAAACCATAAATGACATGAAAACACAGATGAAAATGTGATGTTTGTTGTTGGCCATTTCCCCCTCACTAGTCCTTTCATATCTGCTCACTGTGGCTCAGGTGTTGAGAATGAGCACATATGCAATGACCTCATAATTTGATTTCATTTTTGTTTAATCTGTATTATCTCATTTATTTGTATTAGAGTTGGTGATTGTATGTGGACTGTGATACATACATCAGTTGTCAGCAGTAGTCAGTGTAGTAAATTAAAGACAGTACATGTTTGTAAATGTCTTAAATTGGCCAGATTAAAGGTACCCTGTGGAGTTTCTGACCGCTAGTGGCGTTGTGGATCAATGTTTTGATGAGCGGGTCCTCTTTGTTTTTGTCACCAAGAAATATAGCAATGCACCATCAAAGGGTAGGATAGAAGATGACTGCTCACTGATGTAAACATGAATATAAACAAGCAGGTTACAAAATAGTCAGAAATCGGCTTTGTAAATGTTTTTTGAGGAAGGAAATACATCAGTAGGTTTGTTAAGGATACACACACTTAAGTTTAAGTAACAAACACTGAATGTAAATATGTAACTGTTTGTTTACAAGAAAGCTCCAAAGGGTATCTTTAAACTTTGTTCTGAGCTCAAGAAAGAAGATTATAATAAAACAACGTATGGTCCATTAGTCAGCAAAACACTCCAGTGGTATTAGCTCATGGTTCATGTGTGGTGACAGCTGAATGGCATTTTCTTTGTTTTGTTCCTCCTTAGACCAATGGACTAAATGGAATCCAAAGAGAAGCACAATGGAAGCCCGACCCCTTCGACACACTTGCATCTGACTTCCCCTCCTCTTCCTCATCCCACTGGCACACCACCCAGTCCCTGACCAGAGGCTCCTCTCTGCGTACACCCCCCTCCATTCCTGTGTCTGCGTTGTCCTCCAGCACTCTCCCTTCATCCTTCTCCCTCCAGTCCTCCGCTCTGTCAGACCTGCAGGCACTTGATTCGTCCTCCTCTTCCTCACTCTCCACCCCGTCACCGTTCGCCTCCTCCCTGCTCCCGCCTCCTCCGGTCCCGTCTCGTAGTCGCTCGCAGGAGACTCTGCGTGCCTCCCCTGGCCCCTTCCCGATTGACCCGCTTCCTGCACGACCCAGCAGCACCAATCCCTTCACAGGTCCACTGGTGCAGCCACAGCACCGCTCGCTCACCCCGGACTTCAGCATCCAGCGTCCGGCCCCAATCCCGACACTAAACCTTCAGAGGACCATGTCCGCTCTTACTCAGCCACTCATCCCCACCTCTGCTCCAACAGCAGCCCCTGCGGCTGCACCCACCTCCGAGCTCCAAAGGACCATGTCCCTGTTTGGACCATCATCCAGTCTCAATCCTACACCTGCTCCTCTGCTCCCCCTCGCGCTTGACCAGTCTCCTGCCCCCGCCTTGCCTCTGGCACCGCCCTCCTCCATTCCACCTGCCCTCGCACCTCGTCGCCAGCCACCTCCCCCAGCAGGGAAACCAACCCAGCAATGGGTCACTTTTGACGACGATTTGGATTTTCCACCTTCAACCAAAACACCACAGGCCCCCACCTTCCCTTCCAGGTCCCAGACTCTGCCTTCCCGCTCTGTGTTTGACTCAGAGCCCGACTGGTTATCTTCTGCCCCTTCAGTATTCCCAACCCTCCCTCCTCCCATCCCAACTAGAACTGTAACCAGTAACCCAAAGCTCCCAGAGGGACCCAGTGACGGCTGCTTCTTTCCCAGGGAGTCGACAGAAAGATAGGATCACTCTTAATATGTAAAGGGCATATCCAGATATGTATAGATCTATGATAAATGTGTATATGTGTGTGTGTATGTACAAAAGAGACAGTATTTAAGAAGTATAGACCAATCCCCTTCTGAATCACAGGAAAGGATTTATATCTCGAACAGTAACATGAGAAGTGTATGAGCCTAAACGTGTGTTCCAACTTTACCACAGAGATGTTTGCTTCTTCCCTGATATTAGCATTTATTTTAATATGAATCGTTCTGACGTTTATTTTTATTTATGGCAACAAACGTGTGCCTGTGTCTACAGTATATAATTATATAACGTACATCTATATGCACAAATCATGTGTGCAATCATCACCTGTGCAATATCAAGACAAGCCTGTGTGGCCATGCAGCGCACTGCAAGCTTACACATGACTTAGTGTTACCTTTGCATTCGCTACATTGGCTGACACGCTGTGGCTCATATCCATCATTTTGACTGATCTGTATGTTAGAGTGGGATTCTCAGAGTAGAGGGTGATCCTCCACTTTCTCCGTTTGGTCAGTTTACATGTAGTAGAAGGCTATGCACTGCAGGTTTTACATTTGCCCTCAAAATTGCTGCAGTCTGCAGCAATCAGAGAGTCGCTTTGACTTGCAAAGAGTTTGTTGTGAGTTGTTTTTTTTTCTTTTTTCTGTTTATTGTGTCTGAGGGGTGCAAATTTAAAAGTCATATTGTGCGCTTGCTTTTATCATGAATGTACTTTATGTTGCACTGGGTTTTGCCTCCTTGCTGACACCACAGTGTGAACAAGAACAGCACAAGTCAGTGTCATAGTCAGTCAAACTGTTCACTGCCGCAGGACTGATGCTCTGTAATATCATCTCACCCACTTGATAGTAAGACATTTTGTTCTCTACTCAGTCATCAGTCTTTGTCTATGGGCTTTTACGCTTAGCTGAATATATTTTGTAGCTCTATATCAAAACCTATACATAGTGATTATGTATAAATGTATGTTTTCACTATGGAAACTACTTGCTAAATGTGCGTTTGTGTGTTTGTGATGCCCGTATCAGTGGTTTGCACAATGTAACTGCACTGAAACGCTGTATGTGCTCTCTCGGTTGTATTCTTTTTTGATGGCAGAGTGACAAAAACGAGAGCCTGCGGATTGAACAGATGAGAAGGCCTTTTGACCTTTCCACCTCCTGTAGTGTTTTGATCCTTCTTGATTTATCCAAAGCATTTAAACATACTATTGTAAATTCAGAGAATGTGGCGTATGAGTGTGTATACTTCTGTTACTCTAAGTACGAAGACGATGCGATTTGGGTCTGGCAGCAAGGACATGCCATGCATAATAATAATAATAATAATAAGAGGGCACATTTTTTTACTTAAACTTTTGTTTACTGCAAAAGTCATACTTTTAATTTCTAAGAACATTTACTCTAAATAATCTATTGTTGATACTGTGGTGAGAAGTAATGTGTTGTGTTTGAGGTGCATATCGTCTGTTGTGGTGTTTGTGTTTGGATGTGAGCGTAAGAGTGGAATACCAGAGCTTTTTCCCTGAGGAAGTCTTTTCTGTTAAGTACACACAGTGTATTTGCTTACAGGTTTTGAACTAACAGCCACTGTATTCACTGGCGCATGGCTGTAACTGTATTTCCGCTCTCCAGTCTGCAAAGGGCTGTGGAGTGACATCACTGTATGCGAAAATGCTAACAATACAAGACAAAGGACTTTTTTTTTTCCCAAAGCACCCACCACCTGAAAGAGAATTCCCCCGAGCAACACTAATAAAAGATTATTCACCACCTTGACTGAATAAACAGACTCAACTACTCTGTATGCATCGCCAGATAATCATTTCCAGTTTGTTGTGTCCTTCCCAGGCGCAGTGTTGCCCACATTCCAGACAGTAGTGTGATTTGAGTGTCTAACTCTTCTCAGCGTTTGCAGACCCACCTGTGCTATCTAACCCATATCTGTTTCCTCCAGTTGAGAGTAATTGTTTCTCGCTGATTTTGTTCATGAGGTGTGTGTGTGTGGTGTTGTCAGAGGTGATGTGTCAGTATTTTTTCCCTGTACTACCTACTTCGCTCTTTCACTTCTATTGAGTTGTATAGGTCAGCGTCAATGTTGACAGTGATGGCAAGCAATAGTTTTGCAGAAGGATAAGTGAGAGTACAATCCTCCCTAACACGACACACACCAGCTGTGTTAGTCTACACAGATGTTGTTTCCCCCACAACCTTCAGAAATTATGTAACCGGCTGAAATGCCTTAAAAGCATTTTGATGGTTCATGGAGGATAAAACATCTGACCCAAGAAAGTACCAGCTAATAAACGCTTCTGCGCTTTGTTTAAACACCGTGTAAAATACGTAAAAAATAGTCCTCATTCACTGCACTGAAAGCAGTAGCTATCTATGTAAGCAAGTGTATCCGGTTGCCTTTGCTTACATGTCGATGTCATCTCTAAAATGCATTTATTGTGTTATCCAGATGTGTGCAGTAGATACTGTATCTGCATTAACAGTAGGTGACTAGCCAGCGCTTTGTGTCATGTCATGTTCAAGATGAGATTTTATAGGAAACAAATTGCTCCTTTTGTGAGGTCAGTGTCCCTTTTTATGGCTATAATCCATAGTAAATAAGAGTCTGTGTTGTTGAACATATTCTGTATGTATTAAAGAGAAAACATGAAGCTGCGATTCATGTTAATATCCAACGTTCCATATTTTAAGTGCACAGCTGATTGCACATTTATGTATGAAGCAGTTTATGTTGTATGTATGCAAAAATAAATGTAAGTTTACCTGAACGGTGATGTTTGTCTTCTTTGACTGCAGTCTGTAACTCCATTGCACATCATAAAGAATTATACATCATATACCTCTATTCAAAATTCAGTTGTACAAACATTTTCCCATCTGTTTGTTAATGGAGACTTTTATATTTCTACAACAAAATTATGTGTATATTCTACATGTTCTTTAATTTAGATAGCATTTCAGGCTTGGGTATTATTTCCAAATGGCTAAATAGCCTCTAAAAGCATCCAGGCACTTGTTTATATGGATCTTGGGGTCATGCTGGGGTTGTTTGCACCAAAAACAAAACAAAACCATCTTAACTACTGAAATCATCTGTTTTATTTATATTTTGCTCTCAAGATTTTCCTCTTTCACTTAACATTCTATCAGTATACAACATAAAAACTCCTAATTTATGTGTGTTTTTGTACCTTTCTATCCCATCATCTTTTAGTAACTTCTTAAAACTTAATTCTCAAATTTATTATTATACTGTAATTCTACACAGGTTGACGATCTCTGTATCGATATCTTAGTATTCCCTGAGATATCGCGGTACTCGTATATGGACTGCCAACCTAAATATTATTGAGAGTTTGCTATCATTTCAAAATTTTAGAAGCACATTCATGATGTTTAATTAATATTAAAGATGTCTAACTGATCATTTTTTCTTTTTTGTGATTAGTGTCAGCTGATTGGTGCTGCATTGATCTGTTTATTTTGTGTGTATCTTATTTTCCTTTATTTTATTTGGATTTTTGTGTATATTATTTTAATTTGCCAATTGTATGCGATTTTAAGAAGATATTTAGGCAAGTGGATGAATTGTCCTTTTGTCTGTTGGTGTAGCAGGGTTTATTTTAGTGGATAAACATGTTTCAAAAAGATGACCCAGATTCAATTAATTAATCTGCCCTGCAATATTAGGACCATACCCCCTATTTGTACCAAACACAGTGTTACCATTATTCACCATTAGAGGGCAGTGCTACTCATTGGATTAATCTAGCCTGCCGTAAAAGTTCATAAGAAGAAGAACTGCGTGAACTGCTGTATCCTCATGCTTCTTAGCTAGCGATGTCACCGGTTGTGAACAAAGTGTGAGCCCAGTCTGAAGAGTGTAGTGACCGTCTTGTGTTTGTCGTTTCACCGCACAGGTATGTGTTACCATTTTCAGTCACTGTAGAGAAATGACACTTTAAAAGACCGAGCCAGTGAATGTAAACAGCTAACTAGCTATATCAGCTAGCTAGTTAAAAGCTAGCTTGGTGATTTCTGGAAGCGTCCGCACACGACTGTTGCTATGGTTACACTGTTTTCCTAAAGACTCCCAGCCGCTTCTTTTACTCGGACAAAATCGTCGTGTTATTGCGGGTTTATTGAACAACAAAGTCGCATTAAACTTCCATCTCTTTCAGCGGATAAACAGGCGGTGAAGTAACTTTGAAAGATGGTGCAGCTGCATGTGAAGCGTGGAGATGAAAGCCAGTTTCTTTTTAACACCACTGTGGACGCGCCTCTGGAGACGGTGATCCGGCAAATTACAGCTATTTACAACGGGAGACTCAAAGTGGACAGACTATGTTCAGGTGAAAATGCCTTCTATACACACTGTGTAGGGATGAGAAGCTTCAGCAGGCTGCACTCACACCTACTGTACTACTATTTAAACTGGATAACAAAACACCACTAAGCAGAGACAAAGATGTAACTCTTTACATTTATGCAGCCAGACCGTGTTTTTATTCTTAGGGACTGTCAGTATTGGTAGAGTTGAATTTTCTGTTGAACAACTAGGTTCCAACTATATTTTAGCCCTCTCACTATTGAGCTCTAAATAGGATCTTTTCAGTCTACAGGGATACACTGACATAGACTTGCTTGTTCATGTAATGCACCCTCAGAGATCCCAGAGCTGGCAGACCATGGCATCTCACTGCCACCCAACATGCAGGGGCTGACGGAGGAGCAGATCGTGGAGCTGAAACTGAAGGATGGATGGGAAGACAAGTGCATGCCCAGCGGAGGGCCAGTATTTAAGACGGATGAGATTGGGAGGAGGAACGGCCATGGTGAGACTATGAGTCTTGACTGTAGGCCATATAGTTTAACAAGAACATTATTCTAAATGCATGTCTAACATTTGTCAGGAAGACATTTACAGTTGATATCCCTTTTTGGGGGTCCTTTGCACTTGGTTGTAGCTTTGAACTGCACATGAACAGAGATTTATCCCTCTTATACATCTCATTAAATCCCCCTTTTGACTTGCAAATTCTGCAATTAAATAATGTTTAACATTGTAAAAATGTAATTTTCTCGACTTTCTAGTTGATTGTGCATCCCATGTAGGTAACAGATACAGATACACTACTTTGCATGAAAATATGTTGTTCTATGCAAGCAGGGAAAAAGCAAAAAAGAGATTTTGGTAATCTGACAGTCCATCTCTTTACCTTCCACCAGCTCCAAATGATAAAATGAAAGAGGTGTTGATGAGAACTGTGGAGGAGGCAAAGGCGCTGGTCTCCAAAGTGAGTATCAGTGTAAACACTAAATCTTAGATTGTCTTCTTCACCGAGGGTCAATACGTTTTTAATCTTTCTCTTCATCTTTCAGAAACAAGCCCAAGCTAATGTCAGTGTCACCATGGAGATGGTAAAGCAAGCCCTGGATCAGCTAAGGGGTGCGGTCACGATCGTGTATCCCATGGGGCTGCCTCCTCATGACCCTATCAGGATGGAGTTCGAGGACCGGGAAGACCTTTCAGGAACACAGGTAAGCAGCAGGTCCTGTTTCCTAGCTGCTATTGGCTGATGGCCACATGAAATTAGTTTTCAGTCAACAACAAGGGAGTAAGTTATTATTGTTTGGTACATTCGGAGGTGAAGCTGTCTTCACTGTCTCGTTCATTATCTCCATTCCTCTGCATCTGCCCTCTCCATCTGTCTCCGCACCTCAGGCATCTCTGCAGGTGATCACAGAGGACGAGTGCCAGCTATGGTGGGCTGCCAAAGAGATGCAGAGGGGGAAAAAACTGCAGGACTACATTGGCAAAAATGAAAAGACGAAGCTTGTGGTCAAAATCCAGAAGGTGAGAGCCATTTTAGCCAACCTGAAGCAAGTATTTTTGCTGTGTATGATGGGCAGTGTGTTTGTTGTTTTATGCTTTTGTTAGTTTTGAGAATAACTGTAATCCATTTGTTGCCGTACCTTTCAGAAAGGGCAGGGGGCACCAGCGAGAGAGCCTCTGATCACTGATGAGCAGCAGAAACAGATGATGATGAATTACTACAGGAGGCAGGAGGAGCTCAAGGTGAGGAAAGGATAAGCTAAATTACAAGAGACAAAACACTCGTAGACTTTTAAATAGATGCACGTTTTTACTGAATGTGCCTTTCTAATCTTCTCCTGGTGACGTTTTTGCAGAAACTGGAGGAGACAGACGATGACAGCTACCTGGGCTCGGAGTGGTCAGACAGACAGGCCCTCAAAAAACAGTTTCAAGGCCTCACCAACATCAAATGGGGGCCGAGATGAAGACCACAACCACCCAGATTCCCACCTTGGAGCTGCTGCTCTGACCTGCTCCTTCACAGCTCTACATGCAACTGACTTAAGATGCCTTTTCGCAATCCTGGAATCAGTTCACTGTCGATGTTATTTGAGGTCTTCCAGAGAATATTACTGTATATACAGCAGATGAGTTCATGTGCCTTGGAGTTTATGTGTTTCTGAACTGAACTGTGAAGAAGACACCTGGACACATTTTATGACAGACCAGGTAATGTTGTCACATGGAGGCTGATGAACTTGAATGTATTCCTTTACTGATTGTTTTCACCCTGTTGTTAAGTTTTTATTGAAGCTGTGCAAAGAAAATTAAATTTAAGTTTAATCTAAATCTACTGTACATTTTTATTGTGTGTAAAAAAAAAAGAGAGAATAGAATGGTTTCCATTATAGCTTGTATATATACAGTGTTCATACATTTTGTATTAATGCCTTGTTAACATTCAACATTCAGTCTCAGAGGTAGTGATTCAACTGCAACGCAGTTTTATATCCCTTGGAGTGCAGGGACAAGGATGCTACACCTTTCCTCTCTTTGTCTCCCGTCAGTGACACACACACCTCTGAAAGTCAGTGCTACTCTGAGGCAGGATGTTTCCACATAGTGGTTGGTCGTTCCAGCTCTTGTCCCAGCAAGGATGAGGAAGCTGTAGAGTTCTGTGTGGAAATGTTGACGGAGCCGATGCAATGATTCACAGAGGTGCGTTAAAAAAAACATCCTGGACGTAATGTGTAGATTCAAAGGAGAATTCCACCTAACGTACATTCGATTTAGATGGCTTTTCAAAGAGACAGTGATCAGTTGTGGCCAGTGAAATTGGAAAACATACCTTGGGTCTATGGCACAAACTGCTACAAATTTTAACAACCAATAATGTAGTTATACTGTAGGGAAAATACTGTAATGTAAACTGTAAACCACAAACTTGTCCATGATGAAGAGGCTTCTTTCTGGAGTTAAACCCCAGAGGGAGTTAGGACATAAGAGCAACTGTGTTTCATGGTCCCTTCAGACAAACTGGAGGTGTTATGACAGAATACATTCCCTGACATGTTCTTTGGTTTGTAGTGATTTATCAGTTTCACTGATAAAAGGTTTCCCATGATGATGAATCAGTACAGTAATATTGTGAAATATTACCAATATGTCATCTACTGGTAGCTCTACAGACTGGCCTGTTACTGAAAGCTGCAGACCCAACAAGACCCTCAAATTTGGTTTTATAAATATTACACAATTACACAAGTAACAGTAACCAGACTTGATTATTGTGACGTTTTGTTGTCAGGCCTACTGCGTGCTTGTTCTGCTTGTATGCTGCAGCCAGACTTTCAGAGTTAAAAAGAAGTCAGCAGGCTGCAGGGCCTTTTTCTATCGGGCTCCCTTCCTCTGGAATAACCCTCCTGCTGATATCAGACAGTCTGACTCTGTTGGGGCCTTTAAATCCAAACTAAAACTCATCTTTTCGCCTAACTTTTAGTTAGTTGCTTGTTGTTTGATTATTTCGTGTTGCTGCCGACGAGAATACTGGAAACTTTCTGAAAACCACTGCATTTCTCGAACCCTCTGTTTGTTTGTTTGTTTGTTTGTTTGTGTCCCACAACACACACACACAGCGGTGGGCCTATCTCTCTCTCTCTCTCTCTCTCTCTCTCTCTAGCTTCTCCTCCTTGTCCTCTCTTTTCACTCAGGCTTCTCTCTGCTGGACCACCAGCCATCCTGGGACCTCTCTCTCTCTCTCTCTCTCGTGGCTGTCGGTGCCTCATTCCAGATGTTTTGGATCTGTATGTTCATCCTCCAGGAGCCTCACCTCTAGTGTCTCTCTCTCTCCCTTGTGTGCATGCTGGCCTTCCTTTCTCCTTATCTGTGCTGTGTTTGCGTGGTCTGTCTTCTTTCCGGGGTCTCCATGGTGGAGAGGAGGTCGTGTGGCTCAGGTCTGTTTGGTGGCAACCTGGAAGTTGCTCAACATCCTCCCGGATCCATATTCTTCATATATGTTTACAATCAGTCAATAATTTTGTCATCCTGACTGTCCATACTGTAATTTTACTATGTTGGTCTATGCTGACACACAACATCTACTGCATGTCTGTCTGTCCTGGAAGAGGGATCCCTCCTCTGTTGCTCTTCCTCAGGTTTCTTCCGTTTTTTCTCTGTTGAAGGCTTTTTTGGGTCGTTTTTCCTTTTCCAACTCAAGGGTCTAAGGATAGAGGGTGTCTTATACTGTACAGATGTAAAGCCCCTTGAGGGCTTGAAATTTATAGCAGTGAACAGAATTTCAACCTGAAAACCTAGCTTAATTTGGTGGTGTATGTGAATAAATACGACATTTAAACAATTACAGAATTTATGTGACCACCCATTTTACAACTTTAAACCCTGTTGATCCTTTAAAAATGGCAGTTTTGTCAGTTTTAACATTACATTCTTCACAAACTGCAAAAATGGCAAAACACATGAAAAACAGTGTAAAAAAAAGAAAAAAAAGTTTCTTGTTTTGTTAATAATCAAAGGCTGGGAGCTGCTGCAGAGAATCCTGAAGAAATCCTGAAGGTGCTGAACAGCACCCAGGGGTCACGGTTCAGTCAACATGAGCTGCCGTTCAGATAGGAGTTCATCCATATCTCCTGTATGATCATCTCTCTGCGCTCGATCCTCTCTGCCCGCTCGGCTGCCTCGCTCACGTAAGTCAGCTCCTCCCAGCCGTATATCGCCTTCCTCTCTGCGGCTGAGATCAAAGAGCTTTCTGTTCCCTCTTCGTCATCATCATCTTCTACCTCCTCATCGTCCTCATCATTGTCGTCCGCGTCCTGACAGTTGGCAGTCTGGCTGTGAGCCTTGGGCGCGAGTCTGTGATCTCTGAGGCGGTGCCCTCTGCAGGTAACTCGGACCGACACAGCCAGCAGAGTGAGCAGAAGACCAACACACACGCTGGAGGTGAACAGCAGCGCTGCCATTTCTGGATGCTCTGTGCAGGAAATGAAGGGGGAGGAGATGATGTATAAACTGCGGATTAAATTCACGAGTGCATGCATGCGGGTGAATAATGTTTACCTTTAATGTAGGCATAGGTCAGGAGAGAGTTGCTCATCATTGCTCCTGAGTTGTCTGGTCTTCTTGACCCTTTGGGGAAAGGCTCCTCCAGAACTGCAGGAGGAGCTGTTGTGAGAACTAGAATTATGATGTGAGATAAAATGCCAAAATAAAACTGGAATTGTAACAGATGGCATGATGTGGTTACCCTTTTCTGTGTCCACAGTAGGGGATGAGGTGGAGCTGAATATGTAAGGGTCTGCCTCCCTCAGTAAAGTCTGCGGTACTATTGGAAGGAAGACAGATAAGACTGCAAAAACTGGGCCCACAAGGGAATGACATTCTCAAATTATGAATAATTTCTGTCCAATTGTGTTGCTAACCGGTCTACAAGGTTAACACACATTGTTCTGTGCTAGATGGAGCCAACAGAGCCAGTCAGAGAAGAAGAATTATTTCAACACCAGGCTGAAGTCAAATCTCCAAACTTTGATATGTGAACAATGTCGCTGCATGATCTCACTGGCACTTGTGCCAATCGTAGGAAGTTTACCAGGATGTGAGCCTCAACCCTCAAATGTGAGCTCACAGTGTATTATTCCCCGATAAGAACAGCTGATGGCGAGAGATCAGCAGATAAGAATCCACAGTAGGAAATTACGAATGGTCACCAAAGGAACTGTCACATAATGAATAAGGCACAAACAAAAACAGACATGACGTGAGCTATATCTATAATATCACGTGAGCCTGTTCTTATTTTGAAACCTCTCTCGAATTTGTCACCAGGCGTCTAATTGTATCTTGTGAATGAGGAAGCAGAAAGAGTCCTACCACAAGAATAGACCACACTGAGGTACTTCCTGGTTTCTGGAAAGCAGGGGTCCCTAAAGGTCTGGTTGCTGACAGCAACAACACACCTCTGTTTGCTGTAGCAGGACTTGGACACCAAGTGTACGGCCTCGTGGTTCAGACACTCTGTAGGGGAAAAGCAAAGAGAGACAGTCATTGAATAAGAAACACTGAGTTTGTATGTGCGTAATGCTCACTCAATTTGGGGACAAAGCTCAGTGATACGCTTCAGTAGTGGAACCATCGATTCAATATTTTGCAGGACTTGGTTGTAGTTTAACAGCAATGAAATCACCTTTTTTGGCAGCCATCTGATATTTTCTTTTCCGGCAAAGCAAATAGTTAACTCAGTGCATCTAAGTTAGTTTAATGTCAGCTCCAAATAGTTTTTGCTTATTCTGAAGCATTCAATGACCAAATAAAATACATTACAGCTTAAAGGCATATAATTGGAAAGTGAGTATAATTTGGTACGATTACTAACAAATGACAATGAAATCCAGCCTTTACCTCCCACCATTCATATAAGCGGACTTTTTGATTAGTCATACCAGGAAAAGCACAGGTGCACTCAATAACATTGGCTGGGGCACACCCAAAAAGGAATGCAGCCATTATTGATGTTATTAGTTACACGTGTGCTTTTTCTGCTCTGGCATGTCAAAATATATGCTGTGAAAAAAGCCTACTGTAGAGGTTTTGCTTGTGTTTCTCTTTAATTGAAGCCACGTGTCCCATTGATCCCCATCGCATTGTGTCGTATATTGATATACTGATATTTCAAGAGGACTTTTACACATGTCGCCATCTGCCACAGGCCTTTTTGTTGTAAATAATTAAATTAATGATGGCTGAGTTCCATTTATCTGCTTCAGTTTCAGGGTCCTGGTATTGTGCATGCTGGCTTACTGTCACACAAAATTATTAATATGATATAAAAATGCTATATATTGCCTGTTTAAACTGTCAGAGTAGCGAAAGCTATTACTTACAGCTGATTACCTGTTGGGCAAGCTAAAACTTTCCTCTTTCACTATGTTAAGTACTTTCTCGGGGCATTATATTGCTGTCTTCATTGTTGGCCTTGTAAAAAGAAACATCTGCTAGTTATCACCGTATGAGAACACTGAACATGGTGACTCACCAAATGGGGGTGGTCTTGTCAGGTGTGAGGGGCAGGTGTTAGTCTGGTCCAGACTTCTGCCATAGACAGCTGCATAGATGTTCAGAACCTTGGGGGGCTTACAGCGCAGGATCATCGTCTCCCCCTCGCACACCACATGGCTTTTGTGTTCAGCTGAGTGTGGGGAAAAACAGATGAAGAGGTGAAGGGGATGACGGCAGGGGGAAACTGAGGGGTTATAACTCTGTAGCTATTCTATGCTCATCCACCAGAGAAACTGATGGCGAAAGAGGGAGCATGAGTGTGAACATGTAGGGACAAATGAGAATTGAGCTGCTGAACTCACTTGGTTTACACTTGTAGTCCACATGGAGGTATTTGGTAGTGCCAGGGCAGGGGTCCTTCCCAAACAGCAGGTGGTTGACAGGCAGCTGGCAATCTCTGTGGCTCTGACACTCCGACAGCAGCTTCTGCACAGCAAACACCAGGGACAGTCAGCATTTACCACTACACAGGATTTGATGTTACAATCCACAGTGAGCAAAATGTACATCAGATGCAAAATGAATGATGCGCTAACTGGCTGACGAATGGAAGACAGTGAGCAGTCGGCAGCATTCACCAGCCAGTTCACTACAAAACCACATATGGGGAGAAAATTTCCTCCAATAAATCAGCTAAAAACTGGTGAACACCCACCTATACACAACTCACCCAGCGAGGGTGAAAGTGCCGTATAGCCCATACATAAAACGCACCTGTAGAGCAGTAAAAGCTGAACAGCTGTGGTTGTGGGCTCTGAGCGGAGGGTCTGCTCTGCACAGCCGCGCCTCGCCGCTCCCGTAGAAGGCCGACTGGATGGAGATGGTGGAGTGACGTGGACAGTGGAGGCGCAGAGGCTGTCCGTCACACGCCTGAGCAGAGTGACTGGTGATGATCCTGGACAGGTAGTCTGTTACACAAAAGGCACTGGTTAGGCTGTAATGCACATGGAAACATACAGATGCATTAAAGGGACACTCCACCTATTTCTACACGTGCAGTTCAGTTTACTTGACATCAGGAGGAATAGAAAAATTGAATGAACTCTAATGTTGCTCTGGAGGGAGCTTCCCAAAGTTTGAAAAAATAACCCTGATGATGTCAGCTTGGGTGTAAGAAGGGGGCATTTACAAGGCAGGGGGATTCTAGTGTAAGATGCTATTGAGTTACATTATGGGAACTGTAGGATCCAGCATTTTTGGAGTTTTGCCAATATTAGAAAAGTCAGGCCTCTGTCACTGCCAATAATTTTTCAATCTGTCCCTTGTGAGTCCCCAAACTTTATGGAAGTGCAATATAATATCACTGGAGTACCCCTTTAAATCCACTTAAACATATAAGCTAAGGGACAAAGAAGGGTGTGCTTCCAGGGGGCCACTATTACTCACAGGGGTGGAAGTAGACACACCGATGAAAAAACTTAATGAAAAAGGATTTTATCTTTGAAGCAACTTAATACCACTGAAAAATTACTTATTATACTTCAATCTGCTGCATCTGTGGTTTCAGATAAGTTTGTTTGGCCTCTTCGGAGCCCTGCTAGTTGTCTCATGTTGCTTTGAAAACTCGCCCATCAAAGCGCTGACTGCCAGTTCTCTTTCCTGGGTGGCAAACTCCGCCAACTGGCATTCAACCTAATATGACCCACCTTTGTTGCGCGGTGTGTAGTTGTGATTAAGTTACTTGATTCAAAGTCTTTTATCTCGAGATGTTTGCATTATTTGTCTTGCAGAAAAGGGACTCAGAAGTGATTGAAATAGATTAGACGGACAGTTTGGATAAAACATTGGGTGAATACCTAAAACAATGCTGGGAATGGCTGGTATCTAACTCCACTAAGTTAAGACCTTGGTGCTCGTCTCTAGCTCCAGTGTAAACATGATTTTGTCTGCTAATTGTACATACTCCCCACGCTGTCTTTCACATAACCTCTTCTCAGACAGGTGTGCAGTCCCATGCCAAACCTCAACTGGGATCTTTTGGACAAATGGCTGATATTTTAGGAACACTGGCAATGTGAAAAAGACCAGACCCACCTTATCTATTAAAATATACATCATCCCCCCACTATAGCTATTATTACACCACTTATAACAGGGCAGCCCCATACCAAACATAAGTAATAACAACACTTTCAGCTAGGGGGCTTCTTTGGACAAAACCCTTCCTGTGATCTTTAACCTTCCTGATGTTATCCCCCTCCTCCTCCCTCTGCATCTTCATCACCATCACCATCATCTTACTTGAAAAGTCAGCCAGTCCGTTCATGCGTCTGGTCCACAGGAGTAACGTCAGGTAGAAGAGGCTGTGGCTCCAGTCCAGTCCGTGGCAAGGACGCGTCCAGCTCATGGCTCGCATCCCCTGTCTCTGAGATCATATTAAAGAGGCTCGAAAATTCACTGTGGGCCACAGGACTTCTCAAAAAAGGGGTCAAATGATCCCGCGGGCCCGCGGGAGAAAGACCCTGCTTCATCCATCCGTGCTCCTTCACAGAAAACACCAGCGCAGAAGCACCACACGGCGCCTATAACCCGCCGCAGCGATGGACCACAGAGGAGGTTAGAAATAGCAGCTGCGCAACAAGTTGTTCAAAACTGACAGACGAGGTGGTCAGTCCGACGCGCGGTGATACTCCCAGTCCTCTCCTGCTGCTTGACACCGCAGATTTGAGAATAGATGCATGTGGAAACAGAAAGCGACTTACAGTAACAGCTGAGTGGGAATTATGGAGTGGGCGTGGCAGATAAAACTATTTTAAAGGGAAGAGGGGCGACACGCTCAGTGGTATGACGCACTGGCAGGACCTTTTAGTTGTTTTTTTTTCCCCCCATGAGGCACATGTTTACCTTTTGGATTATGGCAAAATGCTTCCATTCTGTGAAGCTTTTCTTTCCTTCTTTCTTTCACTTGTCTGCCTCTCTCTCTCTCCTCTTTACCACTACTATAAACTCACAGGTGCACATTGGAAGTTTTAGAAAATTTCATAATGTATATACTTCTTACAGTGTGAACTTGTTTCATATTGTTTAGGTAATCAATAAGTTCTTTTTCTCTCTCTGCACAATCATTTTCATTATGATTTCTCGGTAATTTGTTTGATTTTAACATGTGCAAATAAACAAAAATCTTCACTGAATTGTTTTTTCGTGTTGCTGTATATGATTTAGATTTTTCTTCATTTTTCTGAGTTCCAGCCTCACTATATATATTTGGCACACTGTGTCATCTGTCCCACACAAAAGGAATACTGTAAACTTCATGTAAGTATAAGTATAAACAGGAAGAAATAGAGATACACACCTGGAAGACAAAGAAAGATTCTGGCACAGCACATTGTACAAGCAACCCTTGAATTAGAAGGCAAAGATAAAAGATGCCAGTGACCAAAGAATACATTTGTTTAGTGTTAAAGATGCTTTGTGTGGGTCTGTGTGTGTCCCAAGTTGACTTCAGTGGCAAGTCAGTGTTTTTTTAATCTACAAAGACCAAGTTTCAAGTGAATGAAATTTTGATTCTGTTCCTTTTCATAAACTGTCGATGCCCCAACCACGGTGCCTTTGAATGAAGCAGGGGGCCTACTGGGTAAATTGCTTCCAGGCCCACATCCATGACCCACTCCATGGTAACCGGTCAATCTACGTGTCAGGCTGCAGCGCAGACCTACAACAGTCAAACTGACAGATACGTTGGGGTCTCCACGCTCGGCTCCACGGGGGGAGAACTGGCAGGGGGGAGGGACTGAAGGGTGATATTTTGCATACAAACTGGACAACAGGCCCCCTGGCTGGTTCCATTCTCTGTATTTTAGCTTTAGGCACCCAGGGAGTGGCTCCAAAACCCCTTTCATGTGCTGCTATCCCTCCAAAGCCTGTGGAATTTTGTTGTCAAACTCAAAACGTTTCCTGCGACTTTGTTTTTAAGACAAGATTCAACCATGTAGGTCAAAAAGGAAAGTTAAAATTGCACTTGAGTAAATGTACTCACAGCATTAGATTCATGTTTGGTGGTGCGGTGAAAAAAGTTCTGAAATATGTAGATGCATAAGCAGGGGATATTAAGGTTCTTCTGTAAACCCACTGGAGAGTTAAGACAGAACCAGTTACTGACATAAATATCTTTACTCTTAAGAATAAGGTAGAAATGACATATAGCTATAATACAACTATTGAACTACAACTACTATTATTAAAATGCATCTGGCAGACAAACTTGATCAGAGACATTCTCACATGACATGTTGTTAAAACTTTGGGAACACAACCCCTCGATTAGATAGCAGAGACAAGACAATAAAGACTAAACATTTGATTAGTGTTAATGATGTTTTGTAACAAACAGGAAGAGGAGATAAACCGAACAGGTCCAACCAAAGGAAAGAAAGATCATGATTTACATTTTTCTTCTCGATTTCTTCTTCTGTGGCTGGAATTGATCAGAAATCTAAATATTTTAAGTTTAATTCTAAAGCACGATTCTTGAAATAAGAAATCGGCTGTGATGGAACACACATTTTCAGTTTAGGGAGGTTTCTTTATTTACTAAGAACATTCAAAAGAGGGAGACAGTCATGTGGTTTGTTTGAGGTGGACACAATTGTAGGAACTGCGTTAAAATGCAAAAGGGCAGATTGTCAGAGGGAACCATTGTAAAATGTTTTCCCAATCTTAGGCAACTGCAGCTGAGAGACAAAGATAGATACATAAAAACTCAAATTTGCTTTAAAGCAGGAAGTTGTGGTCAGAAATGTGTCCAGCTTGCTTCAAACTAACATAAAAGTTTGACCTGTTTCTGTGCATGCAGCAGTTAGTTTTCAAAGGTGACCCTAATACAGATTTTTTAGAACATTAGAATATAAAAAGAAGAAATTTCCACGGTAAAAGGAGACTGATGGCTGGCTGCTGCAGTATATGACAAAGACTCACAGAAATGGAAACGATTACTTTATTATTTTTCAAACACAGAATTTATTAATCAATATTATTTACAGCTCAAAACAGGAACGATTTTAACATTAACAAACATCTTCACTTGAAATCCATATTCATCTCAAGTTGAGAATCAATTGCAGCCTGTAATTGAGGAAACAAAATGGCATTAAAATAAAAAAAAGTAAGCAACCACATCTCATCATCCATCTCCGAATGAAATATTAAGATACTCACCAATTCTCTTTTTGCTTCTTCTATTTTCACTTGAGCAAGAGAGGGGCTCTGTTGTGGTTTAGAAGGTAAAAACACATTTAATTGCGTCAAATTTACACACATGAACATACGTTGAATTTCTCAAAAAATGCCATCATACAAATATTTAAGATAATATGAAAGCACTTTTGGTTGCTGGACTGTTGCGAGACAAACTGAAAACAAACGTACTGGGCTTAAGTCCATGTATGGCTCCAGTTTCTTTTTCAAGGGGATTATTTCTTGCTTCAGCGCGGTGACTTCCTACAGATAGAAAAATAACATGACACATTTCAAACCCTGAAAGCAGAAAGTCTTATGTGTTCATTACCACGGTGCTCGATTGTGTTGCACGTGTAACAGCTGAAATTACCTCAGAGAGCTGCACAACAGCCTGGTGCATGATAGACTTGTCCATGTTCCTGGATACAAGTTGAGCCTGCAGGATTGATAGAGGAGAATAAAAACAGCCAATCAACCGAGCTCCATGACAGACAATGATACGGAGGGCATTAACTGTTGGACCTGTCTGCAGCATCGCCTCTGTGCTCTAAACCAGAGGCAGTAACTTGATGCTCACATAATACCCGGGTCGAACAACAGTCTGTCTTTCAAAACTGGCAACTCCACAGAGGAAAGAACTGTGGCTGTGAATTAATATATCTGCACAACATATTAGCTATCGCACACTCATCTGTCACACACTCAATTGTCACCCGAATGTTTCTCTTCTTTTCCATTGCTAGATCCTGGCCAGAAGACTCTCCTCATCCTCTTCATCTTTCACCCTTCTAACTGAGTATTTTTATGCCACTGGTTGTTTGATTTTATTTTGGCTTGTGTTGACTGGCATTTTCTCTTACTGGTGGCTGAGGACACTGATAATGTATGCCTCTTCAGGCTGCATAACAAGTTGTCATTAGTACAATTTTGCTTGATTTTCTCATCCAGAGCAAACCTCCCTCTAAGATATGAATATTTGAAATTAAACAGAGGGAAATGGAAAAGGAGCCCTGTTAAATATCGTGGCATTTTCCACCTTAACTTGCACTGTACAGCTATTACAGATACAGGTTAACAGCACAACATACCTCTGCCCTCTCCCGTCTGTTGCTGAGCTCTTTAGCCTTTGCCGTCACAAAATCCATGTTGAGCAGTCTCTCCTCCGCTTTAGCGCTCTCCACTGCCTGAGAGTTGACAGTTTTGTTGATATCCCTGCAGACAATTAAGAACAGCAAACGGCATGTGTCTACACACAGTATGTGACAGCCCAGGACTGTGCATTTATTTTTAATTTAACAATGATACAGAGCAGTAGTAATATCAACATGCCAAAGTCATCCTCTGCGTCCATGCTCTTACTCTTGTAAGTTGCTCCGCAGCACCAGAGTAGCACCAAGTCTCTTTCTGAGGGCCCTGAGCTCCCTCTCAAGTCTCCTGTTTGACTTCTCTGCTTCCAGAAGTTCGTCGGTGAGGTTGTTCACTGCTGGCATGAAGCTAGACGAGACATAAGAAAAAAACAAAACAAAAAACAAGCTGTTTTTCTGTGAAATCTCTCGATGGGAACTTTTCAACTCTTTCATCAGGGAAGCTACTGACAAGAAAATACTAACAGAAAATAGACCTCAACAGTGTACCTGCCCAGTGATGTGTCTCTGACTCCGAGCACCATGGCAGTGTCCACTAAAGCAGACAAGTAGTCAGCAGCAGGCTTTGACAAGCTTGCACAGGACAGGCCAACACCTTGCAGAAGAACATCCCGGAGATGAGCACCTAGACGGAGGAAACACAGTCGAGTTCTGTGAAAATGCTGTCAATAATTTGTTGTTGTATATATATTATATATACACTATATTAAAATATATATGAATGGACAACAGTGTTGTTTTACACTTGACTAAACTGCATATAGTAAAGTGAAGCATGTAAAGCCGCTGAATCTGCCTATCAAAGGTTTGTAGTAACTTGGGTCTTCATTTCGTCGTCCATTAATCCCCAGGTTGGCGGTTCAATCCCTGGCTCCTCCTGTCCATGTGTTGAAGTGTCCTTGAGCAAGACACTGAACCCCGAGTGAACCCCGATGGGCAACCCAGTGCCTTGCATGGCACCATCGGTGTGTAAGTGTGTGTATGAATGGGTGAATGAGAGGCAACATTGTAAATTGTACATTTACCATTCATGGTTTTGGCCATCATTCCTAGTAATAATACCATTGTACTCACCGCATTCATTGCTGAGATCTGGGGGTAACATTGCTAAAAGTCCATGGGACAAGAAACTCAAGTGATCCGATGATCATACAGGTTTTAAACGCAAGTCTGGGTTAGCACAACTGATTGGAAAGAGATAACAAAGAGAAAACATCTTTGATTGTACTTGCCATGCACAGAGTTTTCCTGTGTAATGAAGGAATAGTACTAACATTTCAGAACTGGCTAAACGTTGGCTTGATTACAACCTGTCTGATCAATTGTGTGTCTTGTCCCATCAGACTTTATTGCAGCAACGTTACTGTGTTCCCAGGTCTCAGCAATTACTTTAGTGAGTCATCATAACTGAGAGAAATGATGGTCAAACATACTCAAATATGAACCAAGTTGTACTAAACTGGAGATTCTCTGTTACTGTTGGTTCCTGCTGTCAGGTAGTCTGCTTAAACTACCTGACAGTCCAGATTTCACTGCCTTCAACTCTGCTATCTGTGAGTTACTCACCCTCAGCCTGATACTCTGATGCTTTCTGTTTGAGGTCTTCTGAGAGGAGAGCTGTGTCGCTGCACCGGGCTTCACTGGACTGTGCCAGCTGGTACAATATGTCCACTGTCCGTGTGTTGACCTCAAAGTGTGGCACCGGCTGATCTCCAAACACTGTGCTGAGCCAGCTGTTCACCTGAGGAGCGACAAGGAACAGGAGGATAAACAAAAACCAACGGCAGTCGCTGCATTAGCTTATAAAGTCATGTTAGCAAGACACGGAACATTACCTTCTTGATCTTTTCACACATGGCGAATGAGAAGGCAGCAGAAACCACAACAACCAGCTTCTTAAAAAGTCCAGGTGGTCCAGCAGCCCGTAAGAAAAACTACAACCGTTTTCGCTTTCAGGTTTCGCGCCCCCCAAAATCATTCTAATAACTTCCTGGTTACCAGCCAATGAGAAGGCGGAGCAAATGTCTTCGCTACTTTCAGGTAACACAAAAGATTTACATTTTTAAATAAAATAAAAATATATGAAAATGGTGACGAATTCAATAAATGTAAGCAAACAGGTGACGAACTGCGCAAATAAAATACAATAAAGTTCTCAGTAATAACAAAGTTTTTCCGGTTCACGTTTACGGAAGGCTCACAAAGATAAAGATCACATCAAGATAGTTCACGTCCCCCTTTTTTTTCCACTAAACTGGACAAAGCTTAGAGTAGGAATTCTGTATGGAATAACGACTAAATGTATGAATAGTGAGAGGGATTTTTTGTGATAAATATTTGTATTTTGTTTGACACAGCAGAGAAAGAGAGGAAAACATCTGCTCATCAATGTAAGATAAATATTCATGTAAAGCACTTGTGAAACATCTATCATTGGTAAATATGAAATCAATAAATAGCCTATATAGCCCCAGAATTCATGGTTTACTGGTCTATTAATTGAAAAAAAGAAGAAAGAAAGATGGGAAAAAATGTAGAGGACAGAAAAACCATAACAATTAACAGCAGTACCAAAACGATATACAAATCAAAACTAAATAAATCAGTGGACTTCTTTCTGATTCCCCAAGTCAGCTGGATAAAATCAATCAAGTCCAAACATACTGACAGGCTCTTTTATCATGTACGGTATTTTGTTAGTACACAGTATGTAATTATACATTTCATATATATAAATACATAACAATGTAGCCTGTGTTTCTAACTGTTCATATAAAGTTCTGAATGTGCATGTATGACAACAACATGTATGGTTAGAGGTGGTCACAAAAAGATGGGATTGTCATGTCAGACATGGAATTCCTTTTATTGGTGTTTAAGAAAAAGTATAAAAGCACATAGTTTACTGACACATTTCTTGACTCTTTACAACTACTATTGAAAAAAAAACTCTATAAAAGCCACCAGCACATAAATAAAAACAAGAAAACGTTGTGAGTATAAACAAAATATTAAATTACATACACGCATTCACTCCTATTTATGAAAGTATTAAATTACACCAAGGTAAAAAAGGAAAAACAAAAAGTAACAGGGTTGTCTCTTTCCAGGCTCTGCTCTAACAGGCGAAAGCGGAAGTACGCAGCATTGAGCATCTCGCGTTGTTTGGATACTTTAGGGATCTCCACAAACACCCGCGTAAAGTATCTTCCTATCAAAGTGGCTTCCGTAGGGATCAGAATACAATGGATTCCGTATTGTGCTTAGAATCAGACATCAGGAAAGCACAGACCAACAAGGAAGTCGTGTTAGCTGTCTTCTTTGATGTGGAAAAGGCATATGACATGCTCTGGAAGGAAGTGCTACTAATTAAGTTAAAGTCATTGGGAATTGGCGGCAGAGCATATAATTGGGTCATGGACTTCTTATATGACAGGAAAATACAAGTAAGAGTAGGTGCAGAGTACTCCAGTGGAGAATGGATCTCCACAAGGTCGTGTTTGTAGTCCATTGTTATTCAACATAATGATCAATGACATCTTCTCTCAGGCTGAACAAAGCGTAGGAAAATCTTTATACGCGGATGACGGGGCTCTGTGGATAAGAGGCCGCAATTGATCTTGCAGGAAAATGCAGGCTGCATTAGTTGAAGTGGAAAAATGGGCAAGTAAATGGGGATTCAAACTATCTGTAGCAAAAACACAAGTCATTTGTTTCTCAAGACGGCATAAAACCACACCCATCTCCTTAAAACTGTATGAACNACCTCTTGAGCAAGTAAAAGATATTAGATTTCTTGGGGTTTGGTTTGACGAAAAGCTCACACGGAATACTCATTTGGGTAAAGTTAAGAACAAATGCAAAAAGGTCATCAATATACTTGCTTTACTTACACTGTTTGTCAGGACTGGCGTGTGGAGCAAGCAGAGAGTCTCTACGAAATATATACTGGTCACTCATGAGATCTGTCTTTGACTATGGGTGCATAGCGTACATGTCAGCAGCAGAATCAAACCTCAAGAAGCTCCATGTATTACAAGCTCAGGCCCTGAGAATCTGTACTGGATCATTCAAAACATCTCCAGTGTCAGCAATGCAGGTGGAAATGGGAGAAATGCCATTAAGGATCAGGAGAGTGAAGTTAATGCTGGCATACTGGGTTAATCTCCAGGGGCAATGTGATACACATCCTGCCAAGAGTGTTTTAACAGACTGCTAGGAACAGAATGAAATAAATTTCATAAGTTTTGGGTGGATTGGTGATGCAAAGGCATCAGTTACAGTACAGCCCCACAATGTCTTCCATTCCTCCCTGGTTATTCTCCTTACCAAGTATAGACCTCAACATACAGCAGGAATTGAAGGACAAGTCAGAGCAACTGCCAGTATGGCGCATAGTCCAGAACTATGTTGATCAGCATTTTTCAGACTCTATGTTCATATTCACAGATGGCTCCAAAGATCCGGGTACAGGGTGTGCAGGTGCAGCAGCATATATCCCAATGACTGAGTCATATATTAAGAAAAGAATGTCGGACCATCTGTCAGTATATACTACACAGCTATTGGCAATGTCATTGGCCCTGCAGTGGATAGAGGAGAAGGCAATAAATAACACTGTTGTTGCATCTGACAGCTGACAAGCATAAGATCTGGCAGATCATCATTTAGGACAGATATTCTCAATGAAATTTTCCTTATAATGTACAGGATGGAAAGCAAGGGTATCTACACGCTTCCTTTGGGTTCCTGCTCATGTTGGTGTGGAGGGAAATGAGCAGGTGGATATTCTGGCCAAACAAACGCTCAGAATCAAGCATGTAGACCTACAAGTTCCATTAAGCAAAGCCGAAGCTAAGACTTTCATTAAGACATATGCACAATCAGTATGGCAGGAGTATTGGGATGGTAATGAAACTGGAAGACATCTTTATAATATACAAAGACATGTTGGTGCTGGGAGGATGGTGAGTTGGAAACGAAGGGAAGAAAATGTCGAGAGTAGGGCATACAGGTCTCAACCATACATTACATAAAATAGGCAAGCACCCAACTGGAAAATGCACACACTGTAGCCAACCAGAAACTGTCGAACATGTACTGCTTCAGTGTAGAGAATACACTACAAAGAGAAATCACCTTCTTCAGTTGCTAAGGAAGGCAAAACACCATGACTTTTCATTGTCAGGTCTGTTAGGGTCAACAGCAGGTAAGATCTACAACGACATTATTAAGTTTTTAAAAGAAACTGGTTTAGTTAAAAGAATCTAGACGGTTTCTTTTGCTTGTTTTGTTTTCCGCATAATCCCTTGTTCCACACTCCAGTCCAGGTGGTGGCGGTAATGCGCCTTTAAGCTGGTTGGCCAACCGCCATTAGACACCAAAGAAGAAGAAAAACCCGCGTGTTTTAGAAGAAGCAAGTGGAAATGGCGGTAAGAGGAAAGTCGTTAAAACAGCTACAGAGAAGAGTAAATGCCACGTTTGAGACGTCCAGTATGGACTCCACCGCCGTCGGAGAAAAGTTGTTCGGCCAAGCGGAGGAGGACGAGGACAGCGATGACGGACCTGTGGTCTTCATCTGCGGGAAATGCAAGTTGCCTGTTGGAGATTCAGAGTCCTGGGATGGAAGTGAAGACGGTGAAAACCAAATAAGATTGAAACGTGAGTGACGGGTTTTACATTGCTAGCTTTTCTTCTTTCCGTGACTAGTCAGGGTGAAGAAAGCAATTTCAAGAAAGACATCACCAGTTAGAGATCTGTCAGATGTCCCTGATTTCCCATATAACGTTAATGAATGGCGCATTCAAATGCAGTTGTAGAGGTTGAGAGTTTACAGTGCTGAAGTATGTGGTGTTCCATTTGTGCCAAAATTATGCACATAACTCTATACTCTATGTCGACTGAACATGTGACAAAACATTTGAATATGTCTATTCAACTTTAAACTGTACTTCAGTTGTGCCAAAACTATTTTGACAATCAGATGGTCTGTGTCGATTGCTCACCTGGCAAAACATTTGTCTTTATCAATTCAACTTTGAAGTGTACTTCTGTCGTCTTGTTGCGCTCCCTGTCGTTTGACTGTGTTGTTATGAATGTCGTCCTGATGTGTCGTCCTCTCTGTCGTTTGACTGTGTTATGAACTGTGTCGTGAGCAGTGGTGGAAAGTAACTAAGTACATTTACTCAAGTACTGTACAAGTACAATTTTGAGGTACTTGTACTGTACTTGAGTATTTCCCTTTTCTGCTACTTCATACCTCTACTCAACTACATTTCAGAGGCAAATACTGTACTTTTTACTCCACTACATTTATTTGATAA
>NTHP01000009.1:1257294-1272028 GCA_003416845.1 Oplegnathus fasciatus
CCATCCTTCCCAGATGAAAATGCTGGTCATGTCCATGGCACAGAGGCTGGAAGAGATCGAAGTTGGCCTTCAGGAGGGATGTGACGAGGCGTGACAAGTGATGGACGTCAACTTGTCTGGGTGGGTGCTTTGTCCAGGTGTTGGAACGTGACGATTTAATATCTTCACTCCTCGCAGCAGCTACCTTTGCATTACTGCTTCCTCCTCCAAGTTCAATTTCAACCACATTCCCTCGGTAACACTTTTTGTCTTAGCCTCACCTTGTGCAGACACACACCTACAGACACACACACACAGACGCAGCTTCCACACCGCTTTGTCCTGATTACCGTTGGTGAAACAAAGACTGCCCGCGCATGTAATCAATCATGTTGTCAGCTCTGCTCCTGTGGCTCATGGCACCATCTTCTCTGTATGTGTCAGAGCAGAGTGAATGTAAGCTATGAGCAGAATGTTTATTTGTGCAGGATTTCATCAGGCAGGCTGCACACTCAGCAGAATGCCATATTGATCTGGCCACCCGAGGCCACAAACACACACACACACTTTTTTTCTTTGTTCTCCTCCTCAAGTATGGAGCATTGAAGGATTGCAGGATATGTGCTTTTTATTGCCGTGTTGTGGTGATAAAGACTTTCATCATTAAAAAAGACACACCCTCTTTAATATTGGCTGTCACAGTTCGGCACATAGTTGGATAATTTTTCACTTTCTTAAATGTCACCAGAATTTAGCGATTTGCATTAATTAATTTGTTGTTATTACACTGACTCATTATTGTTTGTTTGTTTGTTTTTGTTCACAGTTATACACGTGTTTTGTCTTCAAGTATTTTTGTGTAATAAAGTATTCAACTGTTTCCAAAACTGAAGAAATTATTTTAAAAATGCATTTCAATATTGTCAGTTTCACATAAAGGATTAAACCAAATAAGACAACTTTAAACTGTCAGAATAATCCTTTTAAATGTTTCTTTTTCTTTGACTTTGTGCAGTGAGATTGTTGGGGATCAGTGGCTCATCCTGCTTTGCCTCTAATTAGAAGTTCTTGGATTTAACAGTTAGACAGCAAGTTTAAGGTCTTTGGGGTGATTATATATTAAAGGCGGAGTGTTTGTTTACCATCTGACCTCTAATGTGCCTAGCAACACTTTCTACCAAGGCGGGAAAGCGGCTTCATGCTGTACCGCTTGCCCTCCCTCATCCACGAGGTTTCATCAGCCTCACCGAACAACAACAGTTAGAAACGGCCAACCAGCACGCTGTATCCAAGGGCAGGTTGCGATGGCAACTGAGAGCACGTGCTATGCTGAGTGCCTGTTGCCATCTCGTCATCGTGTTCACTGCCAGAGGAACAGCCAGCCAGCTCGCTGGCCGGCACGCCTGTCAACAGACGTTATCCCCCGCTCATGCTCAGACGCATACACGGGGGAGGAGTCCTGAATGAACCCCCCCACCCCTCCCGCACCCTAATCTCTGTGTGATGTTTTTCTCTCTGCTAACCCCACCCTTAGCCCCTTTTTCTCCCTCCCCCTCCCTGTAATTCTCCCCTCCCTCGACTGCTGGGAAAAAAAGTCAAAACAACAACAAACAAGCCGCGTGGTTTTTGTTGTTTCTGATGGTGGTGGTGGTGTTGTCTTCAGTCAGTCCTCGCTTAAGGATGAAGTGCCTGCTTGCATCCAACACAGAGAGTGGATGATGCAAGCCGGCCGGCCACTCCACTGTCCGGATGTGCGCTGTTACGCCCTGAAACAGACTCGGTTTTGGAGAACACGTCCCTGTTTGTTTGTTGTTCCATTCAGAGCAACAAAGCTTAAAGGCTAGTAGCTGTGTTTGAAGTCAGCGTGACTGTGAATGGCTCACTGAATGGCCTCTGAACTCATTTAGCTGTTTTATATATAGACACGGTGTTGCTGGATGCATTGCACTGCTTTGTGCAATTATTGCACCGGTTTCACCCCATTCACCCCTTAAGTCTCAACCAATCGCTACCACGCAAACCAAGACCAACATAGAAACACATACACAAACACACACAGGCATCAGTCAGTACATCTACACACACTCTACAAGCACTCGGGGACAAAGGATGAATAATGCAGAGGTAGTGTCTGAGTGAAAGTCGCCTCCCCTCTTTCCCTCCTTTTCACCTTCCCTAAGCAATAAGGAAGCAATGTTGCCATGGAGGCAATGAAGCCTCGGCACGCTATCAGCCAATTACAGCCTTCCCTGTGTGAAACATGGGACCAATGGCTGCTCGAGCTGATGCTGCTGTTGCCACAGACACTGAAATCCTATTGGCTGAGCTCTGCTCTTTGATTGAATTTCTGATCTTGTTTTTGAGAGGAAAAATATCTCAAGGAGTGCCACCTGTGTGCCAACTTACAAAATGTGTTTGTTTTTTTTCTCCATGAAAAGAAAAGCATTACTTTGTGAGAAGGAAAATGTTTCTGTTTTGGGGGTTTAAGAGAACTTAACTCAGTGCCAATTTTGATTCTGTAATAAAGTGAGCAATGAGGAAAGTGATAATTTTTTTGTGTGTTTGGGGGTTTGTCAATTAAAATGTTTTTCAATAATGCTTTCCCATCTTAATATTTGGTTTCCCCCTGACAAAAGAACCACACCCCACCAGTTGCTCATTTCTGGTTTATGACCAATTCCTGGTTTAACTCTTGATTTTCCACAGCACTGTGGAAAAACCCAGGTCCACTGTGTTCCATAACAGTCTCTTTTAGTTATATTTAATCTGTGCTGTGCATATCAAATTTCAGCAACAGTTAATTAAATTTAATAATTCATATAATATTTTATTAATATAAATGTACTGACATGGCTCCTTTTATGTAAATACTATCCAAAGATATATTTAGTAGATTATGTATGTGTGTGTATACATCCTGCTGAACTTTTGACTTGGTCGATCGCCACTACTTTTCCTTACATGTTTGCTTGTTTGACATATGCTTCCAAATCTTTTTAGGTCTAATGTCATTAAGACAGTCTGGTCTCATCTTTGTCTTTGTGTCGCACGGACTAGACGGCAGGTCAATTAGTTAAACCCCTTCATCCTGGAGGTTAAATTTCCCAAATTAATCTCAGGAATCAGTGTGTGTAAGATGATCTCAGTGTCAAGAGCATTTGGGAAACTTAGCCCAGTTTTGTTTTTTGTTTTTTTTTAAGGGACAGGACCTCTAGGGCGAAAGCGTAAAATCTCTGATAAGCCACAGCCTTCTCGTTTCATTAATCACCTTCATCTGTGTCTGTGATCGAACCGGATAGCCGGCCAGTCAGGGACTCGTCTGACGGAATAAACCAAATCCCCTCTGAGTGCTCAAAGCCTCCTGCTTCATTAGAAACATCTGCTTGTTTGTTCCCCCCCCACACGTCTTTGTGTACGCCGGTGTCTGCCAGGTCGTCTGGTTGTCTCTCACTCTCTCCTCCGCGTCCTCTGCATGTGTGAGAGCTGCTGAGGAAGGCAGCGCTGGTCTGCGAGGTTGAACCAGGATGCTCAGGTTGTCTGTGCATGTGTGTGTGTGTGTGTGTGTGGTGGGCATGCACGTCCCTGGTGTCCGTCTCTGTGTAGCAGGTTAATCGTTTGTTTTTCTCAGACACAAAGGCTCGGCCCGTTGGCAGTGACACCCTGGTGTGTGTGCGCGTATATGTGACGAGAAGGGGGCTGAAAACTGGATTAGTGTCATCAGGATCTAAGCCTGAACAGATTGACAGAAATAAAGTCCTGCTGTACAGTAAGTGGTCAGTTTGGCCTCACATTAAAAGTGATTTGAACATTAAAACATGATGTTTGTGTGGTCAAGCACACGTAATGAACCGTCTCTGATGAACATTTATGAATGCCATCACTCAGGTTATCGGTTCTTGAATACAACAAGGAGATTGGCTGTTTGATGTTCTATCAAAATTTGGAAGGAAAGCCTCCATGTCTCCAGGGTGTGGCATATGTCTGCTCTCCAGAAAAATTCTCTCTTGTTTCAATCTCAACTTTAAGGTGTTTATGAGTGCGTGTGGAGATGTATGGCTTGGTCCAGGGTTGGAAATTAACTTTTTAAAATGTGAACATCTACTGGCCACCGACAGATAAATGTTGAAATTCACCAGCCACTCAGTAGTAAATCATTATTTTGTGTTTGAAATCTACCAGCCACTTTCATATTTTACCAGCATTTGGCTGGTGGCTGGTGCTAATTCCCAACCCTGGTTTGGTCATATGGACAACAAACAATCATAATAACCAGAAGACCTTATATTGATAAATGAGAATATTTAGTTTAGACATGGAAAATCATCTGTCATTCATTCTCATCTGGCATCCCAAATATTTCAGAAATCATTCCTGGAGAAATCTGATCTAATGTGATTATGATGAAGAATATCAACTTATCGCCTGCCCCTGCTGGGACGGTGGGGTGGATGTTTGTTTATCACAGACCCGTCACTGTAACTTGACCTGTTTACACACAGATTAACATTAAAATAATCTGTGTCAAGGAAAATGATTTTTTTTTGTCTTTATCTCATCAGTATGTATTCCTTCCATTAATGCTTCCTGAGATTATATATCAGATGAACAACTTCTCTCCGCATTCAGACCCCACCCCAAAAAAAGGCCGTCTAACGCTGCGGCTTACTTTTTCATACATTTTCATTATTTATTAATCTGGCTGTTACTTTTTTCCCCATTAATAGTTAAATGTAGAAAATGTGCACAAGTGGCAGAAATGTTTTACAGATCCTAAAGTGACTTCTCAGAATAGCTTATTTGTCCAAAACCCAAAGATATGAGATTGACATTGATATCAAACAGAGAAAAGCAGCAATTTCTCATATTTGAAAACATATTGTTTTGCATTTTTATTTGACAAATGACTTAAAAAATGTATTTCATTGATTAAGCCTGTGAATATTCTCATTCATCCAGGTCATAGTTATCTCAAGGAAATTGAATCGAACGCAACTGGATTTTTGGTTTTGTCTGAAGACGTTTCACCTCTCATCCAAGAGGCTTCATCAGTTCATGCTCGTTTGACCAGGCTAGACTGGACATTGATTAATTTGTCTGTGCCATGGCAGTCTGGTTAAACAAATCTGGTATTCCCCATCATCACTACCTCTCACCTGACTGATGCGTTTCTTAAAACATAATCATCCAAACGGGAACTAATCACCCAGAGGTGGCTTTCTGTGAGCTCCACACTGTCAGTAGCTCATATTTTGTTTGTGTGTGTGTGTGTCTGTGCGTGCACACCCATTACAGGTGTCACCAGAGCAGCACTGAACACTTAGGCACAAGTATTACCTGTACATTCCCTGTGGAGTGCACTATCCTTTCGCCCCGCGCTGTGGTTAAGCCACAGTATTCATGGCCACAGCCTGTTTGTCTCACCAGACCGCCCGCGGATTTTGACTAACTGTCCGCCTGTATTTCATAAACAAAAGGCTCCGGCTCTAATGCATTTTAGAGCCACTCTTGCCCCTTGGCTTTTATCAGCTTAGCCACGCCGACTTAATCGGACGGCCCTGTTTGTGTTGTCCTGTGTGTGTTTGTCTCAGAGCTCTGGTGATCCCCCTTTGTCTCGTCAGGGCAGTGTCACCCAAAGAGGTTTATGCTGGGGACGCGGGACCCACAGCTGAGTAGATTAGTGTCTACAGTATGTGTGTGTGTGTTTGTGTGAGGGAAGAGGGAGGGGTCGTAAATATGTGTGTGTGCATCAGACCTAAGGATCCTTCAGCTGTTGCAAGGGTGCGTTTTTCTTTTTTTACCCACCACAGGTGTCCCGTGGGAAATGTATATGGTATGTGAGACAAGTGGCACATTGAGGTTGTAAAGCAACGGAGACCCCTCCGTAGCAGAGATTTTCATTAAGTCCTCCTGGAGCTGAGAGCTTTAGGAATAAATTATACGCCTCAGGCTTTGTGTAAATTATACATAAATTAACAAGAATATTGGATTTTGTGGATTATTGTAGAATTACTTACTTAATTATAGTAATAAGTGTCATTCTATATTTCTTCAGCTAATAAAAAGTTGTATGTTGGCATGTGTGCATAAATGAAGCCAGACAGTAAGCAGGTGCATTTGAAAGACCAGACAGACACATAATGGATTCAGTATAAATATTTAAAATACTTTATACAGCATAGAAATCTCTTGACACTCAAACAAAACCATCCATTACAAAATCTTACAAAAGACCCCCCGAGTCTGTATCAATCTCAGTATCAACCAGAAAAAAGGTACAAAGATGTAATTCCAAGCGTTGACAGTTTACAGTTTGACTCGTGAGAACATTGCATGCAACTTGTCATTTGGACAGGAAGAGATTCTACAGTGTCTTAACAGTGAGAAGCCTCGTGTGCCTGTGGAAGCCTTTTAAGCCGAGTCAAATAGTTTTATGAAGCCACTAACACGCGAAAGTGTCGCGTTCGACAAACATTTTAGAATTCCCTCCGCACGGGACGGCATAAGTGACAGGAACACAAGAGTCGTACCGTTATTTACAAGCACAATTTTCACATCACTCTCAGAGAGCTCTTGGCAAATACTCGTCATTGCAGTTAACACTTAAGACTATTGCACAAACTACAGCATTAAGACAAAAGGAAGTGAATTATTTTCATGGATGTTACGTGATCCTAGTAGAGGTTCTTCCCGCTTTCATCCCCTCCGCCTTTGGCGAGGTTGATCAGTTTCATAAGGCTTTTTGATGCTCTATTTTTTATCTTTTCTTTTTTTTCCAAAACTGACTATGAACAGGCATATCCTGCTGCGAGAAAGTCACACCTAAGACTTTTACAGTTTCCCTGTGGGTCATAGAGGTGATGAAAGACTTGTGTATAAAAAAGTTAGAGCTGTGAATTATTATCAGTGTTGAGTGATAGTTTATGAGAACGCTATAAAAAGTGAGAGTATGACTCTACTCCTGGTACCTACTTCTATTTCAGTGTGTTGATTCTAATGGCACTAACGCTCAGACACTGCAACGCCGTGGCAAAATCCACACAAGCATGTCACGAATGGACTGCTGTTATACATTAATGTATGAATAATGCAGTGAGGTAAGAGATGGTATACACCGTTGTTACTACAGGTTTTGGTTTTTAAGAATAGTGCAGCGAGCTTCATCATCCAGTCAGCATTGAGGATACAGTGCCAGCTGGCTGGAAGTCAGTGGGTATCTTAGAGAGTTTTTTTTTCACAGAGACAAAACATTTATACATGTAATCAGGGTCAGGGTCGGGGTCTGTTAGCTGGTGTGAATCAGTCTGCGGCTCAATTAGTAACCAGTTACAGCAATATTACATGAGAGAGTATCTCTTAACTCAGTTTATAATACAGTGTGTGTGTGTGTATGTGCATGTGTGTGTACACCTTGCAAGGCCCGTGTTACATGATGTCCACTCTATATCTAGGACACAGCGAGGTTTAGTCATTGCTCATGGATCCGTTTCAAATCTCATCTTCTCAGTGTCACCACCTCTTATTACATAATGAGAGCGGTAACAAGATAAAATATTTTTAAACCCCTTTTTGTTTTCTTCTTTTTTCTTTTCTTTTTTAAAATGATCGAGTCTATGATGAAAAGTGGCTCAGTCGCAATAAAGGGACAGTTCACAGTTCAAAAGGCCGCTCTGGAAGACCTCTCCAACTTAAACAAAATGTTGAGAGGGGCCTCTAGTTCAGTCTGTCTTTCTTTCATTTTTCTTTTGTCTTGTATCCCTCAGCAGAGGGTCTTGAGTGCACCTGAAGCACAGAGGAGAGTCTGCATGGGGTAGGGAGGTGGGGACACCACTTCCTCAACGACCTGTTCGGGCCGGAAGGTGAACGGCTGCAGCTGCACCTTCTTCTTTAGGATCTGTCCGATTCCCATAGAGGGGAACTTGCTGCGGTGCGTCGGACTGTCGGGATCGCTGCTGCTGCTGTTGGAGGGAGGACTGAATGCTGAGGTGGGGTTGAGGGGACTAAAGGCGGACTTTGGAGGGCTGAAAGCCGAGCTGCCTGGGGGGCTTCCTACGGTGCTGGGGGGGCTGCCACTGGTGTCAGAAGAACCGCACCAATCTGACGAGATGCTCTTCTTGGGCTGCGGGTTGACAATGAGGACGGGAGGACTGGGGATCGTGGCCTTCTTCAAGTAAGAGGAGTCGGGTTGGAAGGCAGAGACATGGCGGGGCGGGGACAGAGTCCCGTTGGTCAGCTTGTACCAGGGTGAAGCCGGAGTGTCTTCAATCTGCTCGGCTTTGGAGAGGGAGCCGAAGGAATGCATGCCGATCGGTGACGGCGCCGGTGGAGCGGGTATGTTGTGTTCTGGGCTCGTGTTGACTTGTGGGAGAGTGGCCAAGCGCCTCCGTTGCTGAGGGGTGTTGGGGAAGAGAGGATGGATCTCTAGATACTCCATAGAGGAAGAGGCGACGGTGCCGGGTGGTGCCAGAGGTGAATTACGATGGCCACCAGTTATGGCACGCAATAGACCTGAGGAGGAAATGAGAGGCATTGTGAGATTTTTGAAATACTTTATTTTGATGTCAAACAAACATTTGTAATATTAGGTTTTGCTCAACTGGCTGCAGATACAACTGTATGAAAAGGCTGAGAACTGCAGCGTCTCTGAATACTTTTGGCTGCGTACCCTACATGTCTACATTCTATATGTCATGTCAGTGAAGACATACAGTACCTCTCACAGACATAATTATCTGAGAGCTTATAACACGCAGGTGTAAAGGTACAAGAACATTCTGTTCTGACTTTAACCTTGCGGAGACCGGCCCGCCCTGACATGCTGGATCTGAAACAGCCTATAGGCTTTCTCTATACCACTTATAGGCAAGTGAAGAGAGGGAAAGGAGCTTAGCTCAGCTTTGCCCTGGGGTCCTCGTTTGTCGCTTGTAAGCTCCTCTTCAAGGAGTGTGATCTGACAGACTCCACCTATCACTTAAAAATCCCAGGCCTAGTTTGAAAGAACAGAATGTAGTTAATGCTGCTGTGTTGCTAGATTAAATTCAGTTCAGTTCCATATTATATACTTACTTCTGTACTATACATTCTCAGTCATCTGACTGAATATACATTTTTTAAAAATCGCCCTACGATAGACTGGCAAGTTATCCAGGATGTTTCCTCTCAGATGGATGGATGGATGGGTAGGTGGTTGGATGGATGGACAGACAAACAATGGATGGATGGATGGAGGGGTGGATGGATGGACGGATGACTGGGTAACTAGTATGTGTGAAACAGGTCGTTGCCGTACAAGAACATGCATGCTCAGTCAACCTACCCTGTATGAATAAAGGTGAATAAAATAGATAAAATAAATTGGTACTTTTTTAAATCAAATGTATTGTATCTACAATCTTTATTACAAATCTGCCCAAGTATTTTTGTACTGCACCATACGATTCCTCACCTGTCCTGTGTTTCTTCTCCTTGCTGGGCCCCTTGCTAACAGCCAGGTAGACGGGCGTCTGCTTGGGGGGGATGGTGAGCTTGTCCACGTGCTTCCTCCACTGGGTCTGGAAGTATTCGCTTTTCTGCTTCTCTCCTTTCTTTTTCTCTTGGAACTGCATCTCCTGAACACAAACAACAAACCGCTCATTACAGCAGCCTTTAGCATTTGACAAACCTGTTGCTGAACCAGATTTATCAGCTCATAAGTTTTGCACGCTCGTAACCCTCTCTACGTACACAAAACTGAAGTCAGGTGTCATTAAGAAACACTGGAAACACACTGGAATTTCAGGTAGAGTATGTTTTTTTTACGAGTTGCTACTGAGAATGGCATGGAACTTGTGTTAGCTAGGATTCCCTTACCCTGTACTCTTTAGAGAGTCTCTTCATTTTCTTGTTGAGGAGGAAGTAGACAGCCAGAGTGTGGCAGGCGCGGTTGGTGAGGACGGCACTCAGCACCTCACTGTGCTTGTAGCCCATCTTCTCCGTCATATGCAGCAACACTGTGTGGTTTATTTCCTCAATGTGGATCCTTAACACAGAAAGGGAAGGTTAATGCTCTGTGATGATTTAAATGAATGTGAAAAGGAAGTGTGTGTTTATAAGAAAGAACACAAAGAGCCAAAAATAAGCTAAAATACGACGACACACTGATGCAAAATACAAACTCAAAGCATTTCAAATGTGACTGAGTCTACCTGTTGAGGTACGGTGCCCCTGTGTTCTTGTTGGCCAGCTGTAGCCACGAATCAGCCATCACCTGATGGATATTGGGACGCTTGTTGGGATCTGGCTCAAGAAGCTTCTTCAGAAGGCAGATGGCAGCTGAGACAGAGAGAGGGAGAATAAATATTCATACGCTGCCAAATGACTGCATAAAGGGGAAAAACATGTCATTACATTACATATTTTTCTTCATAAATGTGACTGCTCTTTTGGTTGACAACTCTGCTACCTGCCACACCACCCACAGCTGTTTACGATGAGCAGTTGGAGCAGAGGTGCAAGTTTAAATCAATCCTTTTGTTTTGACACAGTGCATGCACCCACTGACCACAAACTTGGCCCTCATCCCGCTCATCCGCTTTCATACCGTTGTTACATAAGACAGATGCGATGACACATCGATGTCAATAACAGATTAATAGTTATTTACATAGCTGTGTTAAGCCATCCATTACTTTGCATATTAGACACTATTGTGACCACTGTTGTGACACGCTGCGGAGATGCGTCTTGTGGTATGAGCGTCACTAGTTCCAGCCAAGTGCATACACACCTGTTTTTTTCCCCCCTCATTTCCTCATGTTGCTTCACAGCATTGTCCCATGACATATAACCCACATTATATATATATTTCAGTAAGATGAATTGACTTTAAAAATATGCCTGTACAAACGTGTATATAATAACTATAATGAAAGATGAAGAAGTCTATTTAATTTTTTTCAAAGCCTAAAAATAACAGTGGCCGTCCCCTTCTCAGGAATTCTGACAGGTACGCTGAGGCGAATGTCATCTTTTTGATGCAGCGCCATGCTGCCAATGGGAAAATGCCTATCAATAATTATGAACAAAAACAACGGCGGTTTGTTGTGCTTGTACTGTGCCATACACTAAGCATGTCAAAAGGTAAGTATGGTGGTGACTGATACGATTGTATTTCTGCCAAGGCCACCGAGTTCATTCTTAAGAAATTCTTATCAACCAATAATTTCTCAGTAAACTCACTGTGCTGTTTGCTTACTTTTAGAGAAGCAGGATGTCTGAAGTCAGCATTTCTCCCACCGTGATTTAAAAGAGCAGTATTAAAGAGTCTTAATCACTAAGACACATCTAGCTATTCTTACCATTCTCTACGTTCTTTAGCCATTTGCTTCAAATTTAGCCCTTTTTAGTGGGGTTATCTTTTTATGTATAAATTTCTATACAGTTATTGTGTCTGCAGAATTTGTCATTGCACTTGTGAATGTCAACATTCTTTCGTTCTCTCACATGCAATCTTTCACACTCATATCAGCTCTACCCTGAGGGGTGATTACAGTGCTATGCGAGTATCTGAGTGGGCATGGTAGTGCACTAGCTGTCGGGTATACCACTTGATGGATTAATTTTTTTCTTTCTGCACACAGGTGTGCATTTGTGCGTTGAGCATTTACCTGTGGAGAGTGAGGGAGGTAGGGGGTTCATCTCCTTGTCCACCATCTTCTGGTGCAGCGCTCGGAGACTGAAGGGCTCCACGGTGAACGGGAGAGTCCCGGTCAACATCGCGTACATGTTCACACCGCTGGAAGGTCAAAATACACACTTCAGCTCTGCTTGTACTCAAACAAATATGTCTGAATATATTGATGCTTGACAACAACTGATTACATTCTGAAAAAGGAGAATACACTCACATGGACCAGACATCGACCTTCGGCCCGTACTTCTTCCTGGAGAGCAGCTCTGGGGCGGCGTAGGCTGGACTTCCACACTGGGTGCTGAATGGGTCTGAGTATCCCAAGATGCCAGCGCAGTTACTGAGGCCAAAATCTGAGGGGACAGAAGAAGAGGTGGGGTGAGTGTTGTTTCTGGGTTTATTGCTGTCTTTTTGGCTCACCCGTTAAACGAGTCGCCTCATCACAGCGTTACACACACAAACAGAAGCAGATTAGCACTATGGTGAGAGCTTGTAAGGGTTTTAACGGGATATTTAATTGCTCTTTACCCTTCACCACATGTGGGACACTGTGACACTCTGCATGTCCCACTCCAACTGAGAAAATCTTTTTATTTGTAGCACTTTAATATCGTTCTTTGCTGCGGGAAATTTTGTATTTTTGAGTGAATTTATGGAATTTCTGTATAAAGGTTTATTCAGAGGAAATTAAAAGAAGCAGCATTGCACTGAACAAGGCAAAGAAGGTGAGTTTGATACTGTAGATGTAAGAGCTCTTGAGTTACCTATGAGCTTTATGTTGTCCTGCTCATCCAACAGGAGGTTTTCTATCTTCAGGTCCCTGTGAGACAAAGAGAGAAAAAGGAGTCAGTGATTACGTTAGATAACTTATCTAAGCCACGATCATCATACAATGCACAAGCGGGAGAGGTCAGCCCCCCGCAAGCCCCAACACACAGACACATACCCCTCCTAATGTGGGTCACGCTGGCTGATTTTCAGGGTCTATTGTGTGCCTCTAGATCCCTCTTCAGTCTCAGAAATCCTGTTATACAGTTATCTACATAGGCCATCTCACCATGATAGAATTTTAGTTCCCAGGCTCTGAGCGGCAAAGAATTGAATATTCCCGGGAAGAGCTTTGTGAAATGTATATCTGCAATTTGATTTAGAGATGTGTTGTTTCCCTAAATCAAATCAAAACATTTTATCATAACGTGTTATTTTTATTAGATATTTTAGATATTAGAGATATTTTTATTGATATCTGTGCAGACTGCATGGAAATCCCACTCTCCAATCTGTTTTTAATCGCATTTATTTTTTAGGAAATTCTTAGCAGCTCTTTTGGAAACCTCTTAAGGCATGGCAGTGCAGCTATTGAGCAGACAGATATGGTTATTTGTGGATTAACAGTAATGTGCACAATAAGGACTTAGCCCACTCTTTGAGAAAGAGGATCATGTCTGATTCAGAGATCTTAAAGTCAGCTTTAACCCATAAACAGCACAAAGCTCCTCTGAGCTATGGATGGCAAACTGTCAATATTTTCTGAGGCATTTCTACAAACTCTGCTCTGACATTAGAGAGCAATGTGTGTGTGGCTCTGTGTTTTGTCTCTCTGCATATGTCTACCTTATTTTAAGTGTGTTGTTTTTTGCTTTTTTTTTACCTGTGCACCACACCTGCCCTGTGCAGGTGCTCCACGGCCAGCACCAACTGCCGGATGTATTTCTGAGTCTCCCTCTCATCCAGGCGTTTCTTGTCGTAGATGCGGTTCATGAGATTCCCGCCGGGACACAGCTCCATCACCAGGTAGTAGCTGTTCTCTGTCTCCAGGATGTCCAGCAGCTGCGTGATGTTGGGGTGGCGGATCATCTGCTGGATGTGGCCCTCCCTCCGCAGGTTCTTAGTCACATATGAGTCCTTCTTGGCCTTCCGCTTGTCGATCACCTTCACCGCCACCTGGGGGAAATTGACACAGGAGAGGAGAGGGAAAGAGGATGAGGTGAGGATGGTATTTTAGACAGCTAACGTTTGGCTCTTAAAGGTTGTACCATGATACTGGGAATAACACCCATGGAGAATAGAGCACTAGTGCACTGCTGTGTCTTGGAGAGACTTTTTCAGAGAGTTGTTGTAGTGTAACAGGTGATGAGCTACTCAGTTGCCATTGCAGGGTATATAACTCGACACTGACCTCTCCCTCACAGCTGCTCCCAATGTGGGGCAACCCAGGCGCTATAGGGCCCTAAGGCTGCAGGAGGGGGAGGTATGTGTGTGTGTGTTGGAGGGGTTACTGAACCATCATAAACTAGGGGAAAAGCAAATGTTACCCTATCTGCTGAGAAGGTGCTAAGGCCAAATGGACATTTAATATCCCCCCATTTGCCACAGAGTTTAGTCACAGCTAAACACACGTGAGGAGCGGCGACAAATGTAGAAAAACGAGACTGAGGAAGGATAAATTAGGGCCCACTCATTGTCAGATTCAACAGACTGAGGAGAACAGATTCCCAGTCAGATGTGTTCAGTTTTTTTTTTTCTTTAATTACTCATCTCAGCATGTTCTGTCTGTGTCTCTCTGCCCTTGTTGTCTCGTTGGAGGAGAAACCTGCACAACCTCCTCATAAAAGCCTCAGAACGTGTCCTTTACCTCCATGACAAACACTTCCCTCTGCGGCTAATTACATTCAATAACGTACCCGTCTACTTTATTTCATCCTTTGCCCGCGTCTCCTTGTGTTCTCGTCTAGACTGAGTTCAAGAGCATGGCTACCATACACAACAAATCATCTCAAGGAGAGCCCACAGACGTGGAAAGGCACGACCAGTGGAACTAATCACCATATCCATTAATGAAATGGCGAGGGCCAAAGTGGTTGTGTGTGTGTGTGTCCTCTCTTTCTTCCGTCCTTCAGCTTGTCTTTCTTTTTTACTTTCGTCCTTTCATCTCTGATAATTGATTCACCTCTGAAAACCTTTTTTACAGCTGCTAATTAAACCTGGCTGTATCGTGTGTGTGTGTGTGTGTGTGTGTGTGTGTTGAGCTGTCACAATGCAGTAATAGATGGCCCGTGTTTACGCCAGGCAGGGTGGATCAGAGAGGGG
>NTHP01000009.1:1273178-1291041 GCA_003416845.1 Oplegnathus fasciatus
GGGGGGAAGACAGACATCTCTCTCTGTCTCTCTCTCACACACACAAAAAGTAAATATTGTCACTGACGCTCGGCTAGAAAACAAGCCCTGCTGTGAGTGTAGCTGAGTTCAACAGCTGGCGGTGCCGCATGAGCTCATTAACAAAGCTTCCCATTGCAAACAGGGCTGATCACTTTCCCTAAAAAAGCTATAAGAACTGATTATGTTGGCAAGCTGTAAAATCACAATGTCTGGCTAAACTGCCAATATAAATAGACGAATAGTTTCTCTTGGTTCGCATGCAGGCAAATGACAGCTGACACTGTCCAGTGAAATGAAATTTAAAACCATATCAGACCCCTTTGCTGCATGCCACGCATTATTTTTAGATGTCAGGCTATTGCAGTCAGAACAAACTAGTTTTAAAAAAAGTGTCATGTTTTTCCTCAAAAGTTGGTTTTTGATTTAAAAATTACAAGTGTAAGAAATGACAAGGGCTGAATTGACTCTGATCACAAGATGCATTTAAATTATGCTAAGATTATACGCACAAAGCATGCTGCATTTCCACTTTCAGTCCGCTTACCTTTTCCCCAGTCATCGCGTGGAGACCCTCTCTAACTTTAGCGAACGACCCTTCTCCCAGCTTCCTCCCAATCAGATAGTTCCCGACCCGTTTGGTGTGGTAAAAGTTCTTGAGGATGTCCGCTGCAGGACTGCATAGGGAGGCCGGGAGGATGTTCTCGTTCCCGGCGCTATTTGGGGTTTTACCCTCGTATAACGCGTGGCTGTTGTCCACTACCATGTCGCTGTCGGCAACTGGCATCACAGCTCCCTTGTCAAATGTCTCCTTTTAACAAGGGAGAAAACTACGCAGCTCGCCCCCTCGCCCAGCTTAAAGCCAGGTATTAAATGCTTAACGTCCGGTAAAGTGCGTTAACTCCGGGCTGCGTGCGTCTCGTCCCTAATAGCAAATTAAGGGAACCGGAGCTCGCGCCACCTGTTCGCCCAAAGCATCCAGTGAGCGCACTCAGCAGGTATCAGCTTAGATTTAAACGACACAGAAAAATGTCAGACTCGATCACGGAAAGTTATTAACTGACGCAACCCGTCTTAATACTTTTAGGGTTTAAAAAAAAGTCAGTCAGAGGTAGGCTATTACTCAGCGTCCCTTCCCCATGCGTGAACGTCTCCTGAATGTGTGCAGGCAGCGTGTTTTTCAGTTTGAAGTCACTTTACCGGCCATCTGAGTGGGCGTTTCTTAGTGTGAGGGTGAAAAAAACACACACACAGCCCCTCGCACGGTGGTGGTAGCCGGGGTGATTTTCAATCCAATCAGCGCAGGCGGGCGGAGCACATGTGAGAACAAGGGGGACAACTCCACCCGGTACCGCTGCCCCGCCGTTTTCGCATGGTGCGCTCACATTGTACACGGCTGTGAACAAAGAATATATTTGTAGCCCGAAGAGCGAGACAGCAATACTGTCACTGCAAATATTTATTAATTTATTTTTAATTCCTGTAACATGATTTCTGGGTGTCTACCTCGCAGTGCTATTGTCAGGCTCATTTGGGTAGGACTGTGCGTAAAGGATCCAAATGTTCACACCATGCGCTGCGCACCACACAGCCCCACAATTCCTACACTAGAGGTGTATATATTTCTTGTGGCAATAAATGATCATAAATAAATGCTGTCTGTGAGAAATGTTCATTTCATATAAGGCGCACCATCATCTCGCTATTGCCATTTGTTTTCACTGTGTTGCTGGTCGCTGCTGAACTTGGAGTTCTGCCAACAGTAGAAAGTTGTACTTCAGTACACCAGCGGCAGACAAAGCATTTCGCCCCTCGCTCATTGAGGTGTTCACTGGCCTAATTAACATGGTGCTCATCACTCAAAGGAGGACACCTGCAGGGAGGGGCAACAGTTTGAGACGTATTTTTCTTCCTGTATTTGGCTTCAGGTCAGGTTAATCTGACCTAATATGATTATATTATGTTTTCCTATGCAGTGAACCTGCAGGGGCTGGACAAAATAACCGAAACACCTGAAAATATAATTAAATCAAATAGAATAAATACCACCAATGTGAAGCATGTTATTTTTTTGAGTCTGTGTTAGAGAGGTGTTGATTCAACTCTGGTGTTTTATGAGGCTGTAGTTGTAGCTGTGGTGTCACTGTATCAGATTTCATTGTATATACAGGTGTGCTCTGTGTTGTTCACTTCTTGTATGGATTCCTCGAAGGAGGGAGAAGAATACATCCACACATACAGTTTGACTTGCCTGCTGGACCATGCTTTCTAGACAACAGACCAGACAGCCAGACATGGAACCAAAAGTGTAAGTGTACCACCATCTATTGGAGTTATTTTGTACTACAAGAACATACAGTATACAACTTGGTATAGAGTGAGCCTGCAGTCTTGCTGAACTTGAACCGATGGTCATTTTCCAAGTCGTCTATGGATTAGTCTTTGGAGTTTAACAGTAGCCTGTAAAATAAAGATAACAGAGGGAAAACTTGGATCTCGTGAGGGAGTTTCAGAGATAAAAGTATTCTCAATTTAAAGTTTAAAAGCGTGTATTGGAAATGTTGCACATATCCTTTAATGTTTAAAACTTGAGAAGCATCATACCACTATAAAAGATGATTATTTCATTAATAGCCTACTCCTCTCCTACACTCAAAAATGTGTTTTTCTTCTTGATCCTACAATTGAATGTTTGAGCTTCGCTGTACAGAGTGATGTACGTGCAGACTTTGACATTAGAAGGCTGTTTTCACATTCATCTGCTGACAGTGGAAAGTTTCTGTGTGCTCATTGAAAATCCCATTTTAAGGGGCAGGCCTACACGCATGATTCGTTACATCACAAATAGTTTGGAAGCCAATCCTGGTCCAATATTCAACTTGCAAATGTGTGATGTGGAAACTTGAAGCCTCCAGGGTACGTACACTGGGAATGGACAGAAACACCTGTTGTCCAACAGTTCAACTTATATTTATAAATATATATAACTCATATAAATATATTATATAACTTATAGAAATAGAAAGTATTATTTGTGATGTCACAAATCATGCTTGTAGGCCCGCCCCTTAAAATGGGATTTTCAATGAGCACACAGAAACTTTCCACTTTCAACAGATTAATGTGAAAACAGCCCTCTAGTGTCAAACTCTGTACATACATCATTCTGTACAGGCGAGCGCCAACATTTAACTGTAGGAACAAGAAGAAAAACATATTTTTGAGTGTAGGGGAACTTTAACTTTGTAACATGAAATATTTTAAAGGTAGATGTTGTGTTTTGCTCTGTCTTCATCCCAGAAATATCAGGTGATGATGACAAGAGTAAGTAGAAAAAGTCACTTTTTTATTTCACAGTAATAAAAAAAACAAGTCTAATTTCAATCTTAAACTTGGTTTCATGGTTTCATCAGGGGTCATGTAGTACTCCAGTATAGTAGGCCTAATACTGGGAGTAGACTAAATATAATATTGCATGTGTAGTCTGCTGTGCTGTGTAATGTAGCCTACCTTATAGGCACTTGAAGACAACTGGGTTGGTAAATAATGCACATAAAATGGGAAGAACAAGGATCGGGGGGGCCAAAAAGCAAATTTTTGTCCGGGGGCCCTGCCCTGTCCATATACAGTATTTTCATATATTTATCCCTGCAGCACGCCGCCACCCAGTGGTCAAAACCTAGAACAACAAAATTGAATCCCATCATGCTTTGCCGTGCCCGCCGACCCGAGAGCTACCGATGCTAGGCTAACTGTCGTTAGCTACCGGGAGCGGACATGTTGTACCGACCCTTCCTTGAATAAACATCGCTGTAAGCGGGGAATCGGGAGTTGAGGGGAAGGCTCTGAGCGGTGGGCAATCATGGACGCCGTCAACGCCTTTAACCACGAGGTAAGCTGCCTCCAGGGCTCGCTGAGACCCTGAAGTCACCGAGTCTGGCGGTGCTGGTCATGGTTGCTGTGATGCACTGAAGCTAATCGAGCAGGACCAGCGGGCCTACCTAGCTGGACTTGTCCATCTTACCTGGCTTGGGGCTAACTGAGTTAGCGTTCGTGTTGTAGCTACACCTGCAGCGCGAGTAATGTTGTTACTGAAACAAATGAAAGGGTTTTCCGCCAACTAGCTAGCAAGCTAATGCAACCATAGCCAGCCCATATTGGTTCCAGTAACCTTGCACAAAGTTCGTACACTATCGTTAATGTTAGCTAGTGGGAGCATGGTCACTGACGCTGGTGTTGGTAACAATGCTACTGGCAACCAACACAGCGAGCAAACACACTAGCCTGTTGTTATTGTCACACGGCAAGCTTACAAATACAATGTAATAACTGCTTCTGTGATACAAACAGCCTGTGTTTGTTTAGAAGATGTCAGGTCAAGTTACTGTGAGGCCTGAAGACTGATGGTTTGATAGTCTTGAGACAGGTCAAGACTCCTGTTGGTGTTTTTGGTTCTTGTTTCTGCTGATGCCCCTTTTTAATCCTTGAATGTAACAGTTACCGTGGCTAGGCTACAAGCTATAACTGGGTGGCAAACACAAACCTGTTATCCTGTCATAACCAGCTAGTCCTGATACTTCTTGTAATTTCAATAGCAGCCTCTGTCTGCCACAGAAACAGAGAAAGTAGCTGCAAATGCAAATCCCTGTTAGATATGACACATATGTCAGTGTATACTTCAGTATACTGTCAGTGGATACCTGTTAAAAGAGCAAATGTACTTCAGTACCATCTAAATGCAAATCAGTAGCCTAGTGCACCAAACAGCCCTTAAGATGCTTTAGCTTCCTCAAGACCGTCATCACTGTGTAGTTTATTGCTAATTTCTTTGCACCATAATGTAACAAGGCTGTATCTTGTCAGTCTCTTCAACATGAGTTACGCTGTGAGTGCTACTGATGCGCAAAACAGTCAAAATGTACCATCGTTTCCTCAGACCTGAGGAGGAATTGTGAAATTCTGTTTTACAAAATCAGATGCCAGTTTGGAGTGTCTGCACGTGTCGAGGTGTTTGCAGCAGATGGGGAATGAAAGTGATACACAATGGAAAGGGAAGATTTTCATGCATATTCACTGTTTTCGCAGCGCAATGCGCTGTCATACCAAAGCTTTCATCCCCATGCCTCCATCAGAGGATAATGAACAATGCAGTGATCACACAGACAGGATACAGCGGCAGTGGAAAAGTTAATAAGTCCACTTAACCAGTCACAGCGTCACCTTTCAGATCATTAATAGCGGCAACCAAAAAGAGCTTGTCCTGTTTTGGGTTTGGAAATCAAAAGCAAAGGAATAAAAGTGATTGGCACTCTCTGTCCTTTTGTTATTATTATTCTCCTCCTGTCCCATGACTCTCCCCATCCCACTCATCTGTTATGTACTCTGTCTCTAGTTATTCTCATTGATGGACTCCAAGCCCCCAATCTCTCGGGCAAAGATGATCTCCATCACCAAATCGGCCATCAAAGCTATGAAAGTAAGAATAAGTCTGGCATTCCTTTGCATTGAGAGTTACTTGTATTTTCTATTTGAGCGATAATCTCTGTATTTCTAAAATGATATCCCTTATTTTTTGAGCCTATATTGAGATGATAACATTCTCACTTGCTTCTCTCTCTCTCAGCTCTACAAACATGTGGTCCAGATTGTGGAAAAGTTTATCAAAAAGGTGAGACAAACCTGCCTAAATTCAGCCATCACCCGGTTTCTCCTCACCAAACATGAATAAACCCAAATCCGTTTTTCTCCCTCTGCTCTCTCCAGTGTAAGCCTGAGTACAAGGTAGCAGGTCTGTATGTGGTGGATTCCATTGTTAGGCAGTCCAGACACCAGTTTGGAGCAGACAAGGACGTGTTTGGCCCAAGATTCACCAAAAACATCACAGGAACTTTTGAGAACCTCTGCCTTTGCCCAGTAGAGGACAGGGTAAGAACGGAAAGAGCTGGTGAAAATTTCACTGCGATGAATGTTAGCTGGAATACTGTGGATTGTTGTGTTGTTTTCACAAATAGTACTAAATTCGGGCTGAACAACTTTGCCTTCTTATTTTCCTTTGTAGAGTAAGATCGTGCGGGTGTTGAACCTGTGGCAGAAGAATGGGGTTTTCAAGATTGAGGTCATTCAGCCCCTCCTGGACATGGCAGCCGGCTCTAGTAGTGCTGCTGCGCCCTACACAGGCACAGATGAGCCAGGTACTTTGTGTTTTGAACACATGAGGCAGTAGTGGTTATTGTAGATCCATGATATTGTTTTTAAATACAATTCTGCAGACACAACTTTACAGTTCTTAGCTGCCGTGAATAATATTTATTTTTTTATACAAGTTGCATTCACTAGTTAAAATAACGTACGTTTGCTAAATGTACTTTTGTAATTTATATTTCATAAAACAATTTAATATTGATATGTTGAAGTCTCAGTGTGTGATGCTGGCGTTTGAAGGCATCTGTGTTCTGCTCACACACGTTCATGCTGTGTCTCTTCCCTCAGGTTCTTCCCCACCTCCAGCCAAAGAGCCAGTTACTGCGGTAACGGCAAACTCTACCACGACATCTGCTGCTCAGCTGCAAAACTCTGATGCCTTTGCTGCTGTGGCACAGCTCTTCCAGTCCTCACAGGGTCAGCAGGTGTGTGCGTACAAGTGCAGGCTGGCATTCGCTTTAACCGCAGTCATTTTGATTGTATTTTCATCGCTTGCACACCGCTTACACCCTCGCGAATAACTCTTCTTTCAATCTCTGTCGCTGGCATTTTTAGCTTCAACAGATGCTCCAGAACTTTCAGCAGCAGCCAGTGAAGCCCGACACCAACACTCAGCCTCCTGTCCATACCATTCAAACACAGGCCCAAAACATCACCACTGGCCTGGGCATGGTCGCCCCGCAACCTCCCCTCCCCAGCCAACCCACCCAGCAGAAGACAGCCTTTGACAAGGTGGCAGCGCGTTTTCGTATTTGCACATGCCATCAATAGCTAAATGTACTCTAAATAAAGAACATGGAAGTGGTCAGGCACTGTTTAAACACTTCGTAGCACAGTACTTGGAGTATTTTAGCAAGTTAGCATGTTAACAACATCATCATTTGTGCACTTTTTACGTTCATTTCCCCTCTCTTTCTCTCTCTTAGAAATTGCTGGACCGTTTTGACTATGATGACGAACCGGAAGTTGCAGAAGAAACAAAGAAGGATGAAATCTCATCGCAGCCCTCCTTGTAAGCCCTTTATTTATTACATATACTACAGCAGCTCTGCAATGCCAGGAAGTGGGAAGCTCTGATTGATTTTTGAAAATGAACTAAAAGCTGTGAAGCTGATGGGGTGCTTTTTATCATCGCAGTATGCAGCAGCCTCCAGCCTTCCTACAGCACATGGAGCACTTTAAACCACAGATGATTAACATGTCGCAAGACCTCTCACAACAGGTAATAAGTACAAACATTTTAAATTGTAAAAGAACTCATCTTTCCTGACAAGTCTAGCCATTTTAATTCTTTGATCTTTGTTTTCTTTTTTCTTTTTTACCTTAAACTGTAAAATTGATTTAAAATGCTATCAAATTTAAGTTCCATATCACTACAACTATTGTAGCTTGTGTTACAACAATATAGTTACCTAATACATATACTATATGCTATTTATTTATGGAAGGCAATCCTTTTTATAAAAAGAATACATATAAAATGTAGGAAAGGACAAATCCTTTCTGCCACATTAATTTTATATTTGAGAAACCGTGTTGTACGTGCACAGTATTAATTCCAGTTGTCTTTCTCAGGTTTCTCTCCCTCCTAATGGCCAGCTCCAGGCCTACGGTTTACCGCCAGGACAAAGCTTCCCTGTTATGATGCCTCCTATGGGGCATGCTTTACCAGGGCAGCCCCTCCCTGGTTCTACTGGGCCTCCGGGCTTCCTAGGGGTATACCCTCCCCACAATGCAGCCCAGCAACAACAGGTAGACATAACAATAGTACAAAAAGGATATGTAACATCTAACAAGCCATTTTTAGGTTGAATTGAGTTAGTAAAGTAAATTTCCAGTAACTTTTTATATTTGCAGTAAAATTGAAATCCGATGCCAGAAATTGTAAAACAGCTTAATGTGGCAAAACAAGTTTTATGCTTAGCTGAGGTGGAAGATAAAGAAGTATCTTCTGTTGTATGATAATTTAAATGTATAATAGTTTGCATCAAATCATAATCATGTCTTTACCCTATCAGGATTTGTCAATGGATATGGACCGTTCATCTATGAGGGACGGCAGACATGGTCGACGGTCACATTCAGGCTCCAGGTAAGCATCTGAAATGGGATGCGATGTGTCAAACCAAGTTTCCGTCTCAGCGCTGTAACTTGTTCGTTACCATTTATTTTGTTTTATGCAGAAAAGCTGCTCAGTGCTTATTTATGGTGCGCATGTCATGAGTTGCAATGTCTTTTTTTTTTTTTTCTCTCCAGGTCTCCAAAACGGAGGAGGTCACGGTCCAATTCCCGTACACGGCGATCCAGGCACAGGCGATCCCGCTCGCGCTCCAGAGACCGGCGTCACCATTCCCCACACTCTCGCTCGCAGGAGCGCAGGGAGAGAGAGAAAGACAGAGAGCGACGGCAGAAAGGCCTTCCGCCACCCAAGAGCGAGACACTGAGCAGTGAGTCATAATCTATTTATGGTCATATTTATTTAAGTAGATAGACATGGACCTGAAATGATCTTGTCTTTGGACGACATCACTTTTTTTTTCAAATAATTTCTCTCCCTTTGATTTCAAGTATTGCGTATATTTTGGCATTTCCGAGTTCTTGTTCATGTGACCTTTTCTTTCTCCTTTTCAGTTTGCAGTACAACTCTCTGGGTGGGCCAGTTGGATAAGAGAACACAACAGCAAGATGTTGCCTGTTTACTGGAGGAGTTTGGGCAGATAGAGTCTATCAATGTAAGTGGACTTGTATAGATCAGTTACATTGATCCAACTGTGACCACATCCTGTGTTTATAACAATGGCATTTGCATTTCCGAAGATGAAAAATACTGCTTTTTGTGTCTTCCGATCATCTCCAAACTTCTTCCAAATGTTGTACCTGTTTATGAAAGGGCCATAGTGCAATCATGAGATTACACTATGGCCAGACTCATCTAACTAAATGGTAATAATAATTTCCTTTTTTCCTCACCTGTCTGTTTGTCCTCCTCTCTTGCTAAGATGATCCCTCCACGTGGCTGTGCCTATATTGTCATGATACACAGGCAAGATGCCTTCAGGGCTCTGCAGAAGCTGAGTAGAGGATCTCACAAAGTTAACCAGAAAGCCATCAAGGTGAGTTAGCAACACAGATTGCTGCTTTGTAAAGCACTGCTAAACAAAGAAATGAGCAAATCAAAGAGAATTTTCTAATTGAATCAAGAGTTGTTTTTGTTCCTTTCTCACCAGATTGCTTGGGCTTTGAACAAGGGCATAAAGGCTGAGTTTAAACAGTACTGGGATGTGGAGCTGGGTGTCACCTACGTACCTTGGTCTAAAATCAGAGAGGTTCAGTTGGAGGAGCTAAAAGAAGGAGGAATACTGGATGTAGACACCTTGTCGCCAGGTAAAAACATTGGCCTGCCTTACCCTGCCTCTGTTTTATCATTTTGAAATGTGCTCTTATTGAAATGTGCAACAAACAGGTTGTATTGCTGATGTTATTATGTATTATAGTGTGTCGACCAGTCTGCTTTTTAATGAGTCTGAATCGTGTCTTGTCTTTTCCAGAGTGGAGTGGAGTGAGGAAGACTCTTGACCACCCGGAAGAACTCACCCACAACGGCCGTTCGGAGCCACAGCAGCCTGAGGAAACACAAGTGTTACCTCTGGCTGCTGCAGCTGCTCCTCCTGTGCAGGTGATCAACAGCTGCAAGATGTTACCAGTATTTTAAACTCTTAGCATTAGAGATGTGTTGATCTACGATGTGTTGAGCTAAGTTACTTAACTCCTGTGTCACTGGGAAGCATAACAAATATCTCCAGTAAATCCCTTTAAATGTTCTCAGGTTCCTCCAATGCAGCAGCCAATGGTTGGTGTGGGGTCTCTCCAGCCTCCTGTCTTTCCTGGTCCCATAGGCATGCCTCCGCCTTCCTTCCCCCCAGGCGTCCCCCCTCCTCCTTTCATCAGACCTGGCTTCAACCCCATGCAGATGCCTCCAGGTAGCACCTCCTACAGCTGCCATCAAACCATTTCTCGCTGGCTTTCATTCAGTCGCTGGCTTTCTTCACTCTCTCACAGTGCCCACTCTCGAATGATGGTCGATTTCACACCTGTAGCTCAGTTCATTTGGTCCAAATGACGCATTGTTGCTGTTTAGTTTGTGTTCACACTGGCTTATTACAAACAAACCAAGAGCTGTAAACATGACTGACGGGTAACTCATTCATTGGGCAGTTGTGGTGACTGTCATCCTGCATCCTGCAACTCTGCATGGACCCACGTGTGGAAATCAAATTCCTGTGACTGAAAGTAAGACATGCAGCACTTGTCATGTCAGGAGAACTCATGAAGAAATAATCATCAGGAGTAATGACGAAAAGGTTGAAACAGGACAAAAGAAAAAAATACAGATTGCTTTAATAGTTTAACTTTTGATATATGCTAAAATCATATATCCACTATCATGAAGTTCAGTGGTCAGCCAGCTTTGCTGTTACACCACAACAAACCGCACTAGTCCACCTTTTCAGGGTATCGTCCATTTAAGTCCACACCGGAATTGAATCAAATCGAAGTAGTGTGAAAGCCCCATAACTCTTTTCACCCCTCTTCTCCCAGGTTTTCCTCCTTCGGGTGCTATGCCTCTAGGTCCCCTACCTCCTTCCAAAGGCGGAGTTGAAGACTCGCCTCTGGACCCAGCAGGTCTGGGCAACAGGAAAAATGACGAGGTCCTGGAGGGTCCCAACATCTTCAACAACCAGATGGGACCTATGGGTCAGTCTGTCTTTCTCTCCTTTTCACCAAACAGATTTGTTGTTTCTCATTCATTGTAAATTGAATATTTTGGTGCTTTTGGATAGTTGAGTTAAAATTACAGCTGCATTTTGTATTTGTATCCCCATCAGGTAACCAGGTAGGTGGACCTCCAGGTTCTCTCCCAGGTGGTCCTCCAGGAAACATCCAACCCCCTTCTGGTGGTCTGCTTGGTGCACGGCCTGGTATAATCCCACTCCAGCGTCCTCCGGGTCCCCCACCACCACACATGCAGCGTTTCCCTCCACCCCACGGGCCACGACCCCCTCACCCCAACATGCCACCTATGCCCCCACAGATGATGCCCAGAGGGCCACACCCTCAAATGATGCACCATGACCCCCCTCCACCTAAAGGGGGCTTTGGGATGCTCCCTCCCCACAATATGAGGGCTCCTTTCCCTCCACATGGGCATGGCCCTCCTCCTCAGGGTCCTCCTCCTCCTTTTATCAGACCAGGGGGTCCTCGTGGCCTGGAGGGGCCAGAAGAAATGGATAGCAGACCATTCAGGGGAGACAGGCCTGGATTCAGGGACCGAGAGCCAGAGAGGGAGAGAGACTGGGATCGAGACAGAGATAGAGAGAGGGACCGAGGTTTTGGAGGTGGAAGGCGTCCATTTGGTGATGGAGGAAGGGGAGGAGGTGGTGATAGAATGGATGGGAGGGACAGGCTCGGAGGCTGGCAGGAAGACGGAGGCGATCACCGGGGAGGAGGATGGGAGAGAGACCGAGACAGAGATCGGGACAGAGACCGTGATCGGGACAGAGACAGACGGGACTGGAGGGAGAAGCGAAGCAGCCTGGATAGCGACAGGGAACGAGGGAGGGGTGATGATGGGGAGAGGGAGCGCGGGAGGGGGGAGGGAGGAGAAAGAGGAAGGGGAGAGGGAGGGAGTCGAGAAAGAGGGAGAGGAGCTGAAGGAAAAGAAGGGGACAGGCCAAGGCGGTCAGAGCGGCGAGAGAGGACCACGCGGTGGGACAGAGATGATCGATTGGCCGAACTGGAAAACATGGACAGATTTCGGACCTCTAATAGCACAGAGCAACCTTGTTTGACTCCTGTGGTCACCGTGGAAACCAGTAAAGAACCAAGTGCGGAAGCTTCTCAAAAGAAGGAAGAATCTGAACTTTTAGCTCCGCCTCCAGAGGTAACTACTGTTGCAGAAGAGCCGATGCCCTCTGAGCCCTTACCTTCAGCTCAAAGTGAGCCCACAGAAACAAAACAGGAAGCAGAATCATAGACTGGCTCACTGCTCCTTCAGCCAGAGACTGCTGTGAACCACTGAAAGATTAAAAAAAGGTGTTTTTCACTATGATAACCAGCCTCAACTCCTGGCAGATGAATAACTAACTAGTCACAGTTTGTCAGTTGGTAATTGACTGTTTCTGGGCAGTAACACATTTCTTGAAAACAAACCTCTCCCACACGTATGAAAATGATTGTTTTCAGACTTTATGGCTTATGGTCAAATTTGGCTTTGCGTCTGTGTCTTGGGACACATGACCACTTGAAAATCTGTTTGGTAAAATGGCTGTAGTTGAATATTGGCTGTCAACTCTAGTTTTTTCCCCTTCCTCTAAGTTGTAAGAATGAACGGAGTGCTTGCATGTTAACTTAGCTGTGTCCATCTGAGGTTAATTCGAGCTTTTATGTTTTTACTCAAGTTGGTTTGCAGATGGAAGAATTTCTATGACACAAATTTATTTTTACTTCATGGCCTCATGTGTGCGACGGCAGGCACTCCTCAACAAGGTAAATATGTTCATTTTATTGTATTTTTTTTTTTATTTGCCAAAATGTCATGTCAAACACTGAATATCTTCTCAAACGACTATATAATAATAGAGGCGGCATCTATTTTTCTTAGTTGTTTTTGTCTCATCTTGTGTTTCGGCTCCTCATTGCAATATCGCAGCGAGTAAGGCACAGCTTTGAAAGGACTATGGTGGCCTTAAAGTCAAGTTACTTGTAGGTGTTTGAATGGAGAAGTGACATGTGATTTTTTTAAAAATTAGTTGACAAACTGGGGAAAATTAAACTGAGAGTTCGGCCTGGTTCTTAGCTCGCTCAAATCGTTGAGCTCTCCTTTTGATTATGTCCTCACTTTTCCCCCTTTGAACCACACAGGCAGAATAAAGATGAGTATTGCCTTCATTCTACCAGACACTTGCAGTAACTGATCAATCAGTGACACGTGCACATTTACTGGCCAATACCCAATGTCCTTAAAAATCCACTCTCAATACATGGTTTTATACATGGTTTTATTTAAGTTTTTACAACGTATGTATTCCACTAGTACTCATACTCTTACAAACATAGGACTGATTAGAAGCTGAGCTTATTCTCACAAGGTCTCTGAATCTAACTTCGTAGTCATATTTTACTGATAACAGGAATTACACCTAATTCCTTGTGAAAAAAGTAGCACTCCTGTCACTCTAATATTATTTAGGGAATCAAGAATGCTTCACATTCTTGGATCATACTGTACTTATCCAGATATCCACTTTATAAAGTTTATAAAGTTGTTCTTTTAATTGTGTGCATATAATCATTTTGTTTTGTTCAAAGTTATTGGACAAACACAAACCATTGTAGGGGCTCAAAACCAAGGACTTTACTGGTGGGATAATCAAATTTCTTTTGCTTAACAGACATTGTGACTGATTGGCCAAGAGGCATTTCAGATAAGACACTTCAACATAACATGCACAAAAATTAAGAATGAAACAAAAGGTGTATTGTGGTATATCTCCCTTGGAATATTTAGGAAGTAAAGAAATTTGATGTTATTTAAGTGGGCTTTGTTCTATAAGTTTGAATGATCTAGACATAGAGATATTGGTACATAAAAATAAAGATGAGCAAGGAAATAGACTTGTACCCAGATGAGCAACAGCTGTTCAAAAACTGCTGAAAAGAGAAAAAAAAACAAGATTTTTTTCTCTGGTAAAGTGGATTGGCTTTTCAAAACCACCATCTACAACATAAAAGTTAGGTGGAAGTATAATTCCATTGGAAATTCTAGGACTTAGTAATATTTTTCTGCTGTCTAAATGTCACGTCCTTGCCTAAATGTGTATATTTTTATTTTTTAGTTTAAGAAATAAAATAGAACGTTTTGTAGATCCAACACAGGAATATCCAACACAAGTTTATTTTATTGTACTCCACAAAAAAATGTGCAGAAATTCAGGTTCCAGCTGGGATGTTTGAGCATTTTGTATAAACACAAGTTAGCAAGCAGACTCGATAAGCTTTATGCTTATGCTGGTCTTTTCTTTTTCCCATGTATGTGGAAGGAATGGGGGCGATCTCTTGGATCAGACAAAAGAGCTTTTCCATTTGTCTCATGTACGTCAGTCGAACTCAGATATAAATTAGTTTTGGCCACATGAAAATACAAAATGTAAACTTGTAGCTGAATTCTATTTTGGCTTTGGTAAACACAGCTTTCAAACTTTGTGTCTATTTCACCGAGGACATACAGTATCTGATATTAATTAAGTTGTTAACATTTGAAGCCCAGATACTGCAAGCCCAACTCTTGTTCTCGAATGATTTTAACACAGAGGCACCGAGGGCTAAAGTGATGAAATGAAGAGTGTTGCTTGGGACACACTGCTGTAAATATGCTTGTATCACTGACGATTCAAAGGTGTAATGGTAATTGTTGTTTATGATCTGTGATTCGTTTATCTGAGAGAAACAAATTGACTTGGAAGGAACAGCAGAGGCCCTTTGCTTTAACGTTTTTTTTAACTCCTAATGGTTTGAACGTTGACAGATGTTTCTATGATTTGTTAAAAATACAAAAGACATGGACATAAAATCTTCAATATTTCAGCCATAGGAAATTGTTTTTAATAAACTATTTTTGTACCAAATCATTTTGCTTGTTCAAATTATATTCTGTGCTTAACCCATGCTCAACTGTGGGCCAGATGTTAAAAGACACATTTATTCAAAATTATCTGGTACACATTTGAGGTAATGGCCTGTTTAAAGACCTGATTTTTACTGTGATTTTGGAGTAATTCAGCAAATGCTCACAGGTTGACACCTTGCTACCCACGATGAAGAGTAAAACAGGTAAGATTTTTTATTATTTAAGTCTAGGTCTCAAAAACAAGAAGCTAATGGGACAGCACACTTAGCAGCCCCCACAGTTCTTTCACTCAAATGTTCATATGAAAGACAAGTCATGGCTTCAAATTAGCATTGCAGCACTAGCTGTACTGATCAGCATATAGTTTAGTCATGCTCTTTGTGCCTACTGGCCATAGGACAGAGACAAGGTGACTTTACATCTGACTGTAGGAGGCCTATTGACAGCCTTGCCCCCCCAGCTGAGGTACTTTATATGCAACATGAATATTGGATAAACCATGGGTTGTGCAGGAGCATCTAACATTGTGATAAAGTAATTTTATTTGGGTTTTTCTATTCATTTAGCATATGGCATAACTACCAGCAATATAGCCCAACAGCATAGGAAAGATGATGCAAATACTAGGCTACTGATTCATAGTACTCCTATAAATAAAGACTGCAGCAATACATTTTAATAATTTGAACTACAATGTAATGCGTTACAAATTCATATTTGTAATCCATAGAAATATTCTAATATTGCTGCATAAAAATGTTGTCATGGCTGCGTTATTTCATGTGGAGTGTGTTTTTTTTTGGCATATTAATTGATAAAGTGATAGTTGAGGATTTGTTCACCTGCTAAATGGGCTGCGCCCTACCGTAATGCACAGTGACCAATCAAAATGAGTCCGTTTGATTTTATTTGACTCTGATTGGCTGTCTGTATTATATGCCCGCCCACCAGACGGTTACATTGGTTGGTTGTCTTAACAAGAGCAAGAACGACAGAAACTTGTGCGCCCGTTGAAACTACTGCAAAGATGGTACTCAAGGCTGTATGTGTGTTGAAAGGAGCCGGAGAGACCACCGGGACCGTTTATTTTGAGCAGGAGGTAAGGTGTGCTACATTGCTTTCAGAGGAAGAAATATCTAGTTCGTCATTTTAATGAAACTACACGGAGATTTGACATCCTCCTGGGAGCGTTAGCGCTCGAATGCTAAGCTAGCTAAGTTCTCCATTAACAAGGCAGTAGTTAAGTTCACGCTAGACCAGTTTTCAGGAGGGACCTCAGCTAGCTAGCTAAATGTTACATTTGAATAACTAGGCACGCACTTGGTCAGATTTAGCAAACCCGCGCTGATTTGCACAGGTTAACTGACAGTGCAAATGTATTCAATGCAAATTATCGCTAGCTTGCACGTCGCAAAACATCAATTACGTTAAGTGCGCATACAGTCAGTAACTGCTCTTTTTATTCAAAGTAAGCTGCTCGAGTAAACACGTCGTGATTACCCAGTTAATATAACAGCCAACAGCAGTGGGTTGCCATTAAACTCATAACCTTTGTACGTCCAAGGCCTGTGGTTTGTTAATCATCAACAGCGCGTGTATTGGAAACGCCTGTTGCATAAATTCATCGTTTGCAGTATTAGTTTCTAACGTTAACTAAGCTAATCTGATGTGGTTATCTGAACCACACCAAGTCAGGCACCACTTCTGTTTCTAGCTGTTCTAGCTGAAAATCTAGTTGCAGTCAAAAGCTGCATTATTAATGGTAGCCTTTTAAAACAAGAGCCAACGCTAGCCCTCCAAATCATTTTTTTTTTTTTTTGCTGAGTCACTGGCTGCCCTCGTTGTTGTTGCCTTTATCTCGAGTATTTGGCCTTGTTGTTAAGGGTGTAGAGGGACTGGGCAACCATGTGTCAGAGTAAGCAGCGTTTGACTACCCAAAGACAACAGCAGGTGATTTGTTCCACACCATACATGATGATCTGACCACTGGGCTGAATATTTTGTCTAGTTAAATTGGTTATGTAGTTTATTATGTAGTTTATGTATTTTTTATTATGGAAATGCATGTGCATACAATGATATTTTGGTCTTAGCAGGCATGGTGCTGCAGTTCTGCATGAATATTATGAAACATCCTGTACTGCCCATAGAAGCAGACACATTATGTTATTGTTGCAAAGCTATCAACTCAAACATTTCTGAGTTAAAGTCCGACTAAAATTAAATTGCAGTTTTTCACTTTTCACTTGTCTACTGTAGGGCTGCAACTATCGATTACTACCATCATCAATTAGAGCTGCAACAATTAGTCAATTAATGGATTAATCGCCAACTATTTTGATAATCAAGTAATCGTTTTGAGTCATTTTTAAGTGTCCAAATTCTCTGATTTCTGCCTCTCAAATGTGAATATTTTCTGGTTTCTTTAGTTCTCTATGATAATATGATAATCAGATAAGAATAAAATAATCGACAGATTAATCATTAGTTGCAGCCCTATTATTGATTAATCTGTCAATCATTTTCTCAATCGATTAGTTGTTTGGTCCGTAAATGTCAGAAAACGGTGAAAAATGTTGATCACTGTTCCCCAAAGCCCAAGGTGACGTCCTCAAATGTCTTGTTTTGTCCACAACCCAAAGATATTCAGTTTACTGTCATAGAGGACTAAAGAAACCAGAAAATATTCACATGTGAGAAGCCGAAATCAGAGAATTTGGACACTTTTTCTTAAAAAATGACTCATAACAATTAATTGATTATCAAAATAGTTGGCGATTAATTTAATAGTTGACAACTAATCGATTAATCAACTAATCGTTGCAGCTCCAGTCTCCTTTTTGAGAAAAAATCAGAAACCAAAAGGGAGAAATTTAGATTTCATATTTTTTGGTTTCATAATGGCGCCCCCTAGTTTTGCAGTAATTTGATAGAATACCATTCCTGTATACGTCTACG
>NTHP01000009.1:1298277-1312581 GCA_003416845.1 Oplegnathus fasciatus
TGTTTTTTTTTTTTTTCCATACGCATCCAGTTTTACGCCCCGAAGCACTGCTGACAAAAACCAGTGTGGTCACATTTCTGGAGGTTTTCCTATCGTCCCGTCCCCCCCCCCAGGGCTGCAGCATGGATGTATAGCCCTGCACTTCAGCTGAACACTCTGGACAGGCTTTTACTTGTTTAACAGCTGCATGCTATACCTACTACGTTCCCACCCATCTTCAATCTGTATAGGGGATTTATCTGAGGTGGAATATTTTTCCACTTTCCTGGGTATCAATCATTTGGAAAATGAAAAGCTCATTTAGGTGTGTGGCCTCCTAACAGATGTGATTGAGGCAAAGTGGCTGTCAGTTCAGGTTTGGAATTAAATTGCAGCCATTGAGCAGTTGGTCTCAGCCAGGAGGCTCGTACCAAGGGCTACAACTAACAAATGTTTTGTTTATCGATTAATCTGTGGATTATTTTCTCAAATATTCAATTAATTGTTTGGACTATAAAGTGTCAGAAAGCAGTGAAAAATGACCAGGATATCTTGGTTATCTTGGTTAAATCTGTCTCTTGAGTTCTCCAACTACATGAAAGAACAATACTAAATTGCCAGCGTATCCCTTGAAACAATTTACCGATTATCAAAATAGCTGCTGATTAAATTTCTGTTGATCAGCTACTGCGACTCGCTCCTGGCTGATGTGTCTGCACGTACCATCCGACCTCTGCAGCTCATCCAGAATACAGCAGCCTGGCTGGTCTTCAGCCTACCCAAGTTCTCCCCATGTTGCACCGCTAATCTGCTCCCTGCACTGACTACCGGTTGCTGCTCAAATCCGATTCAAGCCACGAGACACTGGTACTTGCCTATCATGCTCCGAATAACTCAGGTCCACCCTACTACTACTACTACGCTCCACTACTGCCAATCGGCTTGCTTGCCCAGCCATTGCTCAACAAAATCACGACTGTTTGTGAGCTCCCCATTGACATCAGGACAGCAGAAGCTCCTCACATCTTCCATTGCAGACTGAAAACTCAGCTGTTCCGACTGCACCTTGGCCCACAAGGTTGTTTCTAAATGTGGCACTTGAAGCAGTTCAGCTTATTTGATGAAGTTGATGTACTTGCATGATTTTTGCACTGCAGTTTTGCAGTTATCCACATGGTTGAATGCACTTATTGTAAGTAACTTTGGATAAAAGCGTCAGCTAAATGAACTGCATAAACTGCTACCTGCATGCACACAAGATACATGTTTCGAAACAAACACAGGAACCTATCCTGCACTCTAGCCTGAATGATCCCATTGAGGTATATTCCCCTGTGACCCTCCTCTATTCTGTGGGGTGAGACTTCACCTTCCAGTACACCGTCTACCACTGACATTGTGCGGATATTTTAGAGACTAGGAGCCATAGGTCAGGGGTGAGATGCCATAAATGGTGCCTGTCCTATGAGACATGGTTGGTTGGTAGCCAGACTAATTACAAGGCCCCTGTGACCTAACCTCTGCCCCCTGAGCTCTGTGTCATGTGATCATGAGAGTGGAGCCCCTGAACACCCCATTGCTCTTAAATTTGATGGCTAGTCTCTCTTCTCTGCTGTTCATTTTATCCTGTGTTACATTTATACCACTATCATCATTTTTTATAGGCATCGTTTGAGCAAGAAGGTGGAAAGGAGAAGTGTTTGGATTCTGCATTATGTGTATGAAAATGGTTCAGTAGCCTTTCAACCCAGTAGACTAGCCTCAGCAGGCTGTAGGATGGGGCTACACTATGTGCAGGCTGCGTAGCGATGACTCCAGAGGGATTCAAAGGCCTATTTAACACATTACAATCCCCCTCTCATCCATGGTCAAACAGCATTCTAGGGGTCCGACCTTTGAACTCAGCGACCTAACAACCCTGCACGACCATAACTCTCACTTTTACTCAAGAAGGTGCTTACTATTCTTTCTAGGATGAACGGCTGTTGGATTTTCAACACTGTTTGGTAGATTGCTGCATAAGGGAAGGCAGGGAGACAGACATGATTGGATATTTGGCAACTGAGTAGCTTGCCAGACGCTGACCTTGTGTGACATTCCAGAGATGCCTCTGTGGCTAACTCCAGAATGGTCAATGGCAGGAATATCACATATGTTGATCACAAACAAGTAACAGCTTTGCATATGAGCGAACAATATTTGTGTATTTTGTCTTTTTATGGCCACTTTCATACGGATTTTACAATATATTGTGCTTTTTATAAGCTTTGTAAATGCTAGTTTACTACCACGTACCTACACTGTATGGTTTGGATATGAAATACAGTCTGTCATAAGCAAAACTGGTGCTTGAAACGATTAATCAGTTGATCGCCAAAAAATTTAGTTTTAATTACAGATTAATCATTCAAATCATTTATCAAGCAAAAATGCCAAATATTTGCTGTTCTCAGCTCCTCAGATGTGAGGATTTGTTACTTTTCTGTTTTATATAATTGTAAATTGAATATTTTGGGGCTTTGGACAGTTGGTCGGACAAGCAATTTTGTCCTCTTGGGCTTTGGGAAATAGTGATCCACTAAATGATCGTCTACAGCCATGCTAGCAGCCCGTGTGAGGCTGTTCTTGAGCTAAATACTAACTTCAGCATGCTAACATAAACACAAAGACAGCACTTATACAGTATGCTGATGTTAAGCAGGTGTAATGTTTACCATGGCCACAATCTTAGTTTAGCATGTTAGCATGCTAACATTTGATAATTAGCACAAAACACAAAATACAGCTGAGGCTGATGGGAATGCCATTTCTTTTGCTTTGTTTCATTCATAAACCAAAGTATTGGGCAAATTGAAAATTTGACGTGATGACGGCACTAGATGAAAGGTGAGTGGATCACCAAAGTTACAATTACAGTTCATCCTGAGGGGGACATGAATGTGTGTACCAAATTTTGTGACAATCCGTCCAATGGTTTTTGAGACATTTCTCTCAAAACCACAAATATGAACCTCATGGTGGCGCTAGAGGAAAAGTCAGGGGATCAATAAAGTCATTGGAATTCACCCTCGGGAACCATGGAAGTCCGTAACAAAATGTCATGACCATCCATGCCATAGTTGTTGAGATATTTCACTCTGGGCCGACATTGTCATTACCAGAGCTCTAGCATGGCTAATGGATAATGAAAATGATTGTTTGATGCAGCCCTAAAAAAACATTTAAATGTACAAACTGCCATATTGACAACATATAAATGTACAGTAGCGTTTCTGACATCTCTATGGAAGTGGCCATAAGCATGTGAGGAATAATGCACATATATTTGTGTACATCTACATATTTTACACGCATATTATAACATACATGATTCTTACAGATTGTTTACAAAAGGGATCAGATCAGAAATGATCTGTGTTTTGATTCGCCCCCTCTCTTCCTCTCCTGCATCTCTTTGTTCCCCCAGAGTCCGTTCATGCAGATTTTTCCCTGCAGACAGATTCTGGATTCCGTTATGTAAATTCACTCCCCATTCAAATGTTATCAAAGCAAATATTTAAGTAGTTAGAGAAAGAGGAAGTGGTGAACAAGCTGAAGAGAAGAAACCAGTTTGCCAAACGGTGTCAGCTTAAATTGTAGGGAGGACAGTTAGGAAAGGGTGTGTCCCAGTCCATAGATACTGTGCATTCTGTTCAGGGATCAATCATTGAGCCAGAAGAGATCAGCAGGTATGTTTGCACATGTTTTTATCTACAAGGTGACCTCTCTATCGGCACACCATGCACATTTCATGCTTTTGTGATTATTTCCTTTCTTGAGAGCTGATCCATTGCACTTATGTGCGTGTGTTTATGAGTTTTCAATTTAAGACTCTCATATGTATGTGTGAGATGTGCTGCTCAGGTGTGAAGTGTTCTGCGGTTCCCAGCAGAATGAAGACCACTACACACCCTCTCTTGTCAGTGAAGGAGGGAAGACTGGGGGGGGAGGGAGAAAAACAGGAGAACAGGAAGGAGAAAGAAGGAGAGAGGGTCACTGACGCTCCTGTTCATCTCACAGAGAGTAGAAATTCTACATTGTCCATGGCCACACTATCAGGGATATTAATACTTCCTTCACAGATTGTCCTCTCTCTCACTCTTCAGTCCACTTTTTTCATTTTTAAAATTTTCCTCTGCTCTTCTTTCGTTCTCCTTTCTGTCCATTACAGATAATGGAGAGAGTCTGGGCTCTGACCCCCACGCTCTTTGAGATGAAGGAGGAAAATTACTGTGCTAATATGCGCATATTTTGCATTCTTTGAATTACCCGGCCCGAAATTATACACTTCACCCCACGTTTTGCTTAATTATTCATCTACTTGTAAAAAGATTTTGGAAAGTAATATGTTCAGGGCATCTGAACTGTAAGAAGAAGACTGGGGCTGCATCTGCTGACTATTTTCTCAATGAATCGTTCGGTCTATAAAATCTCAGAAAACAGCGAAATGCTTACCAGATTTTTTCCCCTTTCCCACTTTTGAACCAGAAAAGTAACCTGATCATGTACTGATGGTGGCCAGTACTTCCTAAGTGCTCTTGAGCATGGGCACTTGACCTCTACTGTGTGTACCAAGCTTTATCCAAGGACGACTAAAGTAAACCAGCTTTGGGTACAAACATGCATGTGTATGTTCTCCTTACATCAGTTTGTGTAAGTGTAAACCATAACACTGTAATTGTACAATCATCTTTGATATGTAAGCTTACTGCACACATAGTGGATACTGTATAAACCTCCTCTGTTCTCCCACAGATGTTGGTGACCATTATTCACAGTTGTGCATGTGGGTGACAATGTGCTCTTACTGGTGTTTCTAGTTATCGTATTAATTACTTGCGGTGCCCTCAGTCTTGTTAGTCCTGGACAGCAATTAACCTGTTTTAATTAGAGTGGTGTTGCCGCAGGAGGTGAGACAACAACACGGGCAACTACAGAGAGGAGGTTGGAGTGAGAGTTGGTTTCAGTTGAACATCATGTTGCTAGTAGTAACCCCAACTGGCACAGCTCTGTAGCAGTTACAGCTTACTGACTATGTTACATTGAGCCTTTTGTCAGATCTGTGAGCAAATATTGTATATATCCCCAAATGCCCTTGTTGGAGCATCATCTGTAGGTACTCTTTTTTTATTGCAGCTGTTTTGGGACTATTAATATGTGATTTAGAATTGGGTTTTGCTGTGATCAACTTACTGCTAACCAAGCTAGCCACTATACTAGCTGTCTGGAGCTAACGTGTTTCTGATGTAACATAACTGTTGGACTATATCTGTTTACTGGATTAATTATTGTGCTGAACTTCCTATGGGGACTTAATGTTGATCTTTCACTGGTGATGCTTCCTGGCATGAAGCACAGTGTAACTAATCTGACAGCAAGTCTGTACTTTTGTGGATCCAGCTTCCTTGTTACTGTTGTAATTCATATTTACACCTTTGGTCTAACTGTTGCTTATGGAATCGTTTTCTGATTTGTAATCACTATCATCGAATTTGTCATCCAATGCTGTTTTCACAGTTCCACAATTGCTTCCATTAAAAACTTCAAAGTCAGTCCGCTGGCTCAACCTTTATTGGATGTGTGTTTAGTTCGCTGCATACCATAGTGAGGGCAGAAGAGTGATGACGAGATGAGAGTGACAAATTGAGCTTGTTTGTGCTGTGCGACCCAAAGTCTTCTTTAAAATGAGGAAAATCCCTTCAAAGTGAGGACAATTTTTCCAGTCCTCACTTAAAAGAACTAGTTCATCGGCAGGTCTTGGATTAAGATTAAAATTTATAACAGTAGTGTAAAGGTTAAACTTAAACATGTGCATAAAGAGGTGACTGGTGCTTGTGTGTGTTTTTTTATTTAGTCTTGAACCTTCGATCACATATCGATGCCCTTTACCAGGATCAATAGCTGCTCATTAACTGTGACCGTGAAGCCAGTTTCATGCTTCGGTTGCGGCTCGAATCTTCAATTGAACCAGTCAGTTGAAAACAACAACAAGGGAAGAGGTCACCAGGAGGGCAGTTTGTCACTCATTCAGGAAACCCACCTGAATGTTATAAGCACCATTATCTAAAGAGGAACAAACAGATGGGGAACAGCTTTTCTCTGCTTCACCTCACCCACCTAAAGGTCACGTCTATTCTTCTCATACGACCCAGAGCTATGGATACCTGTGTGTGTGTGTGTGTGTGTGTGTGTGTGTGTGTGTGTGTGTGTGGAGATCCTCTCTATTTATGATGGTGCATAATTGAGACATATGACCAGTGTTCTCCGTCCAATCCCATAACTGAAAATCAATTCACTAATCCACTAATTCAATACCAGATGGGCTGTTCAAATGCTACAGTAATTACAGAAAAAGCTAATTTGACAAATGTAAACAATACTGATCATTTACCTCACGGAAACCTATAATGTAGGTCAATAATAATGATGGCAGCACATAATGAAACAATATATAATACTTTAAACATGTCATCAATAAAGCAATCAACAAATTAATTAATCTAAGAGAGTACTAGTAAACCAATATCATACAGCTTGTGTTAGAAGATTTGCACAATGATTGTAGTGTTTTATTAGTAATCCTACACTTTAAACCTCTAAAATTATGACTTATTTGGGATCAAATAGGGCAGTAATATTTCTTGTCAAATGGCGAGATGAAGTATGGGTTGTCCTGAGGCTTTTGTGGGGTTCACTGAACTAAAACTCTTCACTAGAGCTTGGCAGCTTCTCACAAACCCATCAAAATCCCATCCGTCTCTGCCTCCTGTTGTCTGCCTCTTTCTGGCTGTTTGCGCTTCTAATTATTTGAGCTTGCCAGCTAACACAGCATAAAGCTACCAGAGCACTGATGTGCTAGCAGGGTCACACCGGGCCAAATCTGCCGCAGACATGGGAGAGCAGCAAAACACTCTGTCCTGGGTTTTTTTGTCATAGCAGGGCACAACGGTCCTTGGTTTTGCTGATGTACACAGAACGCTTCAGAGTTGGAGGGGTGCAGTGGGGTGTCAGGTGTCCACTGCACAATATCTTCCACTTCTGCAGTCTGAAGGACTTTAGTCACCGTAATTACTAGCAATTGTGTTTGTGTGTCTGCATGTGTATGTATACTCTATATTCCTGTTTTGTATGTATTGTTGTGTGTGTGAGTGTGTGTGTCTCGCCTCTGTCTCTGTGCATCTCTCTCAGTGGGTGGTAACTGTTAAACTCTTCCATTTGGTGGGATTACTCCTCCAGTCGGTCCTGTGGGAGCAGCCATCAGCCCGTCATCTTTCAGAGGAACACTATACCTTCGGATGCTTTAATCCCTTCTTCCCCCTCCTCCCCTCCTTTTCCCACACTCAACCTCTTAACCTCATCTCCCGTTTTCTTTCTCTCTCTCTCTCTCTCTCTCCCTCTCTCCCTTTTTTGCTGGCGCTGTCAACTTTCAGCTGAAGTGGCTGAAACTCGAAGCAGCAGCGCTTGTGTTAAAAGCTGTGATGTTACAGCTCCGTCTGACGAGTTCAATACCAAGATGCTGCTGTTATATGTTCTTATGGGAAGAAACTGTCAGCTTTGTGTTATGTAGGTGTTTTTGTTTTTTAAATTAACTGATGAAAAAAAGCTCAAGAAAGTATTTAATTATGTTTTTTTTTCATAGCATCTATTGTTTATCACAGTAGGTGTCACACAGTGTGAAATGAGATTCATATCATTACAACACTATCTCACATGTTTGAAAATATTTAAAAAATGTAAGATACGTTTTACTTTTTTATTCATTCTTATCATTGAAGCCTTTAATACTATATTTTGCTGTGTCCAATTCTGTTCGTGGAAACCCGAGAGCTACTGAATGGGATTAGATGACGTAAATTTGAGATGGCTGTGTGTTACAGACAGTGAATGATGTAATGAGACAAGCACAACTGGCGGATAAGAAAAGGTCTAATTCTGTCTCCGCTGCTTGACCTGGAAACATCCCACATACAAAGATTTCTTAAACGAGCAGGAAGTGCATGAGAATACATGTGTGTGTGTTTTGTGTGTATGAATCCGGAGGGGGAGGGTGAGAAAAAAGACCATTTTTAATCCATATAAGAGCCTGCAGCCACGCTGGCGGCTCTGTGAGGCTGTACTTTGGCACAGCGGTGCTTTGAGTTAAATGCTAACGTCATGATGCAGAACAGGCAGATGTTAAGCAGATACAATGTTTACCATGTTCGCCATCGCCATGTTCGCTAGCGTGTTAGCAAGTGAACATTTGTCATCAATCATTTTCTCGATTAATCGATTAGTTGTTGGTCCATAAAATGTGAGAAAATGGTGAAAAACGTTGATCACTGTTTCCCAAAGCCATGAAACTTAGTACAGATGTTCATGGTCCCCAGAGGATGATTCCTGATGACTTTGGTGATCCCCTGACTTTTCCTCTGAGGTTCACGTTTTGACTCAAATGTTTCAACAACTTAAATGTAAGCTATGTTGCTCAGAGTTAAATCCCTGTTTAGTCATAGAGAAAATCTCTATTCATGTTAGTGTTACCTTCTTTTTGATGTAACTTATAGGCATACAGTGATGTATAATTCACCACTCTGAACAGACATTTAAAGACATTTATTGATCTGAAATGTGGGAAATTAGTAATTATTTATGTGATAAAATGAAAGAAACTTAAAAAAGAGTGTCTTGCTGGTCTACTATGAACAGAAAGACTTCAGAAGATTTCATATTTTCATTGTATGGAAATTTGGGAATGATAATGGAACTGCCATAGTGTGTGACTAGTAATCTGTATACGTACGAGTGTATCCCAGATTTCCATTATTGCTGCAGAGCCAAGACTTGACATCTTTGTGTTTGAGTTCTTAGGCATGATATCAGAGCTTAAGGCCAACGTTTTTTCCAGGATGCCATGTCAGAATCCATTTTCATCCTTGTCCAAGAGTCTCTTATGAGCAGTGAAATCTTTTGATGTGTGTGGCTGCAGCCTTGTAAGGGTTTGAGCGTGCTTTAATAACAAAAGAGCAGAATGGTGTGCGTGTGCACACTTTTGTGTCTCGAGAGAGGCTGGGTTACTGGGCTGTGTGAGTAATGAAATGGGCTGTGCAGTTTGTGCTCATGAGTTTGTGACAAGGTCAGGATGTTGTGTGGTGCGTGTGCAGCCGTCATAGCACCGCTACAGCCTTATCTGTCTCTCACTCTTCCCCCCTCAGACGACCCCCTCGCATCCTACCCTGTCCTCCACTCACACAAACACAGTTTAGTCCTTTGCTGCCGGTCCTTGTTAATTTCATTACAAACGAGAGTAAGAGAGCTGAGGTAAGCCAGCATGAAAACAAAAGAGACATATACACTGTTCCCACCCGTGCCATATGCTTGTATCCCAGATAATCATCTTTGAACACAGCACCCTAATTAATGCTGCTCCCTGTTTACATTGATGGGGATTATGATTGGAGTGTATGACACCGTACCTTTAGTCCACTGATCTGGATGAGACCAACTTGTATGGAGGACAGATAAGTCTTTATATCGGATACTTTGTCTTGCGGATTATATCTGATTTTCTGTGATGCTGGTTATGCTTGCCAAACATGCTGAGCGCCAACTGATGACTCTGTCAGCCCATATCCTCCATTCTCTCGGTTAAACTGTGTGCGTATGTTACTCTCAGCTGGGCTGTAGATCTGACATCTCTGACTTGGCCTTTGTCATTATTGGATGTTGACTAAAGTTTATCCAGCCTTAACAATTTTAAAGACATATTTAGCCCTCACCTTTGCTACGTATAATTATTTTCTTCCAAGAACTACAGACATTTTAAGAGATTACCATGTGGATACAGTTGACTTCTGTGCAGTAATTAGTCAAAATCCTCGGCTGGTTGGTAGTTGTAGGGTTTAATACAAAGCCCCTACAGATAGATCCACATCTCTGCTGACTCTTGCGAGATGATTTAAGTATTATTATTTGCCTTTGGATACATGTGCATTGTTTATTGCCTATTTTGGTCTTAATCTCCACCCACATTGGACACTATCTTAAAAACCAGCCGATCCTGAAATAAGGTAGTGCTGACTGCGGCGCTGCTTCTCGGCTTATTCATCTTTCTGTTTATCTCAGCATGAGCTAGAAAAAGATATGTACTGTACAGGAGTGTTTGTGTTGTGTGTGAGGGACCAACTGCAACTTCAGTGTGTTATCTGATTATTGGCTGAACATTTGTTGCTAATGTGTTTGCCCACTTATGTGTTTCAGTGAGTGCCTTATTAGTATGGCTTGAAGTAGCTGTGTGAGCATCAGTCCATCAGGCTTAGGGATAAGTGTAGCTGACTGTAATACAGCCCATTAATTTACTAAGGGAATGGGGGATTTACATACTGATTCTAACATTCACACCAAGACAGGAAATGGATGCCATGTGTTTGTATTGTTTGTTTGTCTTAAATTGGTTATGAAAAAGTTTCCAGAATGTAAAATAGTTAAGAATAGCTGGGCTCATTCTTGAAATATTGGTTCGCACAGATTTTATCTTATGTGGAGCATTTGTGGGTTATATTTAGCGTACAGACATACGAGTGCAATCAATCTTCTCATCTAACTCTTGGCAAGAAAGCGAATAAGCGTATCTCCTAAAATGTTAAACTTTTCCTTTAACTTGTTTGTCCGTAGAAATTAGATTTTTATGTGGTCAGTGGTCCGTGCACATTTCATGGACCAAATGTAGGGTTTTCTTATTTTTCTCTGCACACCCATGGTAAGTTCTCCGGACTGTGTGTACGTGTCCTTATTTGATTGCCATCTCCATGTCTCTCTTCTTAACTTTGTTGCATCTGTTAGGGTGGGACAAATTACGCCTTTATCTCTCTTATCAGTACATAGAGTCAAGTGAGCTCTTGTCATTCTCAGCATAGCTCTGCTCACCTTCAACCTGAGCAGAGGTCCAATCAGCCAGAATAATTGAAAACACCTGTGCGGGTGTGCACGGCTTGTAAGAGAAAAAATAAAACATTTGTCAGTCAGGCCCATTGTCTTGGCTTGTGACAAACAACCATTGGCCTGGTGTTGAACAGTGTAAACAGAGTTTGTGCATTTTCTGTACCTTGTCAGAACGAGATCAGTCACTTCCTCTGTAATGGCAAGATACTCTCAGTTCTCTCCACTGTGCCCATCTGATTTCGCTTCTCTGTGACAATGCATGATCTGTGGTGATCAGACAGCAAAGCTCAGAATCAGACACATTTATGATGGAAATGGCCAACTCAGATTTTGTTCTTCTGTGACAACATGTGAGGTGCTGAAGGTCATGTTTCTGTGGTTTAGGAGCAGCAATGTAAGAATGGCCAAAGTAAACAGTACAATATACAATGTTCCTGTTTAATAACCGCAGGTAATGAGCTAACCTCCCCCACATGAATATAAATTAGACTCATAGCTTTGGGCTAATGTTGCACTGATGTGTGCTGTATGACCTTGCAGTCTAAGGACAAGAATATACGAGCTCATTAGCAAATCATAACATTAACTTGATTGTTGACTTGCTCATTTTTTGTCCATCTTCTCCAAGCGGCCATTACACTGTCAGCAGGTAACAGTTAACCAGAATTATTCGCTGGCCTCCTCTGAAAAATCAAAGTGAACATCTAATATTGGCTCAGACACAGCTGTTGACACTGCAAAGTGAAGACCAAGCATGGGCTCGAGTACTACCACCCTGTGTGCGTGTATGATTGTGTGTGTTTTTCTGTATGTATGTGAATGTGTCAGTGAGGTTGAGGAGATTCGGCCCGTGTGTGATCCGTTGCACTTGACGATTGAAATAATTGACGTCTCACCTATGGCGTCAAACCCAAGCTGTCCATCACAGCATTATATCTGATGCATGTCACCGTTTCTTTGTGTTAATCATGAAGGGATGCAGTCTCACACCTGATGCCCGCTTATTCTCCAGTTCCAGAGTCTGTCAGTCACATCTGTCAGTCACATCTGTCGTCACTGTTAATGAGTGCAGTTGTGTCTTTCTGTATACCTGTCCAATTTATTTTTCTGTCTGGAGGTGCAGTGAACACATGCTTTTGTGTGCATACCACTGTGCATGTGCATATATAGTGCTGTCCCATGCTAATGGAAATTGTAATAGCGCTAGACAGGGATTAGCTGACATGACCCAAAGCAGTGGAACTTGTAACCGGTGGCTACTGTGACTCTTAAGAGAAAGGTAGCAGGCTAGAAGGGATGTACTATTGTGGCCCAGCCGTACATACATTATTCATCAGTTGTACTCGCATGGCTGGTGATAATGATTTTATCAAATCTGGCAAGGTGGGTGGTTGGGTGAGGATGAAACTGGCGTCCTGAATGTGTATATGTGCATATCTTTTTTGTCCATTTTCCAATACAGTATGTTCATGAATTTCAATATGATATGTTTAGCAAGAGAGATGGCAGGAGGCATGAAATGGGAAACCAATCTCATCCCTTCAGCTCTTAACCGATATTGTCACCCCCACCCACCCGCACACACACACACACACACACTGGGATAAGGTCTGATAAGGATTGAAAGGTGGAGTCTATTGTGTTGAAAGGCCAGCTCAGGTGTGCAGGAAGACAGGAGGACAAAACCGGCTGCACTTACAGCTCTGCTACCAAATAGTCTGTTTATTCAACAGAAAACGCGACTGGTGAATGGCCTTTGATATTCATTTACTTCTCGCTGTCCTAACTGCTGAAAACAAACAATGAGCGTGTTCACATCACAAAAGCAGCGCGCCCAAATGATGAGTGCAGACAGAGCAAAACAAGCAAACAAAAAGAAACCCCCGCCATCCTGATGTTCCCCCAGCCCTCCTCCCTGCTTACATAACATCCCCCACCTGCTGTTATTATTATTACCTCCTCTGTATTCCACTTGCGCCAACATGCCATCACAGCCATTGCTCCGAGTTGTCCTTAAACTACTAACCAATTCCTCCCCACTCCTGGGATAATTGCATTACAGCCCAATAACGCTATGTTTGGTTAGGAGTGTGGGAACTGGTTGTCTAAGTCGCTGTTCATCCTCCTGGATTGGTTATTTCCTGTTTCAGCCGGCTCCTAGCAGGACATGACCTTCTCCAGCTAATTTGTTAGATAACACAGAAAGAAACAAGCAGGGCAGACAGAGAGGAAGGGGATAGACTGGGAAGAGAACGAGGTCTGATGGGCAGACAGGTGCCAGGAGACAGTCAGACAGACAGCATATGTGCGTGTACACACACATGCTTTACACAAAAGAATTGTAATAGGCGAGAATCGCTGCAGCGGTATTGTCTGAGTTAGGTGCTGAAATGTCATCATATGCCTGGGGGTAAAACGCTGTGAATGTGTGCGTGTTGTGCGTGCACCACTGTGCACTTCTGTTAGCGACTTTGTGCTTGTGGCTGTCTCCCCTCTCTCTCCCCTGTGGAGGCTGTGTCAGGTCCTTTTGTTGGGTAGATCTGTTACCTTTCCTGCCCTTTGTCCCGACATGTTTGCCTCTATAAATGTTAAATACTCCCAAATAGCAGCTATTTCAGTGGCTTAACAGCGCAGCAGACAGAGACAATGGGAAAGCATCAGCCTATTATGTAATCGTCCCTGTTTTTCTCATAAAATCCCTTGTCCTCAAGCCAAACATTTTGGTAAGTGATTTGATGATCCTGAGAAATCTGAGAATAGTTTTGTCAGAGGATACAGAACAAGTTATCTCCAGAGAGAGAGAGAAAGTCATTTATTATTGGAGTGCATTCGGCCTAAATATTAGCTCATATTTGTAGATAGATACAGATAGACACCAATGTAGCATTTTCATATTTTGAGATGGAAAAATTGGAAAAACGTTTGGGTGAAACTCACCACTGAATCATGTTGTGAGACCACCTCAGTGACACATCAACAAGCTTCTTTAAAAAAATGCCTGAAGGGTATTTCTTCACTTCTTGGATCGTAACGTTTTCTGGAGTGCTGAGGCTGTTTTTTTGGCTGAGTAAAGCCCAAATGAGAATTTCTCCACACTTCCTGTCTTTCGATTTAGACTATTCATGTGCACAAGCTATACAGGGCTGTTTCAAAAACCCACACGCTCTTATTTAAATTACGTGGAGTAAATTTTACTTTACAATGTGTGTGTGTGTGTGTGTGAGTGTGTGTTATAATGTACTGAGTTTCCACCGCTAACAAAAAAGAAAATACTTGCAGGTTTCATTCACCAAAACCTAAAATCCTGGGTAACATAATGGACTGTATATTGTTTAACACATTTCACCGTAGCATGCATGTCCTCAT
>NTHP01000009.1:1327290-1352835 GCA_003416845.1 Oplegnathus fasciatus
CGTTACCCTTCTCCCTCCTCCATGCTCTGCTGCAGGGCACGGGGAGAGGAAAAACGAAGAGACTAAACATTTTAGACTGTACACTGCCAGAGGAAAGGCAGTGGTTTGATGTCCCCTGTGTTGTGTCAGACAGGATTGTTTTGTTTGTTTGGCCTGTGTGTGCGTGTTTTTCACCTCCAGTACACTCAACTCAGACAGATAGACGTATAGATGAACTATATGGCATGGCAACAGCAATGTATGTTGACAGTGGGTTAGACTGTATTGCCTCCTATTCACCCAGTATGTATGTGTTATCTATATATAAATCATTTTAGGTATTAAGTCCTATGTTTGTTTGATGCCAGATTTAAAAGGAAAGCAGGACTAGCTCCAAAATAAATACCCAGCACCTGTCAAGCATTGTGTATGCATTATACTGTGTGTGTGTGTGTGTGTGTTTCTGTTTGTTTTGGGGGGGGTAGGTGGCCAGCATGTGGGTTGGGATAAGTCTCATCAGGCCGTATGAGATGGAGGAGGGATGAGAAATAAAGGGTGGAGCAAGAGGAAGAGGAGGAGAAGTATCAGGGTCAAGTTTAGCTTATGTAACCGCTTCCCACAGCTGGGGCGAAATGTGCTGCAGTGACTACGTTTAAATACATGAACACACACGGCATGGCATGGTGCAACGTCAGAGTTGACCCGCGAAACGAAACACTGGGTACCATACCCAGTGTTTCGTTCATGCATTTGCTCAGCAGTGGCCTTCACTTCTCTTATTGTCCTTTCTACTTCTGCTTTTCTGAACTCTCATTTCTGTGTCTTTTTTTCCCAGAACTGTGACATGGTTGACTTATTGCAATTCAGCCCCAGAGAATAAACAAATTAGACAGCGTTATCCGATTATGATCGATGATAAAAGCAGCAGCTGTAGTCACAGTTTAGTGAAAGTAACATTATACTAATGCCGGCCACCTGAGGAAACAAATGCTTCTTTTGCATTCCGAAAAAAAAAAAAGAAATGGCTAGTTAAAATGACGTACCAGATGTGATCTAAACAGACCCGGTGCTGATTGACATCTGCTTTGCAATTGATAAAGGCTTTTTCTCTCTCTTTTTGTTTTTTTTACATGACAGTGAAATGATTTCTCTTCCATTATGTTCATGCTTATAGGCTCATCGGAGCACAAACAAATCTGACAATAGGAGTGCTTGCAGCATCGAGGGCAGCAGTCTGTCTCCCAGTTAAGCAGCTGGGGCCAATGAATGACGATAGTAGCCGACTGAGAAGGATCATCAGTTATATCTGCCTCGTTGTACTTGCAAACTAAATGTTTAAACTAAAAATATGTGCAAAACTACACACAAGCACGCTTGTACTTGCGTACCTTCACACTATACATAGCACATTATGGAAATCACGGTCTACTCTAAGCAGCTCAGGGCTGGTATTAGGGAAAATTAGGTTGTGTTGGCAAGGATCATTTAATTGAGTCTTAAGCAGAAAATCATACTCCATAGCTGCTTTCATCTTCTGTCATTTTACCAACAGCGTGTGTGTGCGTGCGTGCGCATCTCTTTGTCTGCAGGGAAACATGGGGTGTTTTCCCAAAATGTTTGGTGCACATGTCTGTACATGCCCGCATGGTTTCAGGTTGGCAATGAGTTTCAGGGTACAGTTCAAAGAAATTGCGGGTGTTGTTGTGAGCCAGCCCCCCCCCCACCCACCCACCCACCCCACCCACCCTCAGGCTCAGACAATACCTCTGCGCTTTCCTTCTGATGATCTGTGAGTTTGTATATGTGTGCATTGAAATGCGTGTTTCTTGTTTGTCTGCTGTTTTCACTTGCCACACTGCATTATCTTAACTCCAGGCTTACTGACCACAGTGTCCTTTATTCTCTTTCATCCCGTATACTGCCTCTTTTATCCTATAGACTCCCTCTCTAGTGTGCTTCACAGCTTTCCTTTCAACTTTACTTCACCCGCTTTATGTGACGTACCTGGCAGATCCTCTGCAGCGGTTTTAGAAGCACCTTCCCGTTCTCGTCTTTTCTCTCTCTCTCTCTCTCCTCCTCTGTGTGCATTTGACACATCAGGTCACTTTGAAGTTGTGAGAGCTCCACTGAAACACTTCTCTCTCTTCTTGTTCCTCTCAGGGCAAACTGACACCACCGTTTGAGGATGTGCGGAGGATCATGTGGTCGGTGAAAGATGACACCGCACTGATGTGGAGAAGCTGGTGATGCGGCTGCTTAACCACAGGTAACCACAGTTTGTACGCCTAGGTCTCTCATCACTGCAAAAATCTCCACAAGTAATTAAATTTTGTATTGAATTGTAAAATCTTGCCTGTTTATTTGAATATTTTGACTTGTTTCAGGCATCATATGGGAACAGTAACAGTAAAGATTATTCTTAGAGGCTTTTATTCTCAATACATGATTCAATTATTTGTTAAAACAGATTTTTGACTTGTTAGGAGAGATTTTTGTCAGTATCTCTCTGCAGTTTGAGCCCACACTGAGAACCTGATGGTGTGGGTTTGATGATGTGTGACTCACAGAGGACCAACTGATCTGACAGCAGTTGACTCAGCAGCTCCATGTGCTTATATAACAGAGAGCATGAGGTGAAGCAGGATGCTCCGATAACTTTATGATCAGCAGAACGCAGTTAAAAATGGATTTCTTTGATCGTTTTAACTGTTCTGGGAATAAAGCTAATGGATGCTTTTAACACCACTGAGGGAGACAAGTGCTGCAGAAAGGATTAGGCGATCCATCCTTGTGTCAACCAAGCCAGCAGCAATTCATCAATGTCTGGAATCGAAAGGGCACCGTGCAGTTCTGATGACTTAAATGAATCAAAATTTTAATTTACACGACTTAAATTGAAAGATAACATTTTAAAGTATGAGAAAAGGAGTTTTTTGGCATTTTAAATTTTAGATGTCTTTGTAGTTGCTTTAAAAAATGAATGAGGTTTTAATGCATTCTTAATACAACGCCAGAAAAGCTTAGGAAGCCTCTGTGAAGTGTTAGCTGTGTTTATGTTCTAAATACATTTGTAATGAAGTTTATTGTTCCTGTGCTACCCCATTTGAGTGTGTTGTCCTGAGCATATTACCAAACATCAGGGCCAGTCAAAGTAGCCAAAACCAGGCGAGGGAATTTCCACGTCAACTGTGGAGGTCTGATCCCTGATATCACAAGGCAGTTAAAGAGATCCAGGATACCTTTGACGTACCACTGCTAGTTAATGGGCCATCAAATGTTGCTCACTCATCCAGCACAGAGATTGACCTGGTTTTCAGCAATAAATGTGAGAGAGTAAACATGCCAATGCCAATAGAGGGCAACCCTTACAATTTGGTAACGATTTAAAAGCATGTATCTCTCAATAATCAAATAAACAAATATCCATATCTATACAAACTTAAACAAACTTCCAAAGACAAAAGACATCTTGCTCTAAAAAGCATTACTTACAGTAAAGCTAGGACTGGAATTTGAAAGTTTTTGATAACAGTGCCAATAAAATAGTTTTGGCACAAATACTAAAACAGTACTTTTTTCAATACCTTTTTTTTTTTTTAACAAAATGAACTAAATTTGCATATGATTACAGTCAATATCTGATCAAGCATCTGGTGCCAACTTTTAGTATTTGACAGATTTTGATTTGTTGCTGCCACAGGCACTAGTGCTCTTGCTACTATTCAAGATGTATTGAGGTTTGATACCTCCCTCAACTAAAAGGATGCAAATGTAGACTTGAAAAGTCTAAACTCAGTAATTTCAGTCTCCCCCAAAGCCACCGGCCCACATAAAAAAGTAAATAAAATCATTGAATAAAAAAATAGATCACAAACAGCTGGCAGATACATGTTGTTGTCATTTGACATGTGTGCTGTTGCTAGTAAATGTAATACTTCTCTCCATTTTAAACATAAGAAGGATCTGGCACACCAACCCCCTTTTACACAAGTGGTATCAAAGCCTTGGCATGAGGTTGATGAACTTAATGAACATAATTATTGATAGCACTCTTGTTTGCTTCGTATGAGCTCAGGTGATCAGTGTGCTGAAAACAGATGTTAGATATAGCTCACAGATGTGGCACAGACCAATAAGTAGTCATAAAACACTTACATCACTACTTTCTAAACTTGCGAGAATCAGTCATAGCCGAAATTAAGTGATAAATTAACACAAACCTGTTCCTTAATCTACAGTTGAATCATGGGAAATGTGGAGAGTCAGAATGGAGACAGCGGTTTCTATGGCGATGTGACGGGACATCTCTCCCGTAAGCACACGTCCCGGTCACTCCGTCTCTCCAGCAAGCAGCCAATCACCCGCCGTTCCCGCCACTCTTCTTCAGTGAAACAGGAACACAGAAACTCTGAAGCCTCAACTCGCTCCTCCAGCACCCCTAGCATCCCACAATCCTTAGCAGAGAACGGACTGGAGCCTTTCAACGCGACAGATGCGTTTGAAGAGTTTGGCATCAACCCTCACTGGACACAGCGCGTCGCTATGACAATGAGGCCGGAGTCCTATCAAAATGACGACGACCCCTTGGCCACGCCAACTCCTGAAACCTCAGAGGCGGACACCGTCGCCCAGGACGGAGGAGAGGACTCCATGGGGGAGGGGGAGGGGGAGGGAGACGTTGTCGGAGAGGAAAGGTACCTCCAGCGAATGACTGAGGGCCCACGGGAGGGAGGGAGTTTTAAAAAGAAGCGGTCCAAGTCAGCGGACATGTGGAGAGAAGACAGTTTGGAGTTCTCTCTGTCCGACCTGAGCCAGGAGCATCTCACTAGCACTGAGGAGATTATAGATGGAGGAGAGGAAGAGGAGGAGGAGCAGTTCACACGCCCCAGAGGCAGTGCAGGTGAGGATGATAAACACACACATCATGGTGTATAGTCTATTTATTGTAAACCTGCAGAATGCATTTCCAATTTTCTCATGTAGTCATTGAGAAGCATATCTTTCATAGTTAAGAACACCAGTCTAGAATCAATATAGTAGACACTGAAGTTTCTTTTTACTCAGTATATACTTGTCAAAAAGCACCACTGTAGCTGTCCAAGAGAATGGTGAGTGATGGTTGAAAAAAGGTATTCATATATGTGTATATCTGTGCGTGTGTGCAGGGGTGTTAGCTTGATTTGATTCGCTTTGCAGGTGATGAGGGGGAGCGAGGTGGGAAAAATTGCAGGCACTTACCGAGTAGGGAAAAATGATTTGAGAAAATCTACTGATTGAAGGTTAGCTGCCGTCCATCAGCTGCAGTAGTTCAGTCGATCATGGGGTTTTTAACTTAAGTGGAGTTGTACAGGAGCTGCTGGAGTTCAGCACCACAGCAGGCGGTAGCTGGTAACTTAACCGCTGAAGGTGTAAGCGCTGCCCCAGGTGGTCGGCTAGCTCGGAATAATGGATGAGCTTCCCACACACACACACTCACATTCCTGCTCACTCACCAAAATCATACAGATTCACAGAGGGGCACATGTGGAGAAGGTTAATTTACACGTCAAATGTGGCAAAGTAATCGGAAAGTAACTGGCAGTAATCAGAATACACTAACCTCACCTCGCTCGCACACAAATACGCACACTGCCACGCAATAACCACCTGTGTTTGTTGCAGGCTCAGCTGAAAGGGCATCATCTCTGGACCATCTGTGCAGCCAGCAGAGTCCTGGCCTCAGGGGACAGAGGAGCCGCTACGCTAAAAACCGGAGAGAGGCCGAGTGTGATGGAGATGGAGAAGGGGAGGAGGGGTTGATGTCTCCGACCGAGGAGGATGGTGGCGGGTATGGAGCATTCACGCTCCCCTGCCGTCGCTCCCACTGCCTGTCTGAGGGGTTGGCAGGGCTGGGCATCCCGGCTGCACCGTGCCCTGCTTTCCAAGGACGCAGAGCACAAACTACTCAGGTCAGATCACATTTTATGAATAAATATACAAAGCACAAAGCAGGCGAAACAGTAATCAGGTTCTTCCTGTACATTTCTCTGATATTCTGTCTCCTCTGTCTCTCCTTTCTGAGATCCAGACCCCTAACCGTAAAATGATAGAGGACTTTGTTTACCACTCGTATCCAGGAAGTTCAGGGGGTTCACAGACATGACAGTCACTCCAGCAATTAACATTTTGTTGACAACCAGAGACATTTCCTGTGTTTCCTCATTCTCTGCAGTTGTGTGTGTGTGCATGTTATATTTATGCACATCCAAGTGTGTGTGTATTTGTGTAGAGGGGAAAGGGATTACAAGGAGTCAGATAGAAAGTTGCTGTGGGGCTACTTGTCCAACACTGGCCTGGTTTTTCCATTCCGCCTCCAGAAAATAAAGCATTAAAGCATAATATTCATGCCCCATTCACCCCCCCCACCCCCCACCCACACACACACACACTGTCCTAACATGCATAAATATACACACAAAAAGACATTTATGATCTTACAAAGGCAGATTCACTCAAAGGGTAAAAGAGGATGCAAAGTCACTGAAATGTATCATAAAGAAGCCAATTAATAAGAGATTCAATGGACAAAAACTACATCAGTAGAATAAAGCACGTTCATGTGCTTTCTGTAATTTTCATGTGTCATTGATAAAAAAAAAGTTGCCAAATAAGAAGGAAGTACTAAAATAGCGAACCAGGCTTTTCTTTCAACTCATTCCCAGAACCCCCAAGCACCCTTGGATAGCAGAGCACCCTAAGTGCTTATTATAAATTCATCTAGCCAGGCTGAGGGGGTTGTTAGACTGGATATAAATAGACCGACAACACAGCAAAACAAAGAGAAAAAGAACACAGGGAGACTCAGTTTGGTGAGAGAATAGTGTGAAAGGACAGAGAATCTCTCGCTCGAAGTGAAAAGCTTTCTTTTAGCCGAAATGCATGGCGAAACATGTGTACAAACACACTTTCTGATGCACTAAGACACCCACCTACATACATACACACACAGAAGTATGAACCCAGAAACCTCTTGTGTGGCCTAAGATGTCAGGTTGTTTTGAGAGAAATAACCTATTTTATTATGTGGACCGGCAGATTGGTCATTCAGGTCAGAGTCAGTTAGTCACATCGTTACTTCTTTCACTGTGTATTTGTAGTGTCACTAGTTTTTGTGTGTGTGTTTATATTCTATAAATATATTATATTATATTATAAATATATTTATATTTTGGCAATCCAAATATATCAGTTTCTGTATATACATTAATAATACATAATTAAATCCGTTTCTACCCTGTTTTTCTGGCTGACAGGACATCTCAGGTGTTTTGGGCGAGGGAAGTGAGTATGGCGACAGCGGCATCGATGGCGTCACCACGGAGATAGACGGGGATGGAGAGCTAGTGTCGCGGCGCTGTAAGGCCATGTCGGCCTCCTTCTCGGTATACTCGGCTACTGAGAGCAGCGTTTTCAACGGGAGCGACAGCGGCAGCAGCAGTGCAGGAGGAGGAGAAGGAAGAGGCGGCGAAGGAGGCAGGGGAGGAGTGTATGAGAATTTCCGGAAGGAGCTGGACAATCAAGCCTGGGTTAGTTACTTTGTGCATGTGTGTGCGTTATTCTTTTTTTAAATACAGGTATTAATGATGTTTTCTTATCACTCAATTTGTCCATAACCCTGTCATCAGACACATCAGGGTAGGGACTGCACGGAGGAGGCTGGCTCCGCTGTGAGTGATGAGCAGAGCAGCGGCACACTGAGTAGTGCGTATCCATCGGACACTCTGATTGGCTGTGCACAAGGCACAGTCAGGAAAGCAGGGGCTCTGGCTGTGAAGAACTTCTTGGTTCATAAGAAAAACAAGAAGGTGGAACCTGCAACAAGGCGCAAGTGGAAACACTACTGGGTCTCTCTGAAAGGTGTTGCATAAACTCTCATACTTTTATGTTTAAGATATTTTTGGATTTTTTCTTGTATTTGATACTTTACAATGGAAAACAATTGGAAATGTGGGGATAAAGAGCGGGAGGCTGCAGGTCTCTCTTCATATTCAAACTGAGGACATTGTGGTTACATGGCGTCCAACTTTGACCTGTTATCTAGGATGTAAAAATACTTCTGCAGCTGAAAATATATCAACAAATTTACATATTTAGTTACCTAAATAAGTACGACAATAATTAATAACAATGACTAATAACTGAGATTTGAATATTAGGCAAAAAAGTACCAAAACTTTCACTTACTTTAAGTGCAGCCGTAATGTCACATTCGGATAAACATCTTAACCTGACCCCAACCCGTTTAATCTCTCACTCTCTCTCCCCTGTTAGACTGTAATCACATCAGTCTTAACACGGTCCATGCCCTTGGTTGTCACCTCTACTGTCCTCTCTCGCCCTCTTCTGTGTGGCTTTACATTTCCTCCCCTCGGCCTCATCACAATTTCATTTTACGGCGGCGTCCGTGTCTAATCCTATCTCATCCTTGTGAAATGCACAAGATACAGCATCGACAGCTGTATTCCTGCCTGCTTGCTCTCCTTATATCCACCCCCTACAAATAAATACATCAGACTGTCTCATAGTATTCCTCCTGACCTCATGTTATACATTAGCATCAATAATAGACAATGTAGGCCCATGATTTTTATTATTCTTTATTATTTAGCTTGAACACCAATGAACACCAATGACAAAATGTATCTATTTCATATTAATATGAAATAGACACATTTTGTTTTTGTTGTATTTTTCACACACTTTACATTTGTATATCTTTGCAATGTAGTGCTGTTTTGCTAATTGGTTTCAATAAAATAAAATAAAATGGTAAATACAGTACTTAATGTGACACAAGTAAGAAAATTACTTCTTTTTTCTCTCCATCATTCTTTCCTGCGCTCTTCAAGGCTGCACTCTCTTCCTGTATGAGTCAGATGGTCGTTCTGTGATCGACCATAACAGCGTTCCTAAACATGCATTGTGGGTGGAGAACAGCATTGTCCAGGCCGTACCTGAACACCCCAAGAAAGACTTCGTCTTCTGCCTCAGCAACTCAGTGGGAGACGCTTTCCTCTTCCAGGTGAGCGAGACTCTGGTGTTCAAAACACCCATGGGACATAACAGTGCACGTCCATACAAAACAAAGGGGGAATGAAGTACTTTACTCAAACATACAGTTGAGACTGAAACAGAGTAGTAGTTCATCGTCCAAAACATAAAGTAGGTCCGCAGTTTTGTTTTTTGGGATTACATGAAGTCAGAAGATCATAAGAGAGACAGAGATGGGTTGGAAAAAGAAGAGACCTCATTTCCCATGAGGGGTTTATGTGTGTGGCACACAAGTACATGACATTTAGCCATGTGTGGGAGATAAGCCAGTCCTGTGTCCGTGTTTGTTTTATGTCTGACATGTTTAAAGGCCACACTGTCATACTGTGACAGTGATCCACCACAGTGACCATTGTGTAATATTAAAATGTCTCTATTTATATTCATGGCAGTTGTCCACAGTGACATTCAATCAATGAATGGGAAGATAAGTAATAAAACGATGATGAGATTATTGTGACCACCCTCTCGCAGAGGCTAATAATGGGACTCATACTTCAATTCTTCTAGCTGTCAATATCTCCGTTTCTTTTCCTCGCTATTATTACCTGTTTTCTTAAGTTCTTCGACTTATTACTCACCAATTATTTTTCCCTTCTTGTCCCTCTCCTGTCAGACGTCAGGCCAGACGGAATTGGAGAACTGGATCACGGCAATCCACTCTGCATGTGCCGCCGCTCTGGCTCGGCAGCACCACAGGGAGGATACGGTGCGACTGCTGCGAACCGAGATCCGCAAGCTGGAGCAGAAGATCGACATGGACGAGAAGATGAAGAAGATGGGAGACATGCAGCTGTCCACCGTCACTGACGCCAAGAAGAGGAAGACCATACTCGAGCAGGTATGAATGGAGGTAAAAAGGGAGCTGAAATGATGTATTTAATGAAAGCCTTTTCATATTATGGTCCTGCAAATTAGTCATACATGTCCATGTGATGCTGATGTGAACCAGGTTTGTGATCTCATGTGTTGAGCACCCTGCTGAGTATCTTTATCTTCCAGTTGAGTTGAGTGAAAACACCCAAGGCATTTTACAGATGCACATATTTGTACCTCTGAACTGCACTGATGCTCTCACACGCCGAAATCTCGGCACTAAATCATCTTTACTGCATGGCGTCACCCAGACAAAATGTTCTTTAGGAGTACTTGCAACGACAGATGTTTTCAAATATTCCGAATGGCGCTCGTTTATAAACACGTCCAAGTGCAGCAGAATGCGGAATATTCATAGCACATGTTGAAACACATGCAATGCACACATTAGCACGCAGGTGAGCCTGAAATCTCTCTGCTAATCCTTCCATTTAATAGCTGTTTTGGAACGAGTCACAGCTGGAATTTCAAAGCTCTTCCAGCATCCGGTTTGTTCACTTTCAGCGGAACATAGCGTATAGCTTTTTTTTTCTTTTTTTTTTACTCCATGCGTGTCTGGAGCTGCTGCTGAATGTTAAAGCAGCTTTGCATGTAAACATTGCAAGAAAACTTAAGAATGTGCCCACAAACAATAGGCCTCCTTGTGGAAGCAAGCCTCTGTGCCTTTGTATGTGTGTGGCATCTGGTTGATAGCCAATAAAAGAAAACAATATTACATAAAAAACATCAGGAGGTGGTTAATCTCAATCATGAGAACGCTTGCCATTTCTGAGAAAACACTGGGACTTTGATTGCCTTCTATAACTAAAATTAACTAAAATTGTGGGATCAAAGGAGTGAAAAAGCCTTAACCTTGAGTGGTCGATTGTATCATTGTCTGACTTCTTTCAAGATCAGTATCTGAAACCACATTAATCTACTGAAGGAGTTTACAGAAATAATCACGCCTGTGATCTATGTTGAATTAAAGACTCAAAGAAGTTGTATTAATTTTGAAAAAGTCCTGGAACAAATAGGTGAGGGCAGGAAGTGGTGAAAATTAAGCCTAGATTGTGTTTCATCACGAGTGTGTGTGTGTGTGTCCCTGTGTTCCACCTCCCACGGCCCTCCCTGTGATACATTGCACATAGCACAGCAGGTCGGCGACTGGTGGGGGTTGTATTGGTGAGTAATACCTCTCCACAGGGGCTTCAGCACTCCCACATCTCACTCCTCCTGAAATGACCAAATAACCATCTAACAAAGAGTGATCTTTTATGCATATTTTATCTTTTTCAGCAGTGGCCATATCTGGAGCCATTCCATAAATAAATCTGGATATAATCAGCAAAGTTCGCTTATGTTGCATAATCACAAATCCGTCCCTTTTACTTTGTACTCATCTTTCCCTCTGTTAGATCTTCCTGTGGGAGCAGAACTTGGAGCGGTTTCACATGGATCTGTTCCGCTGTCGGTGCTACCTGGCCAGTCTGCAGGGCGGCGAGCCCCCCAACCCCAAACGCCTGCTGGGCTTTGCTTCGCGTCCCACCAAGCTGGCCATGGGACGACTGGGCATCTTCTCTGTCTCTTCCTTCCATGCACTGGTATGATTAAAAATGCCCGTGTGCCCACTCACATTCATGCACACACGTTTTTAGCACTCGTGGCTGACTGTTCATTCCAACTGTCTCCATAACTTGCTGTAATTTTACCCCACTTAATCCAAAACCCAGATTCTGTCCCACGTGTCTCTACATGTTCCAGTAGGCATTGCATGAGAGGTTCCCAATTGCTGACCTTCAATACCAGCCCAGCTTGTAGAGTGGGTGTGTTGATCTGGCTGTTAGAGTGAGCGTCTTGTCACATATTGTACACCTACTGAAAGCAAGAATTTCTACTTGCCTAACAAATGTGCAGACTAATAGGCATTGCATGTAGCCCGAGGTTAAAACCCACTACAACTTAACAATGGTTACTTAGGAGCAAGCAGGAAGGGGAAGGCTAAATAATGAACACCCCTATATTAGCTTTGCACACCTGCTGCTATGTTAAACCTTTTTGTAGAAATCCTGCACAGCTGTCCTGAAGTAACTTGGCCAAAAAGTCTTGTTTTGTATGACATGCCAAGTTCTGCCTGGGCACAGGTATATTGGAGCATACTGGAGCTGATTCTCAGCCGAAATTAATGTCCACACCTCAAAAAACAACCCAAATGTCGCAGCCCAAAATGGGCCAGAGCCGTCTGTCATTTGTTTCAAAGCTAGACTACAGGTGTGCTGACTCGCAGCTGGCTACCTTAGCTGGCTAAGTTAATGTGTTTTATTGTAAATACTTTAAGTAATTAATTGCCCTTCTGTTCATATTGTCATTGGCTGTTTCTTTGGGTTTTTCTTGAAGTACAGAGTTTTCATGAGAAGCAATCCACAGTAAAGCTCACTGCAGCTGTGACATAATTGGTTTCTATTTAGCCTCACTGCTGTAGATTTGACCCTGACAGTGTGTTGTAAAATAAATGTCATTTACTCTGTTGGAAATCAGTTTGACTCTCAGAAATGTTGTTTTCAGCTGTGACTCCCGACTGGGGAAATAAAGTTGAAAATCAATGATACGGCCATTTAATATTTCATTCTAATTTCAACCCTTAATTCAAGTGTAAATCAAATCTAAACTAGCCTTTTAAGAACATGAAAACCAAACAAAACTGTGCAATTTAGAGAATTGCACTCTTTTTTAAATTTTTTTTATCCTTTCTTGGTTCCTTGTAAGCATACCTACATACAATACGTTTACATACCTATGCACACTGTCTTCACCTCTCACATTCAGATCATTCTCCTCACAAACTGCCCTGGCGTTGACTGCTTTAGCCTGTGGCGAAAAGCCAAGTCATTAGCTCAGTGCACTGCACCGTGCTCTCGTTGTCACCTTGAGCGCTCCGAGAATGTACAGAACGAAACACCACCATAGATGGAATGATATATATGCTGCTGTGCATCATGTGGCTGTATGCGCTGCCAAATATCATCCAGGAAACAAAGAGCAGAGCAGAGAGAAAGAGGTGGAAGCAATATCTCTGTAGACCAGTTTCATCCAAGCAGGCCATCGGATATACCAAACACACACACACACACACACAACATCAGAGGTTGATAGCGTTTTTTTGTGATTGGTGGATCAATACGAACTCTGTTAGTAAGCTGCCATCCCTGAGGCACTTTCCCACAAACAGGCTTAACACTCTCTGCTCTGTTGACCCCCCCTTCATTTTACTGCCTACACCCTCACTTCCTTTGTCTCTCTCTGTGTTTCCTACTCTGTCTCCCTTAAGTCTCTCCTTTTCCTTATCTGCCTTATTTTCTTCCCTACTGTCTTCACCCTTTCCTCCTCTCTGCCTCACACATCTGTTTTTTTTTCAATCTTCTTTCCCTCTAAGTTCATCATCACATCCCCTTTTCTCCCAGATTTCAAATTTTATTATTGCATTAGTCAAATACTGCTATAAATGGGCATGGACATGTGAAATTACTATATAAAATGAACTGACTGGAAATGAAATACATCAACAGAATAAAGAATAGAACTTGGTAATTAATTAATGAAATACAAAAACATTAAAATGAGCCAATTCATATTGCCTACAGCAAAAGTTAACTGTCCTCTCTCTCAACTCTTAGCTGTTTTTCAGTCACAAAAGGAAAATCTAAATTATTTTTCTTTTGTTACTCTCTACATGAATTCCTTTTATTCATCAGGGTTGTTATTATCCATGGCCAGAAGAGACATCGTAACAAAATAGGCAGTAAAAAGGCCTCTTACACACAGCTTACATAAGAAGAGTCTTGAAGACAGTTTGACCTATTATGTTTGACGTGTGTGTGTGTCTCATGAGCAGTGACTGGTGAGGAGACCAACAAGCACACGCCCACAAAAGTACAGTATGTGCTTGTGTGCACATACATACATGTGCATCCATCAGTAGTATGTATCCGTGTGCCATATAGTGAGTCAGAGCTGCTCATAGCCCAGCAGTTCAATGTGAATTAACCCAGAAATGCCAAGAGTGGCTTCTCGTTGAATGTGTAGTAGGTCACTGAAGGAGATGAGAGTTTGAAAGTGTTCAGTATGGGCCATTAGTGTATACTGTGCAGCTGAAAAGCAGTTTTATGTGTCTGTTTACATGCCTGCGTGTGCATTTCTATGTATGAATGCAAGAAGTGACTCACAGAACACAGACAGCCACTCCTGTTAGTGTACAGTATAAAAAAGTAGTGTACCAGTCCTCTTATTTTCTCTTAGTCCATTCATTTGAACAGCAGCTCAACAATTTCATAAAAACAAAGCATAAGAATGAGATTAATATCAAATATCAAAGGTAAGAAAAATTCCCAATGGGGATTAGTTAGATAGCACTTAAATGTAATTAATCAGTTATCTGAAATGCTTTCCAGACTGAAGTAATTCTTTCTTTTGAAGTACTTTAGAAATTACATATGCTACATATACTGTACATGTATACATATACTGTATATATATATGCTCGACACAGAACTTTTATTGCATTAATGTCTCTCAAGTGCTTAATAGATACCGGATTTGACAAAATAAGTAAAGCTTAGTAACAGATGTAGATAAGTACAAGTAGACAAAGATTTATTGTAACTGCAAAAATTGATTATCTAGTCCAGGTAAAATCTTATGTCTTTTATATATGAGTAAATGTGAATTACTTATCAGCATGTTGATTTAAAATAACGATTTGGATCGACTGTCTTACAACTTTATAAGTAAGGTTCAAATAGCCTTTCTATTGGATTCATGTTTTCTGTAATTATCTCTGTCACAGGTGTCAGCCCGTACAGAAAGCAGCATCAGGAGGCGGAACCAGGCCATGCCTCGTACCTTCAGTAAACGTCGCAGCCGTTTCTCCTCCCTCTGGGGGCTGGACACCACGTCAAAGAGGAAGACCACTGGACATCCTTCAATCAACCAGGTTTCCATAGTGACACATCCATATTACAAGCTTTCGATTTGCATCTCATCATTGGTATTTAAAGTATTAAAACTATAAGATAGTAATAGTCTGGAGACATATCCAGAAAAGGTTAGGTATTGAAGTTTTGGAAACGTGACAAAAGAATTAGTGAAATTGGATTTTGGTTTGTTTAAATGCTTACAAGTTTTGACATGCAATACAAATGCTCAACAAAGCAACAAAAAACGTAATGCAGGTTTGCAGGGTGGATTAATGTTCAGTGTTGTCGAGATATTTTATTTGTTTCTATTCTATTTGTAGATGTAACAACTGCCTAATAGCTGCTCTGTATGTGACATATTTGGACGCAGTTGTGATGTACTGTTCTCTGTGTCTTTGCAGGTGTTTGTTGATGGGATGGAGCCAGTGAGAAAGCCATTGGAGCGCATGTTTGAAGACTCGGCCAGTGAGAAATCCGTAAGAGCTCAGCCATCTTTACTTGACAAAAGTACCAACACCATAACAGAACTGTGTCCTCCGTGACATTTTTAGACGTGTGCTATTTTATACCTGCCCTCTCGTAACGTTGTCTAACTAAAAACTTCGGGAAATGTTTGATGTTGCTTTGCAAGTAGGCCCGAACTTGCCCCCATTTCCATTGTGGTCCTTGCCCATCCTGCAGCCAAAGCAAGATGACAAAGACCACAACAGATACAGTGAATGTTTATGTGTATACAGTAATAATCTTCCTAAGGCTAAACGCTAAGTTCCTCATCCCTTTCTTAGTTTGGCATTCACTACAGAGAACCAGAGCTCATGTAGCTGTAGGCTAATTCCTCGTCATTGTTTGCCTTTCTCATAAGCCAACATGAAAATCACCGGGGCATCTGATGAACCTTTGTACTTGCATAATGGGTTACGGGCTTCTTAAGACCCAGAGGCCAGCAAAATCACTGGATTTTCCACCTCCTTTCACTTAACTGAGGATCCTTTTGGTGCTCTGGCTCTTCATTTAGGGGGTTATCTGGGGGAAGCACAAAATCCCTGCACCCTTCTGCATCAATGAGCATTTCTTTGAGGTCATTTTCAAGCTCCTGCTTTAATGTTTTCAGACATCCACTTCTCTCTTAGCTGAAGAGTGAAAGGAGAAATTTGCAGACATATAAAACTTTAAAAGCTGCTGAATCTCGTCTTTCGTTATCAGATGATTCTTGAGTTTATATGTGGTAGATAAACAACCTTTTTCATCTGCTGCAGCTGTTCCTCCTCCTGCACCAGTCAACAAATGATTTGCTTCACCAGGACTAACTATGGCTCTACCTCTGCTTTCTCCTTTTTCTTCCTACTGACCACTCTGCATCATAGCCAGAAATAATGCCATTATTCTTATTCTATACCTTTTTAGCACATCAGATACTATTTTCAGATCAGTGTTGACAGATTCCCATTTCTTCTTTTCATTTGCTCCAGGCAATCCCAACTCTATCAGCATCATAGGCTATCGACTGGAGGGATATTTCTGTCTGCTAATCCCACTGAGACAAATTTGATCTGATATGTTCAGATCATTAGCTTTCTGATGTTTCAACAAATTATGCAGACATTTGCTACCAAAGGACCTGGCAGTTTCACACCATCTGTGCTCTCTCATGTCTGTCATATTTGCCACAATTTACAGACATTTGCAAATAATGAATAATATCTTCAGAGAGAAAAATAGATTATCTAAGGCCATCGTAGGATTGTAGGTTTCCAGCAGTACCTTATCACAGGCTGGTAAATGATAAATTTAGTATATGAACTGGAAGGAAAAATGTCCAATTACCCATGGGTTGTGCAAGGACAAGCATGCCAGCTCCATATTTTATGAGAACTGGTAAAAGGCAGCAGAGATGAAGGGGGGGAGGGAAGACAGGCCTCTGTCTGAACTCAGTAGATAGAAGAAAACTCTGCAGCACTAACCCACTCTGACTGTGCCCCCAGTGGCACCCTGGGAGATTGATTTCCTTCCACCCACGCCCAGCTTCAGCTATGGGATGACAGTAAAGAAATGCATAGGAAGTAACATTCTTCAGTTGCTTGTACGATAGAGCCGGAAATGCTGCATCAGTAGCAGTGAGCATCTCCAGCAAGATTTGTTCCAAATGTTCACATCTGATGGAGTCGTCCCAGCTTTAATTCTCTGTTTGTTCTGGGGAATCCCACTGATGGCAAAAAAAAAAGGGGGAATGAGAGAGAAAGAGAGTTTAGTGTGCTGCCCAGGACCCCCGCCCCCCCCAGCAGAGGCATCCTAGATGGGCCAGGAGGGGAGCCAGATGGTGCCGAGCAGGGCTGGGGAGTTCAGGGAGTTGGGGGGAGGTACTAGTTATTGGCCCCCCGGTCTGTTGTCTGTCTGAGAAAATGTGTGTGTATGTGTGTGTGTTTTTTTTCCTTAAAACTGCGTGTGTCTGTATTTTGTTTGTGCATGTGAACATGTGTGTTAGTTTGTGCATACAAAAATGCGCTTTTGCATATAGTTTGCTCCCTCTGTCTCACTTTCACTTGAACCAACACACAGATTCACGCACAGATCACCATCAGTTCATTTAAACAGGGACCACCGGGCCGGATTGTTAACAGTCAGCAGATTGTGTGGCGTGAATGAAAGACGGGGAGGGGGGAGATGATGGAGCGATGTACAGATAGAGGGGAAGGGGCACCAGAAGGAGAGGCAGTGATTAGTGCGGGGGAGGACGGGGTGCAATAGAGGAATGAAAGAATAAACGAGTTTGTGGATGCTGTTACCTGAAAGGGGGAGATAAGGTGTCAGTGACAGACAGTGTGAGGTCGAGTAGGAGAGACGAGCAGGACAGAATCCGAGTAGAGAGGCTGACATGGCTGCCAGATTGTTGGGGGTCAGACTGATGGGCTTAAAGGTTACAGACTATGGTTTGGACAGAATGCACACACACCCATGAAAATGCAAACGCACACACATATGTAACGCATACCCACGCAGGGAGACAATTGTATCGAGAGGCTCTCATCAACACAAATGAATTAGATTTTGTAATCAGATCTCCTGCTGCTTTCAGGCCACTGCCAGCTTCCATCATATTAGTCTAATCAATCTAAGCAAATCTGGTTTCTTTTGTGAACAAGAAGGGACATAATGATGAATTAGGAGGATTATTGCATGATTTTAGCCATTTGAATTGTGGATAATAGAATATGTTTTTGTTTTTTTTCTGGATGTAATTCTTCCTGTAGCAGAATCTCAACTATAACTGAACGGCTACTGAAAGATGCATAAGCCAGTGTGTGTGTGTGTGTGTGTGTGCTGTATTTTCAGAAGGAGAGAGAGGGCTCTGTGAAAAGTCTTCCTCAGCAAAACGTAGACAGCGACATTTGGGTTCCTGATTACCTGACTCCCTCCTGGGTCTGTCTGCCGAACAATCAGCCTGTCCTGGCCATCATACAGCCCGGGGAGACAGCGCTGGAAGTCCTGAGCACAGTCTGCAAGGTGGGCCATGACTGATAGCAGTGCAAACGTTATATTACTGGAGACTATATTGTTGAAGTGAATGCTGTACAATACATGGCGTATAAGGGTGCTAATTACAGACCAAACATTATGCGCTTGAAGTGACAGATATAGTTTGCCCAACCTGTTTCGCTCTCGTAGTTCATTGCTTTATTGCACGTTAGCCTGCACACACATGTATAGACACACATAAGTGCTCCGGCAAAACTGGTAACCGTCAACAGCTGTTCAGCATGCAAATAATTCATTTTAACAGGTTTGTCAAACACATGCAATCTTGAGGAACGAGTCACATAAAACTGCACACAGCTCTGTTGAGGGGGAGTTTAGAATACCATAAGTAGTTACATAAGGATAATAAAATCTTACCATTTTACAGTCTGTTGACAGCTAAAGACAGGGAAACATGTAAAAGTCAACTTTTTAAAATTCAGTTGAGGGTAACAGGAAAACAACATCGATAATTATTTGCAGATTATCAGAGGTTCTCTTCTTGAATGTCAGTCTGAATATGGATCTGAGAATACGTGAGATCTAAGACTGTCTCTGGTACTTCTAGGAAGGCGGAAAAGTGAACACTGTCAATGTCGCATGTGCTCTTAGACTGACAGTGTCACAGATCTTTTCTTAGTCATTTTCTTACCTTACAAAATGCACTGCATATTACTGTCTCACACAGTCTTGTCAAATTTCCCTCCACTTCATCTCCTCTTTTCCCTAATAAGTCTCAGCCAGAGACACACGAGAATAATGATGCCTAATGATACGTATACATTCCACTTAAGGGTCTGTTGAAACACATGTGTAAAGCTGATTGACGTGTGTGTGGGCGTTTGTGTGCATGCATGCCATAAACATGTCACAAGGAACTGGAGCATCTAATTCATGGCTGCTGTGTGTTACATGCATGCAGATATATACGTAGATTACATACATGATTGGATACATATATGCCTGTGTCCTTTTGTCAGGGGATGTCACGAGTTATAGTGAGTGATAATGGCAAAGGGAATGGTGTTTTGATAGGTGAGTTTAAAATATTATCCATGTGTTACATGAGGAGACAGGCTTGGCCTCAAATTGCAGGGAGAATAAACCACAAGTAATTAGAGTGATTGTGTCTGTCTCATTCTGGAAAGAAGAATGAATACATTGGTTTTGATTGCCTATTTTACGAGCTTCCTCCACTTAAACATGTCTTTTTCTTCGTTGCCCCCCTGTCTTGTCGCCTCCAGACCCATAAAATAGACCCATCCGGCCACTACCTGCGTCTGAAGGTGTGGATTGACAACCAAATGCTCTTTTATGTTCCCAAACTTGAAGAGGACATCTCTGATCTGGTGAGGAAACACACGCTGAGGTTCTGTGGTAATCACTGTGAATAATCACATAATGAACCATGAAACTAGAATATTTCATGACTACACCCATATGAAAATTATGGAGTACAGTTATTTCACTGTTTGTGTTTTTTTAAAGTTTTCAATGTTTTTGCATTTTTATTGTATTACAGTCCCAGCTGAGACACAATGTCCCATTTAGATTTTGGGGTCGTCACCTTATTATGAATTATTTTTTGCTTCCTTTCAGGCAGATCGGGATGCAAGCTTGTGCATGTTTTATGACTTGGTTGCAGATTTGATTTGCAATGCATACAAAATTCCCAGGATGCAAAAGACGCTTCATCGCCTATGCTATAAATTATGCAAAACAGTATTCCAAGTGTATTATGTGCACTCTGATCTGTACCCATTTGTGTGTTTGTGTTTGTACTTTTCTTATTATTCATATGAACAATCACTCTCATTGAAAAAGACCTCACCTCCACACTATTCGGCCGCTGTAAACCCCAAAACGAATTCTCTTTGTGACGGTGCTTTGTAGGTGATACACTGAACTCTGTCTCAAAGCAAAGTCATTGTATAACTCGCTCTTTTTCCTCAAGAGGTCTTTTATCTTCCTGCTTTGATCAGTGACTCATTTCACCCTCTTTCATCCTTAGTCTATGATATTACATTATTATTTCTCCACAGTGAAGCACATTACACACTGCAGACTTCTGTTCCTGTCTGTTGCTTCATACACACAGCTGTGTCTATGCTGTCGCCCGATGTGAGGTCAAACCCTTGTCTGAGCACCCACTCACTTCTCAGACTTGACCTGGACTTTGACCCTGCAACCTTCACATGCGATTGCTCTGTTAAGGAACCTGAATAATACATGAATCTATCCATTTTATTAAGAGCGATAACATGACCTTGACCTTCTCCATCCAACAACACTGCTATCCTTCCATTTTTTGCCAATTAAAGATTATTTTCTTGTGTTTGCAGCTCTACAAAGAGATTGAGATTTGCCCCAAAGTTACCAAGGTGATCCAGTTTGACAAAGCCGAGTCCTGCACCATTGGATATGGTATGCTTTCCTCTGACCGTACCCCTTTTTCAACTACATAGACTCAGTTCCTGTCATACTCTTAAATTCTGAATCAAACTGATTTCGTAATAGAGTCCATTGAGTCATGCTTTGTTAATGACTGAAGGGGGATGACCCAGTGTGAGCGTATTTTGCCTTAAGTGGATCTAATTGCATGGTAGTTATGCTGCAGTAGTGCACACTGTAAAATTGAGATATTTCAAAGAGGACTAAAAGAAATATTAGGTAAAAAATGAACTCTCTCTGTGTCTAACTATTATCAATGTCTATAGGTTTTTCTGTGGCAGTTATCGATGAGGATGGGAGGCAGCAGCTCCATATCACTGAAGTGAAAGCAGAGGGACTGGCCTCAGCTAAAGGTACATATTTCTTTTTTATGAACAAACAAGTGTGTAGTGTAGTATACATTCAGTGTCCTGAGAGTTGATATTCAGACATAGAAGACAAAACAAACAAAAGAAGACAAAACCCCAGACAATTACTATAGTTGAATCTGAGTGCAGTAACGACAGGGGTTATGTAAAGGCTATGTGAAAGCATATTTCTTTCTTGAGTTGACATTGCACACTCAACAACCAAAACACTTGACCTGAGAAACACCTGATCCCACATGACATCTTATCAGTGCAGCTTTGTGTGACTGCATCGCATCAGCTGCTGGGCAAACATAGCTGTTTAGTTTGCGAGAGAAGACTGGTGGCTTAGGACAGAGTAGAGAAGAGATGAAGAGAGAGAATATGCATAGCTTGTCTAGAAAGACGTTGGCTTGCAGGTAGGTGTCAAAAGGAAAGAGGGGAATTCTGCACAATCATTACTCTGATGCAGTGTTTTTATTTTAAATTCTATGGATCAACATTTCGGCACGTCTTGCCTTTTTCAGGATTTACAAGGCAATCAACGTCAACTTAGAAATGGAGTCCATAGAGAGGTCATTCACAGCCAAGAAAGGCCTCCAACATCAGTATGTCCAGTCCACTTGATATGAACCAGCAACTACAAAACAGAAAAACAGAGTGAAAATCACAAAGTAGAAAAACATCTGGGTGCTTGCATCAATACGTCTAAAAAGACTTCAATCACCTGTCATATACACTATATTTGTCGGTCTGATGTTTACTGGCTTTTATCTTGAAAAGGGCATGATGTGCCAAAACCTCGATCCATGAAATAAAAAGATTGCATAGGAGCTATGAATTTATGGCTTTCTCCTCCTTCCTGAGAGCAAAGAAGAAAAACAACATCCCTTTGTCTGCATCTGACCGCTGTTTGTAAAGCAGAGTGTAGAGATCAACCCCCATTCATGTGTCCCTATCTTTTAACGGAGCCAGGGAGACCTAATGGGTTTTAGAAACACACGGCCGCTCTGTAGATACAACACTAATGTATAGAAAATAACATGCCCCACTATTGTGCCCCAGGGTCAGACCAAGGTTACTCAAGTGTGAGATTGTGTCCTCCAGTGCATTAGCAATCTAAAAGCTGCTAGCTTAGCAGGCTGCCAGCAGCCAGAGGATACAGCTGTACTGACTCTCCGCCTCTATATGCGAGTAGAGATAGAAAAAGCTTGTGGCATCCAGACAACACATTGCAATTTATTTGGAATATTACACTGTATTTTGCTGAATCACAGAATTAAATATGTCAGGCACGACATTCGTAGCTCCCTGTGTACGCTGGAATGAGCCAGTGTGTGCGTGCATGTGTTTTACTAAGAGTGAGGAGAATGAATGGGGAGTGAAAGAGATCACGCTTCAATTTCTGCAGGGTATACGCAGAAACCAGGCCAGCACTGGACAAGGAGCCCCGAAGGGTCTTTTCTCTATCTCTTTTTCTCTCTCTCGCTGTAATTCCTGCTCCCCTTCCCCCTGCAGAAGCGCACACACAAAGACACATACATGCAACACACACAACCAAGCAATACACACACAGCAGTATATGGCCAGAGGGGTTATCTCTCTCTGTCCAATAAAGACTCTGCTACAGCTGACATTTCACATCCCAGACAACTAGGTCAGAACTTAGGGCTAAATGTGGGCCTTGTGTGTCTATATATGTAACTGTGCATGTGCCTGCGTGTGTCTGTAGCGTTATGAAAGCCATATCACAGAATGTCTGCTGTTTGAATATATGGAATGAGACTGAAGTCAGAGGAAAGGATAACAAGCAAACATGTGCTCACGTGTGACTGTGTTAACGGGACCAAAACCCTCTGTCTTACTTAATTCTGCAGCAGGGGCAGGTGAGACTGCTGTCAGAGCTAAACAGCTGTCACAGCCAATCAGGTTTATTGGGCGAGGTTGTCTGCTAATTGGTCAGCTGATTGAGTGCTAATTCTCAATTAGCAGAGCCAGGCACAGGTGGTCGGGTGGAGAGGCAAGAGAAAAAGCCTCAAAACTGAAGCTTTGTTCCAGTGAAGTCCGTGGTTTCCTTTCCATATATACACTACCACATAGACTATATACATGATGACAGGACAGGAATAGACAGGCATTGGACCCTCCCTTCTTAAAACCATCCAGTCTTGTTAGATCAGTATTTGCCTGAAGCGTACATGCATAGAAGGATGCATTTTTAATGTCTTGCACACATTAGAGTCCCAACATGTCTGATTAGCCAGCGCTGCTGTTGAGGAGTATGGCACTAAAGTTTTGTTTGTGCAGATCATTTGTACACATTAGCACTATGGAGTTGAGCGCCCACAGGAAAGCTACTGTGTTGGATGGTGCTTTGTTGTTTGCTCATGGTCTGACTGATAATCTCTTCACTTACTGTGCATTGCTTTTATTACTATCAGTCTTTTGTGTTGCAATGCATTTGAATAAAAAGGCACTTTAAAGGATGCTGTTTTTCAGAATTTAAGGAGCCACCTGTATAAGCTGAATTTCAGATTTCTCACCTTGTTTTGTCCTTTTCATTCTCCACCAGGGTTGAAAGCAGGGGATGAGATTCTGTTGCTGAACGGTAAACCTGCATCTGCCCTCCAAATGGATGATATGAGGGCTGCATTTGTAAACCAAGCGTTGACCTTGAGCGTCAGCACCCTGCCCCAGCTGGACCCTCGGGTGCTGTGCTCCCTTCCACCCCGGCGCTCCGATGGGGAGCAGGACCCAGCCACAGACATCTTCTCCCAGAGCCAAGGTAAAGCTTCCTGTCCTACATAAACACAGTTGTGGATAGTTAACAATAGCTCATTAGATAATGTATACAAACAGTGTCCTCTAGTGACAAATATAGTGAGCTTCTTTTTCAGTTTCAAATTATAAGGTATACGTTTGTTGAGGGCCATCAAATCAGGTAAAAAAATGAGAAGGTCAAGAGTGGAAGGTAAACTTGCTTTTGATTCTTTTGACCTGCAACAGCTTTGATCGTGGCCTGACCTTTAGGTGTCACAGGAATCAGTCCAATCACACTCTAAGGTGCTTCATGCTGTTATGTAACAGATGTTTCTGTTGGAGTTAAAATCAGATCTATGTTATCAATACTGATGCTTACTATATCTATAGGTTGACAGCATGTTAGAAAGATAGTTTGATTGGTGGAGTCTTTGAAATACAAAACCCTTTATATCATGCAATCTAAAACTGCACCTTGGTCCTTTTATTGTCCTTTTAGTTTTTAGTCATGCTTCTTGTCTTGTACCATCAAACATTCTCTAAACCCCCAACTTTGTGTGGCGAAAAAAGGGAGAATGCAGATGGGGATCTTTTTAAGCAGAGGGTGAATAGGGCAATCTGCTAATTATGCATGGATGCTGTCTGCTAACCAACCTGCAGGCAGCCGCCAGCTTTCCTCTGACCTGCTCTTTTTTATCCGTGCAAGGGCACCATTTGTATTCCTTATAAATTGGGGCTTGCAGTGCACAGGCTGACAAGCTGGCATTGTTTATACAGGGACTCAGAACAGTATGAATATTAATATGAATCCTTGAGCAGTGTAGAGCTGTCGTTGTGTAGGATATGCCATACGCAAAGGGTCAGACGGAGAGGAAAAATCACTTCAGCAACCAGATGGAGGTTATCAATGATGTCATGCTCAAGAAGAGACGGATGTACACAAGAGGCCTTCAAAACAGAGGAGACATTAAATTGGAAATTTGTCATGGATACGGATGGAATAATGACCAATTTGACTATAAGTCATCATAATAAGAAACAATAAGGGTTAAAGGGATGTAAATTAGAACAAACACAAAGAGGATGCTGTTAAATTATATTTATCATGGTGGAAGGTGGAGAAAGCTGCTCAGTCTGTAACTGAGTATTAGGGAGAAGTTCATTATATTTGCGTACACACAGCGTATATGTACACTTGCTCCCTAATGAGCTCTGTCCTTCGTCTCTGTCTGTAGAAGACATCCTGGACGAGGTGTCGGGGTTGACAGTGAATAGCAGAGATGAGAGTCTGGAGGAAGGAGCTCGGCTGACCCTGCAGAGTCCCGGAGGTCATCAGGAAGACAAAGCCTGCGTGGGGACTGGACAGAAGGTAGGATGTGGCACGCAAAGACACAACTTTGATATGTATACACACCCTAAGCCAAACATATGTAGACACATACATGCAACAGAGCAGGGGATCACCAGTCTCCTAAAAGGGATGGAGTATCAAACACACCCTATTAGATGTGTTGTTGCAGACAAAGACCAGCAGCTTTGGTATCAGTTTTTGTGTGTGTGTGTGTGTGTGTGTGTGT
>NTHP01000009.1:1367715-1407932 GCA_003416845.1 Oplegnathus fasciatus
TTTTTTTTCAAAAACTGTACACATGTATTCAAAATAAGTGAACTGAAGGGATACAACATCAAACAAAAGACCCTTCTCTAGAATGTTATTTTTAAAGTTCTTGTGTCTTTGTCCTATTTGCAGTTCTCCAGATAGTAAGAAGGACTTTCTGAAAGCAGTGCACTCGATCCTGAGGGAAAAGCAGCGTCGCCAGCTTCTTAAGACCGAGTCTCTGCCACCCAACCAGCAGTACGTCCCATTTGGGGGCAAACGTCTGTGTGCCCTCAAAGGGGCACGGCCCACCATGAACAGAGCAGGTATAGCTTCTAGTTCACAGGAACCTTAATGTGCTGTCAGGACCTACATGTTGAATAAATAACTCTGCAGACTAACAATGTTTGTAAGTGACATTAACAAGATAAAATATGATGTCATTTCTGTTTTTTCTGTCTGTTTAGCGTCAGCTCCGTCACGGACGCTGGCCCGCAGGAAGCTGGTGAGGAACCGCTTCACCATCGATACAGACCTGGTTTTCCACGGCAACAACAACAACAGCAGCACCGATTCAGACCCCTCCCACCACTCCTCCTACTCGCCGCTGTCCCAGCATGCTCTTCTTCAATCCCACAAACCTCAAGGAGAGGACACGGACCGTTGGGTGGAGGAGCAGTTCGACCTGGGTCGCTATGAAGACCAGGGTGAGGGCATCGGCGTGGGGCAGGTGAAGGAGACGGACATTTTGAGCGACGACGACGAGTACTGCAAGTCCGTCCGAGCCGCGTCGGCAGAACCGGCCGACCTGGAGGGGAAGATGGAAGGACTCGACCTGCAGGGCGGAGAGATGAGGAGCCACAACCAGAACGGACGAGTAGAGACTGGAAGGGAGATCATGCAGAGCGTGATGCAGGAGGAGGAAGTTGATCGGATAAAGCATGGTGATGATTCAGACTCCTTCACCTCCTGTGGTGTCTCTCTGTCCCGCTGTGCAACCCCGACTATAAAGCTTGCCCCCTTGAAGCAGTGCGCCGTGGAGGGGGCCACAAACAAAGACCACGACGTCATCTGGGTGCGGCGGGACGACTTTGCTAACGGGTGCAACAGTGACGTCTTCTGATTGGAAATAATGGAAGATGAGATGAAGAAAGGAGACAAATGGTGGTTCCTTCTGCTTTTTACATAAAGTAGGAGTGAAAGAACATGGGGAAGAGATTGGATACAAGCTTTAAATATGTAGAAATTGGAGGAGAAAATGTGTATAGAAGGTATTAAACCTCAGCCAGTCCTCCCTATATCACAACACAACCCTCTTCTTTCCAACTCACACGCGTCTCCCTCGTTCTGACAATCCTTAAGTACTGAAACACCAAGTGAGTGAGGAAAAGTAAACTGTTCTTCATTTGTTGAGACCTAGAGATTCTCATCCTGAACTGCTTAAAAGTGAACCAGAAAGAATACAGGGTCCTCATTGTTTTGGACATACACCCAGGCATCACACACACACACCTGTGGAACTGTATTTGAACGTATGAACAAGACGTCACTGCATGGACACGCAAGTAAAAAGCAAGTGTGTGTATGTATAAGTGCATATAGTACACAGAAGCACAGACACAGAGACTCTATGCAGCTACTGTACCGTGCACTCATTGTACTGAAGCGACGTCATCACTGAACTGTGACCTTGTGGCCAAAAATGTCTATTTTTCAACACAGGAATGTGGGTGTTATATTTTTTTGACTCAGAAACTGTGTTTGTATTTTAACACTCAAGGGCTGTGTGTTACTGAACTTCTCTTCAGGGGCTTTTGGCTTAACGACTGCTGTGTAAAAGATGGTGAGAACTTAGCTTTATTGTGCTTTTTTAAATTGTTTTAACTTAATATCAGCTGCACATCGGTGTATAGTCAGGAGTACAAATAGTGCCGTTAACCTCTCGTATGAAAATGTTTTGAAGCTCACTTTTGTCTCCTAGCATATCCTTTTAAAAGATAGTTTGGAAAACAGTCTACCTATTCTTTATTTAATTATTGCCTTTTTACTGTACTTTTTAATGTTTACACCACATTCAGCTGCCCAGTGTTACAAACCACCTTTTGTGTGTTTGGTGCCAGAAACAGGCTTGAGAGGGCCAACGCTTGTGCCCTTCACATGAATGCCCAGTCTTTTAATTTCGTTGCTCAAATAAAATGGCATTGTTATTTTGGTAACGGATGGATTTCATCAGGGTCACTTAATATACTGGACCCTTTCTTGCCCCACAGGCCAGGCTCTCTTCATGCTCCACGTCCATGATAGATAGCATAATAATTCCTACAACAATCCTGTTTTACTTGAAATTTTGTTTTGAAAGGAGGTATTCATCAGAGCCATGTTAGCGACTGTACTGTAATTCCTGCAGTTGACCTGTCGTTCTCTGACAGATTCAGACATCTTCTTCTGCTCTCTCCAGCTCCTTTTTGACGTTTTGTCATGTCAAGCAGCATCACAACCACAAAGAAGCTGGCTGAGACTTCACATCCATGACATTTGACATCAATCCTTACTGTAGTTCCACTTCACCCCTCCTGCATTTCTTCCCCTATCCACCAGGCTGTGCTGTTTCACTATATGTCACCACAACAACACGCTGATTGCAGAGATCAACACAGTCATGCGCACCTTAATGGATGTATTGAACATGCACTTAATACCCAACTGTGAGGGGGGAGATCTGGGAGTTACGCTGATTCAGAGTGAGAGGAGAGTGGAGGGAAACAATACACTTTGGATGTTCTTATTATTGTCTTTTTATTATGATGCTGGTTTCTTAGATTTTAGCTTGCTGGGTGATGATGCCCAGGAAGGCTGTTCAGACTGTGAGGTACAATCACCTGGCCTTGGAGGCAAATCCTGTGAGAACCCCCTTCGACTCCTCCCTTTGTACTTTTAAAACTGTGTTCGTACATAAAACTGTGGAGTATTATCATTTTTATGTTAAAATAAATTTTCTAAATTTAGTTTTGTGTGAAAGTGCCAATTATTTTTCATTTTACCCATGAAGTCAAAGAGCCGTTTTCCTCTTCTGCAACACTGATACAAAGCTTAGTAACCAATTTTTCTCTCTCAAATGGAGACCTAGCGTTTTCATAGACATCATAGCTGCTGCACAGAGGTTAGTACTGGAAGATCACATTCAGTTGATCAAATAAAAATGATGGATGCCAGACGATTTTGCAGATTGAGTTGCAGTCCTAAAATGCATTGTGTTTGAATTTAAAGCATCGCAAAAGAATAAATAAAGGATCAGAAGCAATTTTGATGGATAACTGAACAAATATTCTGGAAGTAGAGGCAGTTAAAGTTTAAAAGGAAGTGGAGGCTTGATTTAGTAAAACTGTGGCTTGGTATAAAGTAAAATGCATCACATGTGAATTAGACATAAATATATACAGTAAAAGACAAGATGTCTTTAAAATTAAATTAGCCAAACCAGAATGGACCTGTATTGTTTTTCCAGTGTCCATAAAGTTCTTATGCAATTCTGGCTGTTTTAACATGTATTCTTTCATTTGATATGAAGTAGTTCTATTTCTGCAGCTAGCAGACATTTACATGTGTGGTATTTAACAGACTCTCTACACGGAGACAACTCTGCTCAGTATTCATATCAGGCGACTTCAGTGTTAGGACTGTTGCCCAAGGACTCCTTCTGGAGAGGCTGGATGGTCATTTTCTGAGTTAATTAAGTTTGTCTATAGGCTGTTTGTCAGAGGTCCAGGTGGAGTTGGCAGGGTTTTTTTTCAGATCTCTTGGCTCCCAGCTTTGAGAGAGTTCACAAACATTGTGATAAACAAAATGCCAATTCCGACGTGATGCAGATTTTGCTTGAGGAGAGTGAGACTGTGAGACGGCTGGCACTGGGAATCTTTGCCTTTTTCAAATGTCACGATATCAAACAACAGTCCCGAGTTAACAATCTACAGAAAGTTTGAAATCCAATGATGAATAGATTTATTTATTTATTTGGATCCCCATTATCCACTACCAAGGTAGCAAATACTCTTCCTGGGGTCCACACAAGTAAACATTACATCATAATGTAAAACAAGTATGTAATTAAAAATCCAAGGCAAAGGGGAGTAAAAAAAATGAGAATAACAACAACCCCCCCCCAAAAAAAACAAGCAAACTACAAAAAAAACAATGAATCAGCAATGGCGATAATAACAACAATGACAACAAGTACCCACACTATATCTAAATAGTCTATAAAACATTTGATACAGCTCAAAAATAGTTGATAGTTGATAGTAGTACCACTAAAAACAGCGTATACAGTGACTGAGAAAATAAAATAAAATGAAATAAAAATGAAAAATGATCAAGAAAGTTCCTCATGATCATATCGCCAGATATTATGTGCAAAACAGGGGCTGGTATTCGGTGCCATTAGGTATTTCTTTAAACTCTTTTTAAAAACAATTTTACTTATTAAAAAATGTCTGATGGCAAACCATTCCATATTTTCATTCCTCAGTACATAACAGTACGTTGCCTTGCATTAGTTTTTGAGACATGAAGTGAAAAACAACCTCTTGATGCATGCCTAGCATTAAAATTACAGTACAGGATATTTGGGATTTTAGACAATGAAATATTTCTTATAAACCAGAGCAGAGAAATAACCATCCTTCCCCTCACCAATGACCAACCTAAGGTTATGTGCATTGTGATGATGTTAGCTCTTCTGTCACAGTTCAGTGTGAGTCGTGCAGCTCTATTCTGGACAAACTGCAGTTTTTCCAAGTCTTTATTTGAGGCACTTGACCACACTATTGGACATTAATCCAAATGAGTAAGAACTAATGTTTGAACAGTGAGAGAAATGCACTGTGGTGGTAAAAATTTATCACATTTCCTAATAACTGCCAGACCTTGTCCTATAACTGCGACAGTTTTTTCATTCTGCTTTGACCACTTCAATCTGCTGTCTAATATACTCCAAGGTGTTTGGCTTCCTCTACCTGTTCCACAGGCACTAACCATATGACACTTTTTGTTTTTGATAGATTGAGAACTAACTTGTTACTCCATGCCCACATTACAACTGATTGTAATTTCCTGTCCAAAGCACTAGAAAATTCCCCAAGTGATACTGCTGGTAAATATAGTGTTGTATCATCTGCATACATAACTGTTTTTGCTCTATTTAGAACGAGAGGGAGATCATTGGTGAAGATAGAGAATAGGAATGGCCCCAAACAGCTTCCTTGTGGTACACCACATAGTAACTCTTTCATATTTGAAAAACTACCATTATAAAATACATATTGTTTTCTATTAGGCAAATAACTGTTAAACCAGCATATAGTGTGAGGTGCAAATTTGTAACATTTTAGTTTATCTCTCAACAATTTATGGTCCGATACATCAAAAGCTGAACTAAAATCTGACACTGCTCCCACTAAGTTATTATTGTCAATATATTTAAGGCAGTTATCTATCATCTGTGTTAATGCTGTTCCAGTTGAGTGCCCTTCCTGATAGGCAAGCTGAAAGTCAGTAGTTAAATCATTTTCTTTTTAAAAAAACAATGTATTTTTTCACAAACCATCTTTTCCAGCAGTTTGCTAAGACTGATTGGCCGACTGTTTTACCACCAAATCCCCCAGCTGCATTTTTTTGTAGAGGAATAGCCTTTGCCTCTTTCCGTGCTGAAGGGAAGGCATTATTTTCTATGCTGGTGTTAAAAATGTGGCAAACAGGTCCAGCCAAACAGCTGGCCACCAATTTCAAGAGCTTTCCGTACATTATCCATCCCTCCTAGTTTATCGGGTGTTTATAGTTGATAATTGTTGTTCCACTTGTTTTATATTTATTATTTATTTAATTCAAATTTCAAAGAGGAATTGTCTTTCATAAGTTGTTGAATTCTGCACTCATGTGATGGGGTATGATTCATAGATGACATTTCTTGTCTCAATAAATGTCATCTAGATGATGGAATAGATGTCGTTCCGCCTCATAAATATATGTTTTCATGCTACTCCAATAACAAAACATTGAAATAAACAATTCAGTCAGGTTTTTATAAAGATGTCAAAATATTTGGTAAGGGTGGACGTCCACATCATTTAAAATACATTCCCATGTCCTGCAATCGTTATTTGAACTCTCTTTCAAGAGTCCTGGGTCTGGGTGGGAAGGCATCCAGTGACCCAGTCAGAATAAAGACCTCGCTTGTCTGCAGCGAGAGATAATCTGGCATCTGCCCTGTAACCTGAAGATTATTCTCCTCTCATCAGGACCGGTGGAGAGAACCGCTGCCAATCCATCTGCTCCTTAATCCAAACCGAATGGAGCCAAACTAGCCAGAGATAACCAGAAAGAGACCGCGAGTACCTTCAGTGTAAAAGCTGGTTTATCAAGTTTGGAAAAACAGGTACCCACTATTTGAAAAAATGATGGTGAAGAAAAAAGCATGACTTAATTTAATGTATTTCCAAATAGATGACCACCATACTGGCGGCAAATCTCTTTTCAAGGTGGAGTCGTGTAAAAGAAAGTAAATTATGCATGATGGGCAGCTGTAGCTTAACCCTGCATGCCACGTGAGTCTATACCGGTCACAAACATCACATCACATCTTTGGACAGTAGAATGGCGAACAAAAACACTTGATTTAACGCCTTAAAGTGTCTATTTTTAAAATACCTCAACGACCAGGTGTAGGCTATTACTTAAATGTTTTTCTTTATTTTGAAAAGTCTTGCCGGAAATCAATTACATTTCGGGTTGTGGACACTGATCCGTGCGCTCTCCCTCCCTCCAGCTGCTGCCGCCTTGGAGGCGCGCAGACTAGTGTTGACTCTGGCTGACAGTTTTTTCCGCAGGCAGTTTTTGTTGAGAAGATGTGACTTGGATTGGTTTTGCACAGGAAAGTTGGATCCACGTGACTGTCGGTGGTCATTTTTCTTTGATTTGGTGCGACGGAGTGATGCAGAGTGGAAAGGATCGAATTGGGAATAAAACTTGGGTTGCGCGCTGACATGGCACGTCAGGTGTTTCAGCGCTCGGGTATAGGCTGTTTCTCTCTGTCATGGTGTCAATATCCGCGGTGAGTTCGCCTGGAGCACTATGGAGGAAAGAAAGAGACTTTTCTTCTATCTTCTCTTCGCGGCGCAGCTGTGTCTGAGCTCAACACAAGTCCTCCGAATCGGTAAGCGCAACAGCTGTTTACGCACGGTGTTTGTTGGCATTTCCCTGCGTGTTGGCTGGACAGAGGCAAAACCAACAGCGCTGTATGTGAGTTGTCCCATTTTCTGTCAGAGATAGGAGCTACTCTGTGTGTCACATTAGTCAAAAATCACTGCACCCTACTCCAAGTCTGTGTCTGAAATAAATAAATGTTTTTGTGACCTTAAAGTTTTTATAGCTTTCTCCCTTTTTCCCCCTCATCCCAGGAGTCAGTCAGTGATTATGGGATTACTTGTCCTCATTATTATCGAGGTTATGCTGTCAGCGAGGTTGTGTCAGAGGAGAGGAAAAGATAGCCTGCATCAAAGGACCAAACACACTTTGACAACTTCACTCCTCGCTGGGTAATTTAGTCCAGGAGATAAATGTTGCCACCTATCAGCCCTCATTGAGTCCACTAATTCAGTGTTGCGGTTTTGCATTACTATGCAGAAAGCAAAGGTCGTTAGAATAGTTTGAAATTAATTTTAAATCACATAGAACCAAAGCGTGTGGAGGATCCAAGATGAATGTTCCCTCTGAGCTGATAATTAAAACACTCTCTTTTATTAATTCATCACCAATTTCTTCAAAAATACCATTAATAAAGGTAAAGTTTTTTTTAAAGATAAATAATTGAATCCTGACTCCAAATAATCTTGTGAACTTTCAGCATACTTTGCCATCAGAGGGTTGAAAGCATCTTTTGAATCATTTAAATTTGCCTTGCAATTCAAGTTACATTACAGAGGACTATATGTGCTTATTGTTACACACACCCAGATACACAAACAGCTGAAAGTAATAGATTATTGATTCCTCCCCGTATACTCTGGAGATTCTCCACATCAGAGACTCCTGTTGGGGCATTTTCACTCAAAATATGTCCCCCAGCACTGCAGCTGATCTTCACAGACGCTGAAACCTATCCATCACCGAGATGGATGTAAGGTAGCCGGCGAGGGCGATGTAATCATCCTCAGTCCTGCTGTCATAGGCCGTGTAGTGGAGTTAAGAGGAGTGAGAGAACTTTGCTATAGACTCGATTAGACAGGAGGTGGCTGTTGAGCGCTGTGGGCTGTGTTCATTATCCAAGCGTCTCACTTTAAGGCTTCGAATCGGACCACAGTCGAACTGTAATGTGTGGATCTAATTGACTGAATGAATTGAGAATTGGTGTCACTGCCACCTGTTCTTAACTTGGAGAGCTATAGGCTAGAAATAGTTCACATGCAGTGCTGGTCCTGGATTGGGTAACATAGCAACACTGTATACAGCTGGGAATATGTAGAGATATATTTCAAAATGCACACTTTTTTTTATGCTAGAAATCATGCTTGTGCATTTTTTGGTTATAGTTTTTAATGTTTTACAATATACAATAAAGTATCTGATAACGAAGCTTACAGCATATCAACACACACCACTTGCAACACTACACTTGCAGCACTTACAGCATGCTTATAAAAGGTTCAATTTTATATTAGTGTTTTACAAATTAAGCCATTATGATCCTATAGAGAATTTGGGGTTCCAGGTTGTGAGTCTACATTTAGGTGAAGGATGGGTGGGGTGACAGAATATCTTACAGTCCAAGGGTGGGGTTTCTGATAAATTCAGGATCCCCCTCATACATGTTTTAAGACATATAAAAATACAAAAAAAAAAGTTCAATTACCTCGTTAAGAGCTATTCTTTCTCCTTTGCTGAAAAATCCAGAAAGTCATCTCTTAGCGTGTGTGTGCTCTGGAGGCTTAATGTTTCCACGTCACACTTGTTTAAGCTGCAGTTTGGACCATGGTCGACCTCCAGGCTTGTCGTGATGTCACAAAATCCCGCGGGTACACACTCGTCTTAAACTGGCAAATGAATGTGAAAACGTCCTTCTAGTATCAAACTCGGCACATGCATCATTCTTCATTGTGAAAGTCAAACATTTAAGTGAAGCAACAACAAACTAAACACATTTTTGAGGGGAGGGGGGCTTTAAAGAGCTTGCTAAAAGGACAAAGAAGGTTGCACTGAATTACAGAGGATATACACCAGCACCAAATGGCTCACAACAAAAAGGATTTTTAACTTAAGCTCTTATCTGCTTATTGCTGATTGTGTTAATTCATAGAATTTAAGCATTAAACAAGCCATTTACAACAACTTGCACAACAAGTGCCCGACCGATACTGGATTTTTGAGGCTGATACTGATATTGATAAAAAACATATGATGACGATATCGGTCGATATTCATTCTTTCGCATAAATTCATACAAGCAAACAGAGCAAACTGCGACCAAGATATGTATGAGAGAGACATTTTAAAGTTGAAAAAGAAACTTCTGAGTGCTTTTTGGTGAACAAATTTAGTCAGTCGTGACACTGTTTCTGAATTCAAACATTGCCATTTCTGTATTGCAGTGTTCTTGTCATCTGTGATAAGCTGAAATGTCTTTTTGTAAACTGGTACTTATGAAAAGAGGTGGTGGTTTTGCCAACCAGAATATAAGAATTCTCTCATAGGCTGCATATCTTGCTAACATCTTGTCTTAGATCTCTTTTTTAGCATGGACAGCATTTGTTCATTTTATCTGGTGAAGTCCACGGTTGCACATGCAGGGGGTTTCTGATCTGGAGTTTAGCTCTGGGTCACACATTAATATTCAGGACCGTTCAACGCCAGTAAGTTCAGGTTTGATGGTTCAGCTCAGACCCCCTTGTACAACACAAGTCCTGAAATTCACACAAGATTTACATACGTAGACACTATCAGCGTCTGTGAGCTGCGAAGTTTGGCTCCAGGTGTCGCTTTCTGTTAAATCGAGTTGCTTAATTCAAGTTGGAGCGGTAACCTACATTTGTAAAAAGGGTACCGGCTTCATTTTATTCATTAGTTCCTTTCTCTCCAGCAACCGGCCATTAGGAAAACAAATGAATCTCTTCTCAGCCAAATTGCCAGAGTTTTAGAAAGTTGGCCTCACTTCTGTCGAAGATATATACACAGATAAACTGTGGAATTGGCTGCCTCAGTAGCGTGATCGTTTATCATGCTGGCAGACACCCAGGACTTTTTGGTTGTGAGAAAGGCGAGGGAGCTGTAGTTTGTCATGGAATTGCATGGTATACATTGGTATTCATTTGTATGTATCGATCCTGTGGTGTCATGAGGCTTTTCTTGTGATGTGCAGACAGAGTTCAGGATGGTGAGTGAAACAGATTCACTTCTATGCATCTGTTTCTTTGTCTGATTTAGTGGAACCTGTGTCTGTCCGACTTGTGAGTACAAAACAAATGATTCTGGAACTTGAGAGAGATTCCTGAGGGAAGCTGTGGGGTTTTGGCCAACTTGATTGCAACTGTAACACGTAACCACACAACTACAGCCAATAATTCAGTTTTTTCGCTGTCACTTTAGTGGTAATGCAAATAAGGATGAAGTTCTTAAATGGAAAGCTGGTATAATTCTGTCAAAATGCTACAACAGAGGCTAATCATCTTATATATACAGTATATATACATATATATCATTGCCATTGATTTCTGGATCAAAAGCATCATATGTTCTAGATTTTGTATAAAATTATTCTTCTTGTACATCAGTCTCACTTAAAGTGCACACTGAGAGACAGATACCACTAGTTCTTTTAGTGCTCTTGCAGTCTTTTCAGTCATTGCTGCTTAGCCTTGTCTCTATTTTTCTCTTTTTCCTCCTCTGACATCCCTGATTGCATTTTTGCCTTGTTTGCCCATTTGTACGGCCCCCTTGATTTGTTGCCGGGAACAAAATGTTTCCCAAGTGTTTTCTCAACCAGGGTGCAGTGCAATGTCTGTCATTCAGCTTGACACCTGAGACCTCTTTTGTATCCTCCCAGATCCATTTCCTCCTGCCTGTAGCTACATCTACCTCTCCAAAGTGCATGGCAATACCTGTTTTCAGAGAGACACACAGATGGCAGAAGTTTTCTGTCACTGTCAGTAAAAAGGAGAACTCTCTCACTTGTCCAGCTCAGTGATCTTCCACATTTTTTTCTATCTCAGGTACTGAGCGGCAATTTGATGTGTAACTGCCCTCCACTGAAATGTAGCGCTAAATAAAACATGACTCAACTACAGTATGCTTTTTGGTGATCACTGGAGGTCAAACAGAGTCCAATATGAAGAAGAAAGGCTTCTTTTCTTATGTTTTTCCCCTAAAACTTAGTTCCCTCTCTCTTGTTGAAAGAATGGAAATCAGTGTAACATGCTGGTATTGTTGTAAATAAGGGATAAAAACCCTGCATGCTAATCTACCTTAATGGCACTTAATCATTCCAGTTTCAGTCAGTAATGTGTAAATCTAGCATTTCCTAGAACTGTGGCAGTCTGACAATTTTAATGATGAAAAAGCAATGTGAGACAACATCAGATACTGCAACACAGCATATCAAAGTCTTCCCTACAGTATATTTTGCATACACACGTCTTATATCCAGGCTGTGAAAGGGTATTAAAAATGTCTCAGTAATCTCTATGCAAATGGAAGGTTAGCACACGTTATCTGCAAGTCAAAAATCTTTTGTTCGAAAAATGAGAAAATACAGAATCTTCCGGCGGTTCGCTTTACCACAACACAAAACTGTGACATCCTGGGTTTGTCTCCGGACTGTGAACTTTGTAACATGCTATTCTCCTTTTCTGTATCACAGCTTCCCTTCCATCTCTCTTGAACCTTCTGATAAAACACTGTTAAATAACACAAATCTTGCACAAAAACGTAAACCACCGCCGAGCCAAATGGAAAAACTTAAATTGTATGTTTACGCTTTATCCTCAATTTGGCCATAATGAGCTTGTCCTGTGTTTTAAGCAGCCTCGGTGCAGCTCGAGTGTGCTTATATTTTATGCAGATAAAATCTACCTGCAAACCCCAGACGCATGTTAAAAGGCATTTATGGAGTCCCGTGGGTCCTCTGAAACTTTTAACACTCATTTATGCTGTCTTGTAGGCCAGATGGATGTGTGTTCCTGAGACAAATTATTCCTCATTATTTGAGAGCTGAATGAATGCTTTTAGTGCTCTCAGGCACATTAATTCATTTGCAAGAAAAAAAATAACACCTTATTTAAAAAAAATGCCATTTTTTATGACTGCAGCAGCCTCAACCCTGAGTAGAACAAGGGGTGACACATGACTAACGTAAAGCATAATTATTTGTAATTAAATAGTGAAGTGACGGATGGATGGTGTGAGATTCTCCACGTACACACAAACAAACATCTTAATCTCCGCGGTGGGTTGTTGAAAAGATTGATCAGGTCTGCGTGACAGGTTGGCACAAAGCTCAGATTCGTTCTTCAGCTTTTTGTTTTATGTTTTCCTCCCACCGCAGCAGGCAGATAAATCTCTCATCCGTCTGTTGTACTGTACCACATATCTACATTTTTAGGGCGTGATTTTCTTCCAATTACAGCTATGTACCTGGTGATCACAGTAATTGCAGAAGAAATGACATTTTTATGTTAATGTACTAATGGTTCTTGATTGTAATTACTAATTGGCTGCTGTTGCATTTACAGGCATTTATTTGTGACCGGGACATCTTCTGAGTGCCTGTGTTTGTGTGTTTTGAATGTGGGTTATGTGTATATGTGTGTACGTCGTGTGAATGCATGAGAATCTGTGGTGTTTCTAAACAAATGAATATTCCTTAAGTGTGCATAGAAAACCAACCAAAGCTTTACAGATTTTTGTGTAATCTGAGTACAAGAGTTTTCAAGATGTGTGCTTTGTCCAACTGAGCTCTGCTAATCTTGACGTGGCACATGGAGCTCCTCGGGCTGTACTACATGTACGGTACTTGACCAGCAGTGTATGCAAAGTCCTCATGTGTTTTTCCCCCCTGCCTCCCATATCACAGTGTCTTGTTATAAGTGAGCCACAATTAACCAGGTGGAATTAATTGTCCACCTGTTGTGATGGCCCAATAATTCAGTACGCTTAAAACGACTCCCCTGGACCTTCATCACTGCCTGTTTGTGGAATGTACTTCAAAGGGCCACTTACAGTAGTACAAACTCTGAAGTATCTCACAGTGCCACTCCAGGAGCCTGGTTCATAAAAAACCAGTGCAGATCCAGTGAAGACACTTGCAGTCTTTGCACTGGATTTGTAAACCCGTTGTTCTGTGTTGCACTTCTCAGTTGGGCTGGGTATTGAACCTCAATACAAGCTGCTATGGTAAAACAAGATCTGCAATCTTATTTGTTTTTTCTTTGATCAGATAGTTCCTGACTTAAATTGTGGACTACTTTATCCAAAGTTCTTGTATGGCTGCTTGTGTTCTCACAATGTTTTAAGAGATACTTTACGACATTTGGGGCAACATGCTCAGTGACTTATGCTCAGTGACTTCCTGGTGCCTTGTTGTCACTGTGTGGTTGCCAGGCGAGAAACAGCAATTCCCCATAAAACTTTTACATCCGAGTTTTTTTATGGATTAAACAAACAAGGTATAACGTGTTAATTAGTCAACTTTGGAGGTGCTGGTAGGTGGATTCAATCACAACAACCTTCTGGGATTTCTACCCTACTCCTCTGCTGTTGTCTGTGAAGTCATTGTTATCTTTGGCTCACTATGAGAGAAAGACAGGAAACATTTTACTAGAAGTGAACAAATTATTTAGAATTACATTCAGTCTGAGCAAACATCTGCAGAATCAGCAAGGGAGCAAAAACTTGCTGTTTCATGCTGAGGAAACTACCCTGAAAAATGTAACTACAGGACTGACAATTACTTGATTGTCCAATGATTGAGTTAGACTTTTGACTGACGTGACTTGACTCGTCTTTCAAAAGGCTGTTTTGAACCTCCACGGAAAGCTCTTAAAGCCTTTTTATTTCCTTCCCTTTCACACTGCGAGAGCAATTACACTACTTTGGTTTCATCTTGCCTTTGAGTCCACACTTCACATCTTCTGCACCCGGATGACAGGATGTTGATGAGGAGTTTCGGGGCAATTTCAGAAGTCTGTCTGAACAGCATTGTTTCTTCAAAGCCTGCTGACAGCTGGTCCATGCAGTGAGCTGTGTGTGGCCTTGGGTCCCCGAACTGTAAAAGTGACAACAGCGGAGGAGCAGCTACCTTTGAATCCGTGTGACTTTCTCCCCACTTTGAGAAACAAAGCATTTCAAATCTTCTTCATGCAGTGGAGAAAAATTCGAGCACTTAACATTCATCTTCATTTGCATGCTTCTGTGGGAATTCCAAATTAATTCTCTGCTCGTAGAATATTGAAGCTGGAGGCCTTGAAACCACAAAGTTATCTTTTATTGTGGACATAACGTATTTATGGCTTTGTTTATGACTGGGAGATTTGGTTTGCATAAAAAGAACTATCTGAAATGACCCTCATTAAGTCAGGCTGCGGAGAACATTTGGTGTAATTTTAGATTGTGTAGACTGTTGTGCTGCTTTGTAAAACAAATATTTATGAATGTTGTAGACATCGTCTGGGTTACTGTAGATTTATACGACTGTTTTTGTCCTTTCCATGTCTGGCTTCTATGAAGGGACTACATTTGTCTATTGTAATGTGTTCTACCTGACGTCAGTCATATAATATAATAATAATATAATATATTTTCTTTACAAAGTGGTTATGCGTTGTAACTGTGTCTTTATTAATAGTTAATAACACTTTTTTGTTTAACTTTTGGGTTGCCAGCTTGTAAAATATCCCATTGACTGGTTAGTTAGACTGTTTGACCACTTACAACTACAGATGTGATGATTAAAACCCCTTTTATGACTTAGAAAAAGTAAGAAAACCACTATATATAACAGCTTTTAATAGAAAGGATATACACCATGCAAAGGGTTGTTTTACAAACAAAAATCTGTTCTCATTAATGGCTTATAACTGATCTATAAAGCATTACTAAATTACTTAATAACCATTAATGAAGCCATTAGTTACAACCTACCCTTTACAGCTTTATTAGAAAATGGTTCCTATAATATCAAAGAAATGAGCATGAACTCAGCTCACGTCATCAGTACAAGATGGTTGGTGCCATAGATATAAAAATGTTGTATTTGATAATTTGTTCTAAATCTATGGTTGGTGCAGAGTACATGTGCACTTTCCTGATTATAGACACGTGTGTGCCCTTTTCGAACCTGTCTGGGTCAACCACTCATCAGAAGTCCGATAATCAGGGGACATAATTACCAAATTCCACCAGTTAGGTCATTTTCCATGTTACAAACATTATTCATTCAGTTGCTCTTGGACAATTTTCACAATGCTCTTCATTTCTGGTATCCATCTGCCTTTTAACACACATGGTTTTACTCTATTTAAATTTAAACATTCATCTTGAATTTTCAATATCCAGTTTAGCATACCTCTATTAAGTGTACAGCCACTTGTGTACAAAATGAGTACATTCATGATACTATAAGATGCTTTGAAAGCACTCACTAAATGGCAAATCATTAGAGACATGTGAAAATGTAACAGCCTTGTTTTCAGACTGACCATCTTGCCTTGTTAAGATTGTGTGTGGTGGGTTTTGAAAAGCTTTTACTTAATCAAAGGTGGCATAATTTCTTTACCCACACAGGAGCGCAGGATCCAAATTAACATATATTATTATCACGGAGACTGCTGCAGTTACAGTGTTTGGGCACGTTGGTAGTGACAGTGTGTTTGTCTTTGTGCTCCATCTCCATGTGCAGGTGGTATTTTTGAGACCCGGGAGAGTGAGTTAGTGAGTATGGACGAGCTGGCGTTCAAGTTTGCTGTAAATAACATAAACCGCAACAAGACCCTAATGCCCAACACGACTCTCACCTACGACATTCAGAGGATCAACCTGTTTGATGGCTTTGAGGCTTCCAGGAGAGGTAGGAAATTATTATAAGACTATGATAAGTGCTCTGAAATAGTTTGCAATTCCATACTAATTTATCCAAGCTCTAGTTTTAAAGGGATATTGTGGTTTTGGTTAAATTTTAGTATTTTCCCTTCTTATCCAGAGTGGGGCATATTCATTCATGTCATTTTAATGTCTCTCAATGCAGTTTGTAGGTAGGGTGAATCAATAAGATTAGCACAGCCTAACCTTAGCTTAATTTTTGGATATAGTTAAGGGATGAATAGAATCTCTCAAAGGAAGGAAAATGCAAAGGTCTCCAAACTTGGATGTTTTTATGTATTTATTAAGTGTATAATCCCATAAACAAAATATTCTCATCATTGGAAAAGGTGTATTTTTTCTACCATTGAGAGCGACTGCTGATCACATGAACTGAGTGAAGCTTTTAGCATTTCTAGCATACAGTAGGCTAACAGTGACCATAAAAAAAAGAATTCATGTATTTTCCACCACTGTATATGAATAGCTTCTTAACTTGTTTCCATAGAAAGTAAACCTGGTTTGCGATGAAATTTAGGTGTGAAACACTGTTCAAGTCATTAATACCTGTAATCAACAACCATCTGACTTTGTGTTCTTCTTTACCACTAGTGTGTGACCAGCTGGCTCTCGGGGTGGTTGCTGTGTTCGGCCCCTCTCACAGCTCCTCGGTCAGTGCTGTTCAGTCCATCTGCAACGCCCTGGAGGTCCCTCACATACAGACCCGCTGGAAACACCCATCAGTGGACAACAAAGACACCTTCTTCATCAACCTGTATCCCGAGTACACCGCCATCGCCAGGGCCATCCTGGACGTAGTCAATTTCTTCAAATGGAAGAAGCTAACGGTGGTCTATGAGGACAGCACGGGTGGGGCATTTTCTTTCTTTCATCAGATTTGTCATTGCAACTTTCAAAACTGATGAAACATTAAAAGGGAGAAAGAAAAACACAGCTAATATGATGTGATGAGTGGATATGATGATCAAACAGGTCGAGGTAGATTCAGAGCTTATTTCACTAAGCTACTAAAAGCAGTTCAGCTCAGAAACACGTCCCTTATTCTGTGATATAGTCTTTAAGACCAAGAAAATACAATATCAACTTTAGCATAAAAAAATCCCAGACAATATCTTTTGGATTTGGATTTTAAGGTTATAAAAAACACTCTTTTTCTGATTATCTACAATAATAACTGAGTGAAGACTGTATTTTGCCATTGATTCTATCTCCCACTGCATTACTGGATATCAGCCATAACATTGCATGACATTTGAAGTGAAGAAATGAGAGGGAGAAGAGGTCAAAAGTGCTGGCTTGTGTTTTCTGGACCTTACAATATATTCATATGTCATGGTTATAATTATTCACAAAATGCAATTCCACCAGCTACTACAGTCACCTTCCTCGAGCTGGCCAGTGAACCCAATCTGTGGCAGGGCATGAGCGCCTCATATCAAACAGCTGCCAGCATTCCTGCCCTCTGACTTTGAGCCAAACCACAACACTGATGCCCTCGAATCCAGCGGTGGTGTCCCATAAAGAGTCCCTGCCTGTGACCCAGAGAATATGAAACGCCGCTGTTGAAATGTCATAGTTTATAGATTTTTTTCTTACCTTCTATTTTCGATCAGAAATGTATTTTCCTCAAATGTCACACAGACACACACCTGCACAATTACACGCTGTTGTGCACACACATGTGTACAGGACTCAGGAGTGTGTACAGGCTATACAACACAGGTGTTTTCCTTTGATGTGTTCAAAAGCAGAAGAATCTGAGAAGAAGATGTAAGAAGTTAAGCAAGACATTGGGCATCAGTGTGATGCAGTGAATAGGGATCACATCCCTCACTTAAAGGATAGGAGTCCAAGTTCCCATGATAGCAAGCACATGCCCTGCTGAAGTGTCCTTGAGCAAGACACTGAACTTCAGGAGGGATGTTCTGTATCTGACCCTGACTAATGACCTTCCTGCAGCTGAGGAGGGAAAAACAAATGTTTAAGAGGTGATAAATAAAATGTCTTATTTTCTTTTTTCTTTTTTTTAGGTCTGATGCGAATGCAGGAGTTAATCAAGGCTCCGGCAAAGTTCAACCTGAAGATCAAGATCCGCCAGTTGACCCCGGGTAACCAAGATGCTCGACCGCTGCTTAAGGAACTGAAGAAAGACAAGGAATTTTTTATTCTCTTTGACTGCTCCTATCGCATGGCTGCGGAGCTCCTTAAGCAGGTACAGGGTCTGATCTAAGTGCCTTTTTATTAGTTTGTTCTACAGATTTTACAACACGTTTATGCGTCCTTTGGGAGCCTTTGATGATTCTTTTCAACACAATGTCTTTTTATGTTGTAGAAAATCATATGAAACCTATTACCTTGTTTACTTAGGCTTACATTGTGATTTGAATGACAGACATTAAAGAATATGATAAAGGAAGTTGCCTCTTCAGGATGAAATAGCACTTCCCTTATAGTCATAATTATAGTCATAATTTTAAATGGTCCACAACTTATTTCTCATCACATGGATTTGTTGCTGTTTGGGCAAAGCCAATTTAACTTAGTAAATGGCAGCGGATGATTTATGAGATGACTGTTCTTGTGTGCATCAGTTCCAACATGCCAGATGGACTGAACAGTGAAAAGTCTTGTATCCATTTCTGTAGTCCTGATACTTCACATGTTATTTGTATAACTACAAATCCATCCTTCATCCATGTTGTTTTCATCTATATTGTTTATCATTAACAATTACAAAAGACAAAACTTTAATTAAACCTTTTATTAAGCCACACAGTTGTTTCGTTTATAACTACGGAGTACTGAAATTCATGAACAATTCTTGTTCTTATTTGTGTATAGGTGCACCCTTTGTCATAAAGTAAGATAAACCTGAACGTATAACTGTATAATATATTTGATGCACCGTGCAAAAGAGAAATGACCAGCTAAATTACTTTATTATTGAAGATATGACACTGTAGCTGTAGCACTGGAGAACTCATCTTTCTTTAAATAAGCAATATGGCCTGGCATTTTCCCCTATTACTTTCTTCTTTTCATTTTGCAGCTTTCATCAATGGGAATGATGACCGAGTACTACCATTTCTTCTTCACGACTTTGGTGAGTTACAAAAAAAAAGTACAACTGAAGTTATTTTACTGGAGATAAAACCAAGCTCATATTGGCCTTGAACTGGCCTTTTAAATTCACCGGGAATGTTAAAAGATGTTGCTGTGGTTCGTTGATACAGTAAAAGGGTGAGAAAAACGACACCCTGAACTACAGCTCCTGCTTTGTCTCTCTCCATGCAGGATTTGTTTGCCTTGGACTTGGAGCCGTACCGCTACAGCGGGGTCAACATGACGGGCTTCAGGCTGCTGAACGTCGATGACCCGTGGGTAGCCTCCACGATGGACAGGTGGGCCATGGAAAGACTGCAGGGTCCCAAACAAGAGAGTGGCCTGATGGACGGAATCATGACTGTAAGCCCCGTGCTGTTATTTCACATAACAGAGCACTAACAATACAAACACCTGCTCTGCTGAAAGCCAATAATGCACATTTGTATGCTGCCTGCACGTTTGCATACAATTGTAAACTGCAAACATCTGCTAACCTGTAAATCTTTGCTGGAGCTTTATTTCAGCATGATGAAAATGGAGTAATCTTCGGTTATATTTGTTCCATCCTTATATCTATACTGTATCCTGTTGACTTCTTGAATGGCACAATTTTCCTGGAGTAACCATTCATTGATCATCAATCATCTTATCGCATTTTCATCTTCGAGACTCTCTTCTCAGTGTCTTACTATAATTCATCTGTTTACAACTGATGTTTAGTTGTGTCCTGCACATGGGCTTTTGAGCGTAGTGTGAGAAAAAAGAAAATCCCAACAACATCTTCCTACCACCGCCTCCTCCGCAGACAGACGCAGCCTTGATGTACGACGCCGTGTTCATGGTTGCTGTTGCGTCCCAGCGGGCCACTCAGATGACCGTCAGCTCCCTGCAGTGTCACCGCCACAAACCCTGGCGCTTCGGACCACGCTTCATGAACCTCTTCAAAGAGGTCAGTGTCAGATAAGGGCTCGAATCACAGAGAACTAAAACCCCTGTTACATCACCAGCATGACTTTAAAAAACTCCTGTTGCTCTTAGCTTGACCACCATGCATTTTTGATGATGTGTTTCAGCGTGTTTTGAAAGGCCTTTCATGAGCACAAGAACATGAAACTCGCCAAAACTGGATGTTAGACCATTTCATGTGATGTGTTATAGGTCCCCTCTGATAGGCCATGCTTTGCGTCTGGACGTACACAACATGAAAATATATGCCGTTTATGTACTTGAAAGCATGTGGCCCGGCCTGACTGTCAGACTGGATGCCTACAGACAGAAATGAGGCCTTTGATGCATGAGTGTTTTGATCTCTTAAGTCTTAAATCCAGCAGAGGACCGTTGCCTGCCATGGAGAGGGAACATTATCATTCAATCCCCTTACTCATATTTTCCTCTTCATGCCCCTCTACCCCCCCATCCTCCTTCTCTCCCTCTTTCTTTTTCTTTGCATATCAGTGTCTCTCTCCTTTTTTGCTTTTCGTTTTGTTTGCCACTGCCCATCCTTTGAAGCATCTGTCCTCCTGTGCTATTCATCACCAGATAAGAGCCTTTTTGATTGCAAGAACCAGTAATATGTCTCACACAGCACTCAATTAAAAAACATTTTTGACAAGAGAGTGCAAAATATGAGGACACAGCTTTCATTTCAATGGCTGAAATTAAATCCCAGGCACTATAACCTTTGCGCCCTTTTTCTCTTCTAGCTATTGTACACACAATACCAGCGTGTTTGTGTGGGCAAAATTAACTGAACTGTATTTTAAATGTGTGGACACATTTTTTTTTATTCAGTGCACATCATTTCAGGACAGAAAACACAGAAAAGAAGGCAATATCCCAGGTTTAAAATGTTAATATATTGTAGAAATGTTCATTTCTACAACTGCAGAAAGGTGTTTCTCAGATTTTATTCATATTTATTTGCTGATCTTTTTTGAGTCTAGTTTGATTGATATTCCTTATTCAAGTTCATAATGTGTTTACTGCAACAAATGTTTCTCCACTAAGACACTGATGCACGAAGACTTTTTGGATTCATGAGGAACCCCGCTCACTTCTAGCTGTCCAGAACTGAGAGAGACACAGAGAAAGGGTGTATTATTTTCTCAATTTTCACATGAGAAAACTTGAAATTTTTTGTGCTATGTCTGTGACTGTATAATAGCCTCAATTTGAGCAGTTTAACGAATTCCACTTGTTCAGGTTCAAGACTTTCTTGTTCCTTGTGGCTTGCAGCAATACATAGATTTCACTTCATACTCAACATGAATTGGGATAAGGTGGCGGTGCCTTAATGTTACATGGCACTGCTCAGTATTTAGCAAAAGAAGAAAATAATTCATTTTTCATTCACACATAGGTACGGTGTAAAATATTATCCAAAATATCAGGTATATGCAGCATACAATAAGTTAAAAAAATAAAAATGTTGATATGTATGACATGAAGAAGAGAGGAAAAAGAAAAATGTTAAATTAAGTCACTTTGTGCTATAAAACAATGTTGTTATTAACAGAAATGAACAGATCTATAGACAGCCAGACATATTTAGAGAAGCCATTTAGGTGTGTAGCCATGTGTTGTAAAACACACTACAGCTTGTGAAATATACTGTAATGTACAGATGTGAAAATTAGCTGTTCACAGGAAGAAAAACTAGTAATTACTATATACAAGGTCCAAGTGTGTTAACATGCATAAATACATAAATATGATGTTATTCGGACATTATGCATTTGCATTTATATACCAACTCAAATTAACTATTTGAATACCCTTACTGTAAAGACGGTAAGAATATGCAGGGAAATGTAGTTGTTATCACTATAATGAACATCAACTTTCATGCATATTGAGATTGAACCACTGAACAACCTGTAGCCGTCTTCCAGCCTTCACCTGATGTGATCCAGCGAGCCTCCCAGCCATCTGTCAGCACTGACTTCTCCTCGCCGCCTCGATTTCCCCTTCGCCTCTCCTCCTGGGAGTCTGCTCCAGAGCTTCAATGAGGCTCCGCGCATACACACTGAACTCATTTGAGACTATCTCCCACTTCTCTCTCCCTCCGCATCTCTTCTCCGTAGGCTCAGTGGGACGGACTGACAGGGCACATTGTTCTTAATAAGACAGATGGCCTGAGGAGAGACTTTGATTTGGACATCATCAGCCTCAAAGAGGACGGCACTGCCAGGGTGAGCACAGAGGCCTGGAACAGCCAATTACACCACTCTCATGCTGCTTCCATGCCAGCTGATTCATTCCATTAAGGCATGCGTGTTTGTGTGTGTATGAAAGAGCGAGAGGTACTGTAGAGATGTTGCTTCCTGTAAACCATCCACACCTTTATTATTTGGTTCAGATTTGTTCAGTCATGAATATCAATAATGCTGCAACAACTGATTATTTCTTTCCACACTGTCTGTGCTTCATCTTGCCCTCTTCACATTTTCAAAAGGGTGTTGTGGAGGGCGGAAGTCGCCTCACGAAAAGGTGGATCAAGGTTTGTGCCAGTGCCATATTTGGTCCAACCCTTTGTTGTTCGCCCCCCCACCCTCCCCTCTTTTCTCACTCTGTATGCCACGCACCTCCCTGCTCCTTGCCTTGTCAACCTTGTTTCTCTTCACTGATTTTGTGTACAGCAATGCCATGTATTTGACATTTCAGTTTTCCCCGTGTTTGGGTCCAGGCATTGCTCTGACACTTGTCAAAACTTTGTCAGCAGTGGCAGAAAAAAATATTATATTCCTTTGTTTAAGTAGACTTAACAATACCTCAATTAGAAGTAAGAAGTAAGTCCTGCAGTTTCACTTAATGTGATGCCATTCAGTTTCCACAGCTGGTGGCTGTGAGTAATAAGAAAGAAATGAATTTATCCTACTGATCCTTCACTTTTGCAGAGACTTGTCACTCCACTATAATGCGCTTCACCATTAGATTGCCTTCATACTTTCCTGGAAATCATACAGGCTAGCAGCATTTAATTGCAGCCAAGTTAGCAGAGGAGACGACAGCTTAATTCGGGCATCGAGACTTGCTGCAAGAGGAGCAGATTTTCTTTGTTGCCCTTTAAGACATGTATCAAATCAACCTTGTTTTTATCAAATCAAGTTTTTAAGAGCACATTTATTCAAATTTATCATTAGCTTTGTTTTTATCATTTACCTCTTAATACTCTAAATACTGAAGTGCAAACTACACCTCTGCTTATCACCTCCAAATGATGAGTGAAAGAACAAATGTTGAATTTATTCATCTCCTCAAACACATAGTTTACTGTCAGAAGTCGGCAAAGTTCTTCCTGCCTCAGTCGTCAGACAGACAGGTATGTAGGCAGGCAGCAGCTGTCAAGGTGCAGAATTTTAATTCCATTCAGTACTTTTAGCCCTCAAAAGACTCCCCCCAGAGGAAATACCACAACATGGTAAGCACATCACATAAAACGCTTGACTTTATGGTCATGAAAAATGAATTATCAGCCCGTTGCAGTCGCGTTAGTTCTTGGGCACTGGAGTGTTAAATACACTCAGAAGAGGATGATGGGACTAAACAAAGTGAAAGTCTCCTGGGAAATAAAGTATTTTCTCTTAAAGTTGTTGACTTTCTGGAAATAGCGTTTTTATTTTTCCCCTCTCAGCTTTCTTGGCCTGGCTTAGCATGTCTCCTGCTCTGTGGTAACGGTTTTCCAGTCTGATTTGGTTCTGGATGGAGATGAGCTTTAGGATTCATAGATAACATTTTACTCCCAGCGTATGAGAGAGAATTCCTGTCAGTTTTTATAGCACACTTTGTTGTTGGAAGCTTCTCTGGTACGCACGATAAATTTGCAAGGCTATACACAGTAAATCCATGACTTAGGGGTTTAAAAGATGATGACTGTATGCTGTGTAGTCGTCCTAGGCTATATTTTAGCCTTGATTTCATTGGCTTGGTCAGATTACTTCATTACTTAAACTTCAAACTGACTAATCGTGCAATTGATATATCATAGAGGATGATATTTCCCAAAATAACACTGTTCAACATACAGCTTGAGCTAGATGATGTGAAACCGCACAATCTGAGACCAAAATACCCTCCACACTTCCAAAAATATTGTTCTCACTCTGTCTATTTATCTTTGAGATTGAGGACAATACAATTAATTAAATCCAACCCTGTTCACTGTGTTCCTCATCTGCAGTGTCCAGAGATAAGACAGATTTATGGACTCCTGCACTGAGTGGACCCTTGCGAAAGTGCTACGGTGGAGATATAGAGTGCTTTTAGCGAGGTTAAGTGAGCACATTTTCTGTCTGTCTGACTGGGTGAACAGAATAAGATAGAACGTAATGAGGAGTGAAAAGCATGTTATCTTTTCCAATAGGTAATCACACATAGCCCTTTTCTGAAAAATAAATTGTGAAAAATACGACTGCACCTTCTGTAGAGCTCAGTTTAATAAGAGGTACTGATGCGTTCACCGCTACTCATCCTCTTATGCAGTGAATGAATGAACGGGCCATTGTTTCTGACTAAAAATACCAAAAATCATTACATTTTTGTTCACAGACTGAACTGCAAGAGGAGGAAAGCTTGTCTCCATCACTCACTTTGTTTCTTGTTTACAATGAAGCTCGACCATTTAATGGACTTAGCTTTATTGCATCACTGTCACAAGCCCCCTTGACCTTTGCTCTGCTCTTAACCAGTGAGGGGATTTGAAAGGGTCAAAATCCAGCTGCCAGACGCCTGTTCTAATCTGATTACTGTCAGGATTATACCGCCTGGTCTGATGACCCGGACACTCTCATTCACAATTACTGTGACAGTGTGTAGGACAAACACCATGTCGACCTACTGTATCACTTAGGCTTAATATTCAACTAATAGTATGTACAAAAGTAAGTTATCTAACAATTATTGTAATTTACATTTGCCTACTATATTTGTGTATATTACAAACATTTCACTACACAGCATTCAAAATTGGACTTCTGTCTGCTGTCAGTAAGATTTATTTCAGACTCAGTGAAATAAAAATGCTAACAGATGTCCATGCCAATCCAAAGCAATAATTCATCATAAAGAAACTGTAGCCTTCACTTTTGTTATGAAAAACAGCTTTGTTGTTCAGGCCGCACAATGTGTTCGATACCTGAGAGTCAGATAAATCGCTGCACACAACAGGAATGATGTTGGTTTGCTCCTGAATAGCTGTAAACTTTTACCTGATGCACACAATCAGCAGCTCCGTTTGAAACAAACTACTTCTTCATTTTCATATTCACTGTACATAAAGTGATGCTTTCTGCACTTTGCCCAGATTTGTTGGAGCAAAGCTGAGCAAAGGGAAATGTTGTAGAATAGTGAAATGGAGCGAGGTTGAAAATGAGCCAGAAGTGTCAGGTCTTTTAACCTTTATACTTCTTTTTCATTTTTCTGTTCGGCGAATCAGAAAATATGATTAATATGCAGTGTGTTGGAGCAGTTTCTAGTTTCCTGTTAGGACTTAAGAGACTAAATCGAGCTCTGTATATTTGGCGTCAGAGATTATAAGAATAATCAATAATCTCTCCTTTAATAGCAAGTGTCAGTGATCATTAATGATACAAATGCAGCATTATTCAAAACTTTAAGAGAAGCAAATATCTATACAATGCAATTTGGTCTTCCATAGTGACTCCAATAGCAGGCATCAAATGTATCTTGTTGTGATTCTGATCAAAGCAGGAAATGTGGTTCAATACATCTAAAGCCCTGTTTGCCTTTCCAGATTGCTGTGTGGAACTCGTACAGGGGGATGAACCTGACGGAGTCCAACCGAGACAAGAATAACAATGTGACAGACTCTCTGGCTAACAGGACTCTTATTGTCACCACGATACTGGTGAGGAGGATGGAGGAAGGTTAAACAGAGGACAGCATAGGGAGAAGGAGGGGAGTACGTATGGGATGTGTAGAGCACAGATAGGGGGGCAACAGAGGAAAATACAATGAGAAGGGAGAGGGAAGGAGTGGTGTGAAGGAGCTGGATAGTTTGGATAGTTTATGCACACAGGCCGTAGAGAAAAGGTAACATAGAAGAAAACATAGTTAAGTAAATTCTTAGTCATCAAAGTCATTGAATATTCAGACGTACAAAGACAACTGGATTTGCTGAAAACTGAAATACAGCGATTTCCTTTGCCACACAGGAAAATCCATATGTGATGTATAAAAAGTCAGACAAGGAGCTGGTTGGGAATGATCGTTTCGAGGGTTACTGTCTGGACCTTTTGAAAGAGCTCTCCAACATCTTGGGTTTTACATATGAAGTCAGACTGGTGGCTGATGGGAAATACGGAGCCCAGAATGACAAGGGAGAGTGGAACGGGATGGTCCGGGAGCTGATTGATCACGTGAGTTAATATCAGTCAAACACAGGTGTATTAGTTAGGTATATTGGTTTAATGAGCAACATTTGGGCGTAACCCTGGCTTTTTGGTTTCATGAATATGGCCACCATATTCTCACTGGTAGAAGAAGCATTCAGATCTTTTACATAAGTAAAAGTACCAGTACCACAATGTAAAAATACTCCAAAAAGTCCTGCATTTAAAATCTTACTTAAAAATGTGCTTAAAATATCAGAATTGAAAGTACTCACTCTACAGAAAAATGTAGAATTTTTATAGTTTTTATGTGACATTATTGGATTAACACTGTCGCATCATGCTTATGTAGAATTTTACTGTTATAATTGGTCACGGTGGAGCTGATTTTACAGGTAGTTCAGTCCAGTGGCTCCCAACATTGGGGTTCAGTCGTAAAATAAATCTGAGGGATTGCGAGATGATTATGTGGTAGTAAAGAAGAAAACACTCATTTCTGACTAATTTTGATCTTTAACAATGCAATGTAGTTTATAAACTTATCATATGTTTTTATAAATCTTAATCTGAAAAGTAAGCAGTAACTCAAGCTGTTAATAAAATGGAGTGGAGTAGAAGTATTAAGTAGTATAAAATGGATATACTCAAGTAAAGTACAAGTACCTCAGAACTGTACGTAAGTACAGTACTTGAGTAAATGTACTTACTTAATTTCCACCATTTTTCTTCATGGCTAATCTGCACCAAAGCAAGTGAAATTTGGGGTACTGTGTCAAAAAGGAATTAAAGGTCCACCACCTCATGAATCAGCTCTATTGAAAAATAGGAGTCACCTATGGGGTCGTAATGTGGATAAAAATTCTATTTTCACATTGAATTGACAAATTGGTCTAGAATTAAGTTCACATATGGTAACAAAGCCTGTTTGCGGGGCGATGTGTTTACAGACCAATAGAATCATGTTGCTTTCTTTATATCAATAGGAGGTACGGTATAATCAGTGATCCTAGCATGTAGCCAGTTGCCCCTTCTTGCTATATAAACAGAGCTTTTTAACAAATAACAGGTTGGGCATAGTTATGAATTATGAATGAATTTTACTCTTACATATAAACAGCACTGAAATTATTTCACAGGACTTTTGACACTGATTAGTTTAAAGTAGCCTAGTTTTCCATCACCACTCTCAGGGAAAAAATCTATAATATTCCTCCATTCATCTCTTGTAGCTTTTTCACAGTCATTTTGTTCTATATTACTAGTGTAATTTATTCAGTATAACAGTTTGTTCTCCAGTAGAGGAGAACACAAAACTTACACAAGGTTTATATGTTGTTAGGATATTGATGCACAGACATTTGTTAGTTAGATTGATAGAAACAGAACAAATACTGGAAGAAGCCAGAGCCCGTTTTACCTGGAATATCTTCTGACTTTTCAAGGTTGCAGACCTTGCTGTGGCTCCCTTGACCATCACCTATGTTAGAGAGAAAGTCATCGACTTCTCCAAGCCCTTCATGACCTTGGGTATCAGCATCCTGTACCGCAAACCTAACGGAACCAATCCCGGCGTGTTCTCCTTCCTTAATCCCCTGTCTCCGGACATCTGGATGTACGTGCTGCTAGCCTGCACGGGAGTCAGCTGTGTGCTCTTTGTGATTGCCAGGTAAGAGGATGGATTGATGCCTGTGATAATGAGATGATGTATGATGGGATGGAAAAATATAAGGGCTGCTGGGGATATACTGTAGGATATATAGATGGTGACTGCTTACAGAACTGTCCACAGCCGGGGTCAGCTTTGCCACCAGCTCTTTTGTTAATAATTTGAAAGTGCAAAGGGCAGGGAAGCTGTGAGCATTTTAAAACAATACACAGAGTCCTGCCTGATGTATTGAATTCACACGACAAGAATCACAAATAGTCTGGGATAATTGGCATGACTGCGCTTCAGCAAATTTGTCATTTTGCATAGCTATTCTGAAATAACCAAAAATACTGCTTTTAGCTGCCAGATTGGCTTCCATTGTGGTTGTGAAGTAGCTGGGAGTAATTGCGAGCTCGCTCTTCACCTTCCTCTCAGGAAGTGTGTAACACCCCTGCCAGCGGGCCGCACCTAGCAACCCATAACTGAGATATATATTTGTTTTGAAAATCAAAATGCAAATCAATGTGAAGTGTAGATTGCACTGGAAAAGAACTGGAAGCCTGTATTGAAGCGAAGTGCATGGCCCCAGTGTGTCCCCATGCCTCAAGATTAGCTACAGTAGCCTACATAGAGGACGTTTTGCTTCCTTAGATTTTGCATCTTTCATTCTGATATTGGAATTTCCTTTCATCTCTTCTTCTCTCTGTTCTTTTATTGTCTTGCAGGTTTACTCCATACGAGTGGTACAACCCACATCCATGCAATCCGTCCTCGACTCTCATACAGAACAATTTCACTTTACTCAACAGTTTCTGGTTTGGTGTTGGAGCTCTCATGCGGCAAGGTATTTCGCTCACAGTTAAAGCAATCATAATCAATATTTTTATATTAATGGATCAAATGACTACTTGTATGTGAAAAGGGGTTGCTCCAAAAAGTCTTCCACATTAAACAACAACATACTTTGTTTGTCCATTCCCTCGAGATACAACATTTTAAGTGTTTTCTGATGTACTGCCCCATACTGGCAAGACAGCATCATTTATCTGTTCCTCCCAAAACATTACAAATTACTGCTTATATTAAATACATCTGTTTTAGGATGTGATAACGCTATGGTTAAGTTTTAGAGATTAAGGAAAGATCATGGTTTGGGATAAAATAAATTGTTAAGATTATGGAATGATCATGGTCATGCTTTTGGTTGCAGCTTTTTTTTTAGCTAAAAAGCTTTGATAAAACCCACTGTACACTACCTGCTCAGCACCAAACAGCAGACAGACAAAGTTAGCAACTAGCTGGTGAACATATGTAGTGGAGCATTTAGCAGCTAAAAACCGATATTACCCTTTGGAGTTATGGAAGCCAGATCAGAGCTAAAAGTCGATTGAATATTGGACTTAAATTTGTCCGATGGTCAGAAACGCGACTTGAAAAAAATCTGTTATTGCGGGTTTAAAGGGGTTGATAATAAGCAAAAGCCACTGGGCTCACACTGTAGAGCTGTGTAGTGAACTCCTTGTACAGCAGTAAAGACTGTACTGACACTGTAAACTCCATTCTAAGCTGTTTAATTCAATATTTGCCTCCTGTTTTCTGCGAATGCCCTTTCCGTGTAGCCTGGATCCAGTCCCCATGATTTGCAACCATACCCTGTTATATGAATTGTGTTGCACTTCATGGGGACTTGACCTCCCTCTAGGCAGGAGATTTGGGCAGGATAAGACCGACATGCCTGATTGGACGGCCGACAAACCGACTGTCAACACCGGTCGGCAACAAAATGGCCATGAGAATGAAATGTTGTGATTTGGCTGACAGCAAGCTACATTTGTCAAATTTATCAGTTCTACAGAAATGCAACAGTATTAATAGATGAAACAAGCAAGTGAAGCTTTCATGAACAATATGGGTTCCTTTATATTTTGGCGTATTTTGATTTCTAATCCGCAAAGCAGATTACTGATAAGCCTTCAACGTCCTGTATCCCGCTGAACTATAGCAGGATCCCATCATTTTATCACAAACAAGCTCAGACAGATTTTATAGTGTATGTACTGTAAGCTAGGTGACATATTCTGCATACTGTATGTGTGGCATGTGTGTGTAACCTGGCTGTTTGGTGGTTAACAGTGGTCATGAGCTTCCTGTGGGATGCTGTGCCTGAGAGTAACTGCTACCCCAGATACATGGCTGCTAAATCAACCCTCCACAATCTTTTACTCTGAAAGCGTAGTTAAGCATTCGTCCGCTCCAAGTGAAAAAGGCATAAAGATGGGCACAAATGTTCCCAAACCTGCCACATTAACTGCGGTAATTGTGATCTTCAATGACATTCATCTTTTTTCATTGCTTCTTTTCCCTGCACAGAGAAGAAAAGATAAAGAATGATGCTCATTCTGCTTTTTCAGTTTTATTTATTTACTACATTTTTGGCACGATGTATTCCCTCATTTTCTTTATACTTGGCTTTCTTTTGTTTGTCACATTTGCTTCTTTTTATTTGTACTTTTTTGCTCCATTATGTTTGGTTTTTCACACTGATATATATATTTTTGTGCAACTCTGTGTTTTAGACCTAACAAGTCGTGCAGAGGGAGAAAATAAAAGTACCGTATGAAGAGGTGCACAATTTATCATTTAGGGCTGAGGTGAAAATCCAATTGGAGCTCTGGTGTGAAACCAGCTATTAATATAACCCCATTTGGACCGCAATACTTGACATTGCTTTGGAAGAATATAGATGTTTTTTCATTGTTTTTTTTTTTGAAGAGCATTTACACATAGTACACACACAAACTGGATGTGCCACACTGGTTGTAACATACTGATGTTAGCCTTTTAAGCTATTTTTTAACCCTTTGTCCCCCATCACTACGCTCCCAGGCTCGGAGCTGATGCCTAAGGCTCTGTCCACTCGTATAGTTGGGGGTATCTGGTGGTTCTTTACCTTAATCATCATCTCCTCCTACACGGCCAACTTGGCTGCCTTCCTCACTGTGGAACGAATGGATGCGCCCATTGACTCAGCAGACGACCTGGCGAAGCAGACCAGGATTGAGTATGGGGCAGTGAGGGATGGATCCACCATGACCTTCTTCAAGGTACAACTGGTGTAGGCTCTAAATGAGCTAACTTTATCAAAGTCACAGCGTAAAAAGTGATATTTAAAATTACTGTGCAGAAGCGCCTGTTTGCTTTTTCAAGAGTTCATGTCAAGTTGTAGATCCTGTCAAATGATGTTGTACGCATTGGTGAATTTAAGAAGTATTGCAGCAGATGTCAAATGAAAGCCCTCATCCATATATAGTATAATTACCCATATTAAATACATAAAATCCTTAATTTGAATAGTCCCTTCTTCAGTAAAATGTTTTAGTAAAACCAAGAGCATGCAAAAAGCAGTTAGCCCTATAGCTCTCTATTTTGAGTTATCTTATGTTTTTTAGCTGTCTCTGTACTTTACATTAGATGTAAATCCTGAACGTCCCACCTCACCTATTTCATCTCAAGTGCAACCTGAGATGCTTATATAACAAGCTTACAAACAAAAAATAGTTCTCATCTCAAATTCGTTAAAGACCTGTGATTACTCCTGTAATCATAAGTTATGCGATCAAGCTAGGCTGTGTTTTTGTATTTAGATATATAATGTAAACAGCTCAGGTTTCTTAGTACCAAATGAACTAATATTAATATCAACCAGTGGACATAATAGTCTGAATAGTGTGTGCTCATCTTTATAAATTGTAGTTTACTCCCATCTGGTCACTGTTTTGTGAATTCACAAAACAGCTTGTTTGTATTCTCTCGTCTCTATCATACTTTTATATATGAGTATGAGTCAGTGGTACACTTCCATAAAATCAGGGTCATGAGGGTTCCCCCAGCTGCCGCCCCATCATCCTCTATCTTTGCCAAACATCCCATGAAAAGAAAAATGTAAATACAGAGGCAGAAAAAAAGACTTCAATTTACTTTAATGAAAGGCAACTTAGATGCATCAAGAGGTGAGTATATGATGGGAAGTGGAGAAGAGGCGTATTAAGACTACTTGTGTTTTTGTTTTGGGCTGTCTGTGTTGAAGTTAAACATATGTTAAGTTTTTAGTTATATAATGTATCACTGTACCGATGTCCTCGGGCAGGGCTGTCACTTCCTTCCCCCACCGCCACCCACTCTCCTTGCATCCTGGTGGCTCAGCAGGGGTGATCCATGCAGGGCTTTATCCTCCCAGATTGCAGCCAGTGATTACGGCTGCCTGGATAGGAAGAAGCAGGCTGTGTTGATGGCTCGAACAAATTGAATCAGCTGGAGGAGATTAAGAACACAGCTGTCCCATTTTCTCTGACTGAGCAAGGAGAATCACACACACACACACACACACATATACCCCAAGACACACACTCAAAGATAGATAGAGTCCCGCACATCCTGCTGTTAAACTTATATGTGTTTATGATAGTATTGGAAATATAGTTAAGGACATGTGTGGTGTGTATATGGGCAGCAACAAGCACACACGTTTACACAGAGAGCACAAATGCACAACACTGTTTTTGCCCGTTTGGCTCCTTTGGCAGAAATCAAAGATCTCCACCTATGAGAAGATGTGGGCGTTTATGAGCAGCAGGAAGAACACTGCATTGGTAAAGAACAACAGGGAAGGCATCACCCGGGTCCTGACGACAGACTACGCCATGCTGATGGAGTCCACCAGCATCGAGTACATCAGCCAGAGAAACTGCAACCTCACACAGATCGGAGGTCTCATAGACTCCAAGGGCTACGGAGTGGGAACACCTATTGGTATGAAGAGTGAGACAGAGATTGTGAGACGTGGACAGCATATTATACTGTACCGCCATGTTTGTCAGTTAGTGGAGAATGAAAAGCCCCAAAGAACAAAGTCGATCAAGAGAACACGCACTCACACACACATGACTTTTTAATTTCTTGTTACTGTAATGGAGCAATCATTTAAAAAAAACCTCCACATATATTGAAAATGAGACTAAAACATGTTGTTGCAAACAGTTATTGACATTAGATAAAACAAGCCATGGACAAGTGTATACTGCACAAGTCACATTGATACAAGCTCTTCTGTGACTATTAAAATGCACTGAAGGCCTTCTGGCAATTCTGTTGATAGAGCAGAATTGTAATAGAACCTCTGTAAATGGAGGCTTCGTACCGTACTGTAGATACAAACTTCAATTTATTTGGAATTTGTATTTTCATTCTTCAAGAGAGTTCAAGTACAGAGCTGCTTTCCTCAACACGCAAATGCACTCCCATCAAAATGCTCTGCCAGCTGTTCAGTGGAAATGTTCATGTAAGGTTTCAGGCCAGTTTGTTGGATTGAGAACTTAAACTGGATGCAAGTCAACCCACTGGACCGTGTTTGCAGTTGGTACTGTTGGATGTTTACTTAAGCAGTGCTTAACATCTTGTGTCTCTCTTCTGTTTTCTCTTTTCTACTGAGGATGTTTTTTTAGTCTCTTATTTTGTTGTCATTTATTTAGCTTAAAATATTCTCCCCCTTAACTGTCTTAACTGTTATTATTATTATTATTATTATTATTATTATTATTATCACATAGCAATTAGTACATTTTTTAGCAACTCTATTAAAAATAAAAAAATGTAATTGTACAAAAAACAATTGTACAAAGGATTACTTATGCAATAAACAATAGAGGAAGGTACAACAATTTCAAAAAGTGTAAGAAGTGCAATTATGAATAAAATGGTATAAAAGGAAAATGAAATGTTAAACAAAAGCCAAAGTTCAAAGGTTGCAAGGCTCTCCTCCCAGCAGCAGGGGGAGGAGTTGTACAGTTTGATGGCCAAAGACACAAAGGACTTCCTGTGGGATCCAAGTGGAGGATCATTAGTAATGCCTCTCACCCACTGCATGCCATCCTCACGTAATGCAGAGGGTGAGAGGCATTGCCAATGATCCTCTGTAGTTTGACACACCTCCACCCGAGACTCGAGTTCCACTCACGCCAGCACGCCAACCTTCCTGATGAGCTTGTCGATTCTAGGGTTGTTGGCTGCTCTCACCCTGCGGCCCCTGAACACTGCTGTGTGGGATTTAATGATGGCCACCACAGAATGGAAGAATATCTGCAGCACAGTACTGCAGATGGAAAATGACCAGATCCTCCTCAGAAAGTTAAGCTGGCACTGACCGGTCTGACCGTAGAGGGACAGCGGTGTTGCTAATCCAGTCCAGTTTGATGTTGAGCTGCAGGTGGTTCAGCCCACATCATTTGTCTGCATTCAGTCTCTTTGCCCTGCTGGTACAAGCTAAAAGAACTAGCAAGGTTGATCTGGAGAAGGGAGAAGATGCACGTGTTACATACAGAGCATCCGCCTGCGTGAGTGTAGTCCAGAGCAGGTCAAGCGATGTGGCATTAAAACCACTGGAAAAATCAAAAAACATGATGCAAAACAGGAAAATTATGCCATCCTCTACCTCAATATCTAACTGGTAGGCAAACTGCAAGGGGTCCGGTGGTGGCTTTAATAGGGATCAGAGGTGTGTCAAGACCAGTCCCTCCAATTCATGACTTTTTTAGTTTGGTGTGTTTGACAGGTTGTTTGCCACTGCACAGGGACTCCATACAGGTTCAGGTTTAGGTTAAATTCATGCTTAAGAACTAAACACAGCTGAGTGGCTCTCCACTTTAGCACCCTTAGGCTGATGCCCTCAGGGCAGATGCAGCCGTGCCCGGGCTGAGCTGAGCTGTCAATTCTATTAAGCCTATTCAGCTTGCTTTTATAACTGATCAACAGGCTTTAATGTCCCAGACGTTGTAGGCCCTGGAGTGTCATTGGAGGACAGTGGAGGAGAATGTCCTAGAGGAGGTCGGGGGTGGGTGGGCAGAAGCATCCTTGTCAAACCTATTAGAAGTGGGTTTAATTCCTTAAACTCCTTGACCCTATCCATGCCTCCTGGAGTCACCTGATCTTTGCTTGTAGCTGGTGATGGTTCTCATCCCACTCCGCACCTCCCTTGTGTTGTTCTGCTGTAGCTGCCTCCCCCCCCAAGGAGTCTTCTCCGTCCGATGTTTCTGTACTCGCTTCATCTCCTCCCTCTCCTCACTCCAGGAGGCTCTTTTCTTCTCATCCAGAGTCTTTGGTCTCAGTCAGTTGTAGTCATGACAGGCTGTTGCTAAAAGCTTATTCATATAAGGCTAATACTGCAGATACAAGTAACTCCTGGCTTGTATATTGTATTATGTCAGATCAAGCCAATTGCTTTTAATTGTATGTCCAAAAATCACAAATTTGCCCCAAAGCACTTTACAATCTATACAGGATACAACACACTCTATTCGTAGACCTTCAATTCATATAAGAAATAACTTCCCCAAAAAAACTTTTAAAGGGAAAAAAGGAAGAAACCTCAGGAAGAGCAGAAGAGGATCACTGGGGGATTGCTCCAGGATGGACAGACATTTAGTAGATGTCATATGTAAAGCTTCAAAGACATATTGTTGAGAGAAAGTAGCAGGAAATTGTCATGATAGAAATATAAGCAGTCACAATACTAGCAGAAGAAGAGAGTGCACACACATTTATGTGTATTTGAAGTCCTAGCCCCTGCATTTTAATAACAATAAACGTTTTTTATCCTCAAGATACATGTAGATTCATGTTTCCTGTCACATACAGTTGATTTTGTTCTTGTAGCAAAGGCTTAAATTTCATGGTAAAAAATGACAAATAAGTAATTGTATGTAATTGCTCTGTCAGTACATAATGTCTCTCTATTTGCCTTCTCCCTCGCCAGGTTCTCCATACAGGGATAAAGTGACCATTGCCATCCTTCAGCTGCAGGAGGAAGGGAAGCTGCACATGATGAAGGAGAAGTGGTGGAGAGGCAATGGCTGTCCAGAGGAGGACAACAAGGAAGCCAATGCTCTGGGCGTGGAAAACATCGGCGGTATCTTTATCGTCCTGGCTGCCGGCCTGGTTCTCTCTGTGTTCGTGGCTATCGGAGAGTTCATCTACAAGGCCCGCAGGAACGCCGACATAGAGGAGGTGAGTGAGGGCGAGGAACTGCTGTTCTCCTGCTGAGTGATGATGACAAATGACTGGATTAAAGGTTGCACTCTGCTCCGAGGACGCCAACGTTTGTAATGAGATCTTTGTTTTAAAGTATCGTTGAAGGAGAGAAGAAAGGATGTTGTTTAATTAATTGTAGCTTGTTTAAAATCACGAGTATTGCAAGAAATTAGAATATTTATGCAAATTTATTCTCACACACATTTCCTCAAGACTGAGGATAAGCAACGTTTTGTTTAGTTTTTCTTTGTGAGTTACTAATTAATATTCTCTAACTATAGAAGTGCTTGTTAGATGTTGTTTGCTTGATCAAAATTAATTTACCCAAAATCATATTTGCACTTGCTGGAAAGTCAGCAGACTGATTTATGACTTATCAGTGTCTGACAGTCCTACACAGTAAACAGTATGTTAAATATAGTAAAGACGTGTTGAGTTGGCAGCTCCAAATGACAGACAACTCAGCCGTTCCCTCACTATTATTTGTCTAACTTAATTCTTTCTCATATGCCCAACATATGTCATACAGGATTCATGTCACCAATATGTCATCAGTACTGGATTATGCCTGAACTTATATGCTTTGTTCCTTGTTTTAAGGATTTCTTCGTTCTCTGTTAGCCAAGCACAGAATGTACAAATGACTAATGACTAATTATTAGTCTTATTTAGTGGAAGCATGAGCTCTATCTGCTGCTGCTGTTGTTATCAAAGAGCAACAGTACCCTTCCCATGTTTCTTTGCTTTGCCTTGTTTTTGTGTCCTTTTGCGGTGTTTCTCTTTTCTTTCTCTTTTGCATTTTTTAAAAATGTCTGTTTTGTGTTTTCCCCTCCATCCTTTTTTTTTCTATGCATGCTTGTGTCAGGCCTTTTGTTTCTTTTATGGGGTGCAGTCCCGTCAGTTCCAGCGGCGCGGCTCCACCTCCTCCTCCGGCACCTCCTTATCTACTGATCTGGAGAGCGGCAGGCTACTGGGGGATGACACAGAGTAGCCATGGCAGCACATTTACAACACATACACACTCTAGACAATAGGTTTGTAACCAGGTGTCCTTCTCTCTGCCCCTGTTGGAAATACCCCAGTATACCTGCACCTGTGTCAGCCAATCCCAATTACCATTTTACCTTCAAAACCTGACCCTCGTGCTCGCACTACTTCCCTGCAAAATGTCCCTTTTTGTGCTGGTTTCAACTGAAATTTTGTTCTCAAATGTATTCCTTTTGTCCTAAGGCCAGTGTTAAATTATGGCCAAGTTTAATAAGATTACAATGTGATTTTATACAGTGAAACTGGGAATATTTCAGCAGTAGGATACACAGCCTTTACTTTCTGAGGAACTAAAAAGCTTGTTTCATGGAGGGAATACACCTCATCTTCACGCAGGCATGTCTGCTTCATAAGTGACCAGCCCCTCTTATTTGCATGCTCTTGTTAGACAGCATGTAAGGAGCACTTTACTGTTGAAAGCCTGAAAATACAGACTGTAATTAGGGAAAACGCTCAGGACATCTGGAGAGCAATTTTTTTTAAAGTTGCAAGTTATTATATAAAATGTGTCAGACACCTGTTTGTTTTCCTTTGAATACAAAAATTGTTCAAATTCAGGATAGTTTGCAAAATGTGGTTTTTAAGTTCATATAAACAGGGTAGTGCTCTGCAGTGCTGCCCTGCTGTTTTTCTCGCTTGTAGCCTTCCAATACCAGCCCACAGGTTTTGCGTCATTCAATGTAGTCTCAGTAGACATTTGTGTATGCTTTAGAAGCAGACTTTGAATGCCTTTTGGGAAATCAAAAGATAGGAAACGTTATTTGAATATTTTCCTCCTCATTAAGCTCGTTGGTAGACTGGTTTGGTTGGCTGAAGTTTGAATAACAGTGATGGAACAACATGTCAGGTTAAGATGTCCCCTGACGCAGAGCCAAAGCCAAAAGTAAAGTTGTAATTTCATAAATAACTTCCAGTGACTGCAGGACATTTTGACTGAAGTCATGATGGACGGGATCACAGAGGGATACAGACTTTCAAGGTCTTCACTGCTCCCCTGGACTGACCTTGTTATCTTATCACAAGATCAATCTCTCTCCAAAATGTTGTAGAAAATATTCAGTTAGTTATAGCAAATATGAACCACTACAAAGAGTAATAATTGATACTACTGCCATTAAAGAGTATAAAATCAGTGCACATAAAATAATTATGTAAACTGCTATATAAAAAAATAACATAGCTTATTAAATAAGACCAGAATCAACTATCAGCGGTTTTTGCTCCTCTCTCTCAGTCTTTAAGGTGTGAGGTTGATATGAGATAGGTTTTCTCCACTAATACTGAGTGTTACTGGTGTTCGTGGGAAAAACTGCAGGAAGCCATATTCGTTTGAGATGCCTTAGGCAAAGCCTGAGGATGAAAGAGGAAGACCTTCTGTGGTCCTCGGATGCAAAGGCCAACAGATAAAAACAGGGTGACTTTGTGCTGCGAATGATAATTTGCTAAATAAATTTAGTGACCCCCCCACCCCCCCTCTCTGGAGGAGAGCAAAATAAAAGGCAAATAAACATGATCGAAGATTAATGAGTTCAATGCAATGTATTATTCTGCAGAATCAAATAAGCCTGAGGCTTCTCATTTCAGACGGCCTTCTCTTTGATCATTTCAAATAATTACCATATTATGAATTCATAGCTCCCTGCACTAGGATGCTGCACGGCCGACATTGTCCTTCATCTCTTGTCTGTGTAATTGGATTTTACGATGAGACAACAGAGTTTACAAGTCTTTTACAACTCTTTTAGATAAATGTACAATTTATGTGTGTTTGGTAATTTCTGCCATTTATCTGGTCAGACTTTAGAGAGGACTTGCACTCACTGGCTGCCTGCTCTCCTTCAGCTGCAGTCAAGCTGAATCAAATGTCATTGCCTTAGGTTTAAACTTAAATTAGGATAGCTTTCAATTAATCCTGTATCCAGTAATTCCCTAGTTCATCCAATTATGGAGCCACAGTCATTTCTTTATGTTAGCACATTCACACAGTCTTTAAACTCATGGCCAAAGTTTGTAAAGGTCATAATGACTTTATTGGAAATCAGCTTTATTGGTGTCTTAACCCAGGCATTTAATTGTTTTCTCTTTGGCAGTGTGTGTCTTTTAGCACCCTGATGGAGGAGTTGGGTATCTCCCTGCAGTGTTACAAAGGCATCCGGAGGCGGTCAAGACCCCACAGCGGAGCGAGGTCAGCTTGCGTCTTCTGTCAACCCAAACGCACTGCAAAGAGGGAGGGAGCGAGACGGGACTCCAGCACGTGAGCCTTGGATCTAAAAAACTGATGAATCTTAGATCCATTGCTTTCCACTCCTCTGATTTTGTTTGTGGGCCACTGAACAATATGAAGTTGTTTCCTCATCACCCCCTGTCTTTATACTGTATGTGTATGGATAATACATGACGCATTATACTGTAGATGTAGTTTACAAAGTCTTGGCCTTGTATCAACATTAATGATGTTAAAACAGGTGACGACTACGAGAATGAAAGCTCTCTCATAGTATAAACCATTGCTGTTCCCTCATGGCTGTACTTCACTGTTCTGAGCAGTTTGCAGAGTTGAGTCTGCACACTACTGATACACTGAAGCTCCCATTGTGTAAATGTATGACAACTTCACTGATTTTCAGAGTAAAAAGATTTTTGCATTTTTTAAACTGCTGTCCGATTTGCTGTTGTTGTTGTTGCTTATGGGCGGCAGTTGCGTGTGCGCATGTTTCTTTGTGTGCCTACTGGCAGGCGGCAAAGTAGCTTCAGAGCGGATTGCCGAGCCAAACCTGGCCAGTGAAAAGAGATAAGGACCTCTAAGGAAAGTCAGGAACACACCTGCTGTTTTATACCCTTCAAGCATCAACATCACACACAACAAACCCTGCCCCCCC